>OX457026.1:90394897-90854897 GCA_949752745.1 Protula sp. h YS-2021
AATTCGAGTGAGTATTGCTGTGTGTATTTGAACCATTTGCTGTCAAAGTTAAAATACAGTAATCCCTAAACTGAGCACCTTCCGGACCGGCTAAAATGTTAAAATACAGTAATCCCACAACTGAGCGCCTTCCGGACCCGCTAAAATGCCCACCATAAACAGGCTTCACTGAAGAGAGGTGAATTTCATCATTAGAAATGCGAAGAAAACAGTGTTGACTATTAGAGCTGTGGAGGTGTTCATTAACGGATGACGTAAGGCACGGAAAGTAACGACGCCTCGGTAACAAATCAGCCCGTGGGTTCCTCAGTTATTTGACGACTACGTTAATCTTGACATGCCTGGGCTTCTTTCACTTGAAGGAGTAGCCACAAAACAAAGCCAACTGAAGCTCACATAAGACCGATCACTTAACGGTGAGAAGCAATCAATTTTTAAGAGATCTGTAAACAAATAAACAGATCACCGACAGACAGCCAATCAAGACATACTTAGTATTGAAAGTATCCAGTATTTAGTGTTTATAACTTACACGTGTGCCACCAGAGAAAGACTGAACAGTGCAGCAGAATTTCTTTTTGTGAAAATAAACACTAGAAAAATAAACTGCTGCGTGTAGGTACGGGTATTGGGGTGAGTAGGGGGCTGGGGTGGGGGTGGGGGGGGGGGTCACAGAGTTTAGTAACCGTCTCCGTACAACGCAGATTGCTTTTTAAGGAATAACCCGGAAAGTCGAGATTTCATAAGGAAATATCATATAACAACCCCTCTCCTATTTAAAAAAATTGAATCCACCATGCAGAGGTAGGCCCTTCCACCCACCGTCTCCATAGAAACTACTACATTTTTCAGTGTTTTTCATTCTGTAAACACGACGCTTGCCCCTCCTCCCCTCCTCCCAACGCCCCCCAAAGAAAATACTACATTTTGTCAGTGTTCTTTGTTCTGTAAAGCATAGTGGCATTCACTAAAACCAACGATTGAGGGTCGGGGCGCGGGGGGGGGGGGGGGGGAGATTCCTAAGTATGCATGGCATGGGGGGTAAGGGCCTGGGCCTGAGCTTGCGTTGTAATCGATGAGTGAACAGCGGTGGGGGGAGAGGGCGCGTCAAAAAGTTCGATTTCTTTTTGCATAAAAGAAACTTGGGGTAGCACTGACGGGCACTTCCATAACAAAATTCTATGTTATAATTTCAGCAGTGCACGCATTTCTTCACATGTTTTTTTTATATCCAAGGAAATCCTTTACAGATGAAACCAAAATAAATGATTTCAACACAAAAGACAATTCTTTTCGCGTTGGCAGCACGTGGAAAGTATTTATTTTTGGGCGTGTGTTTTATCTATCTGTCCTTTTCTTCAGTGATCTGTCCATCTATTACTCTCGACACTTAAACAGATTGAGTAGCTGGGGAATCGGTAGATAAATTCAGTGCTAATTACGGTGTTAATACAGACAGCCTGCCGTTTGAAGTCGCAGAATTGTTGATGTGAGCGAGTTCCCATCTGGTGATATGCAAGTCAGTTTGATGAAGACGTATGTAGAACATGTGTATGTTTATAAACTTCGCATCGAGTTTTCAAGTTTGCCTGTTTCCCCACTGACGTCTACCTGTGTTTTCTCCGTACCAGGCTTGGCATTGAAAAACAAGGGGCCGATTTCGTACTAAAGAAGCAATGATTGAAAATAATAATAAAAAGATTATGAGTTTTATGCAAAAGAAAAGAAATATCAAGTGGCGCGATTTTTGTTGTTTGTTTGTTTGTTTGTTTTTTGTTGTTTTTTTTTGTTTTGTTTTTTTTTTTTTGAAGACCATAAATGTCACACATGGTACTGATATTGCCAACATCGAAGAATTGGATTCGAAACCCAAACTCGCACTCTCACCAGAGCACAGTCAAAAAGCGGCACCAGGCCAACAAACCAAGCTGATATCACCTGTTTAGCATTTACGAGGAGAGGGGTTGAGGGAAGAGGACGGGGAGTAGGGGGGGGGGTTCAGTTTTGCCATTATGAACTTTTTCATTCAAAGTTGAATCACAGCCTTTAAAAAGGGAAAAAACGAAATGTTCGAGAAAATAAATTGTATATCTTCGAATCTTTGTGCAAAAGATCCAAGGAAATACGCACGCCCTTTTCACGGGGCATTGAAATAGCCCTTCAATTTGGGTAATTTGTATAAGTTAAACGCTAAGCTCTATGCAAATCTGCATCGAAATAACCGAATTAAATCAAAAAGAACCCCCATTCAAATTTCACTCCGCCCACTTCGCACCGTTTATGGTCCGTCAGCTGAATCAACATCACAATATATCAATGGTCATTTAACATATTTTAGGAAAATACATTGTTTTGAAACGGACCCCATGCTTTTGAAATTCTTGTGTAATAATTCCTTTACGCTCAATCTAGTTAAAGAGTTAGCCAAAATGGGAGCTGCCCACTTAATTACATACTTTTAGAAGCGACAATATCATTCTGCAAATTGTGAGATAATTGTGTCTGAATCGTAAAATTTATCCACTTTGAAACGACAATTTATTAATCAATACAGGAATAGAAATGTGGCAAAGGGGTCGCTTTCGCTGAAAGCAATAACAGAATCTACAACGATTCTACATGTACCACTTATAAAGAAATAACAGTAGAATCTACAACGATTCTATGTGTATAGCTTACAACGAAATAACAGTAGAATCTAAAACCATTCTATATGAAAAGCTTACAAAAATATTATTAACAGGAGAATCTAAAACGATTCCAGGTGTATAGCTTACAAAGAAATAACAGTAGAATCTAAAACTATTCTATATGAATAGCTTACAAAAATATTATTAACAGGAGAATCTAAAACGTCTAGGTGTATAGCTAACAAAGATATAACAGTAGAATCAACATCGATTCTATAATAGCTTATAAAGAAAACTAGATGCTGTCAGAGAGCAGCAATATCCCCCGTGAAACCCTAAATGCATTTCATTATATACCGTATGAAAATGCTATACGCATGAAATCGTGTAGCATTTCCAATCACCCGTATCATGACATATGACAACTGAAATTATAATTAGCTTTAGGATAAAAATCATTTAAAAATATTACTCACCTAATGCGCTTTAAGAACAAATTAACGTCCGTTCATATAGTGGTGCCCACGAAGTCCACTCCGTTTGCATATATGTCGATTTATGACGATTTTCAAAAGCCTGTCAATTTGTCAATTTTGCTTCGATCAAACTGAAACCTTAACGTTGCACATCTTTATACCCTATATTTTGCCTATATGAAATATGAAAGCTGAATTATGCTTCGTTGATATAGAAGTGGTGTCCACAAAGTCCTATACATGTGCACATATGTCTATTTTCGACGATTTTCAAAAGCCTGTCAATTTGTCAATTTTGCTTCGATCAAACTGAAACCTTGACGTTGCACATCTTTATACCCTATATTTTGCCTGTATGAAATATGAAAGCTGAATTATGCTTCGTTGATATAGAAGTGGTGTCCACAAAGTCCTATACATGTGCACATATGTCTATTTTCGACGATTTTCAAAAGCCTGTCAATTTGTCAATTTTGCTTCGATCAAACTGAAACCTTGACGTTGCACATCTTTATACCCTATATTTTGCCTGTATGAAATATGAAAGCTGAATTATGCTTCGTTGATATAGAAGTGGTGTCCACAAAGTCCTATACATGTGCACATATGTCTATTTTCGACGATTTTCAAAAGCCTGTCAATTTGTCAATTTTGCTTCGATCAAACTGAAACCTTGACGTTGCACATCTTTATACCCTATATTTTGCCTGTATGAAATATGAAAGCTGAATTATGCTTCGTTGATATAGAAGTGGTGTCCACAAAGTCCTTAGCTTGAAGAGGGGACGGACGGACGGACGGACAGACGGACGGACGAACGGACAATCTCAAACCTATATCCCTCCGTTTCACGGGGGATAATTATTAACAGTAGAATCTAAAACGATTCTATATAGCTCACAAAGAACGAAAGAATTTCCTTTAAATTAAGGCACTCCTTAAAACCACTAAATTTTCAACTAATTTCGAAGGACCCCACAAAATATGCATTCAGATACAAGTAAAACTGAGCATCAATTTTCCTAATCGATTATTTGTTTTATTTTTAACAACCCGTTGTATTATCCATTAATAGCAGAAACATTTAACTAGAATATGTTTTGAAGGTCAAAACGAGAACAATAAGAAAAAAAAACAAAAAAGAAAATGCGAAGAAATTGCTGAAACAAAGAAGTAAAGCAGCGGGGAAAACGCGGAAGAAATAGACAGTTCTTGTGTCTTATCTTAAAACTCGTGCCATCTAGCGGTCAAAAGAAATCTACTAAAACTGTACCACGCAGTTTCAAGTCTAAATCGGTTGCTATAAACATATTATTGAATTGAACATACTGCTGAACACCCCCCCCCCCCCCCCCCCATCGTCCGCTCACTCCTCCCCCCTGTCCCCAGACGAAAACATTTGTCGTAATAACTAACATAAGTGTTGAGAGGGGATACTTAGATCAGCTTCGCTGTCAAAATCTAACGAGAATTAGTGGCAACATCATCATGAGGTTAGGTGACAGTGCTTGAGTTATTTCCATAAGAATCATCTTATGTAAATGTGGACAATGTGTCTCCAAATTTGTGCTTTATAACACCCTGCAGACACAGATCAAGGAACTTTACAAAAGCAAAATCGGCACGCATACTGATACAAAGTGTCCGGATTGTTTCTAAAACCAACGAAAGTATCGCCCAACTTAGTAAAGTATAGAAACACCCTTTTATTTGAAATCAGAAAATAAGGAAATAACAGTTCATGGGCCAAAAAGCCATTATAGACAAAATTAGCCTATTTCGGAATTGACAAATTATGTTTTGATTGGAAGATACGGAGGCCCAGAGAAGACGGATTGTTATTAGACGGTTCCGAAAGGACTCATTTTGCCTCACAAATAACAAACTATCCAAATCCTGATTCGCTTATTTCATTCATTTTGAAATAAAACAGTTGCAGAAATCATTCTGAGATAAACAAATAGTTTGAATGATTGAAGCGCAGAAGCTGCCGATCATTCGTAGTAAATTAAATTAGTAATTTAATTAGTAAGTTAGTACATTCGCAAACAGAAGAAAGAAGGAACAAGGTCGGGTCTAAAAAATCAACCAGCCGGAAAAGTGTACAAATTATGCCCAGAAGCACGTAAATTCCCTTTCACAGAAAACATTATCTTCATATATTGCGCTTGCGTGTCCGGCGCTCGATTTTCAAAGCATTACCACTTTATAGGCTTCAAAAGAGCAACTTGCAAATTGAGAATAGAACTACTGTAACGTATAAACCTTTTATGAAGCTATTAAACTATACTTTCCGCGGAACAAAACGAAACGAGAAATTTGTCCAATGCCGCGTCATCGAAATTGTCAATAACAAAAAGAGTTTGGCCCCGGTCGGGTCTAATTTTTACAAAATATCGCTGTACGGGTCATTTAAAAAAAAAAATTGGTATGACAAACAAGATCTTTGGTTACAGGCAGTGCTCTTACTTTTTGATGTATGACTGTAGCCACTTGTGTAACCTCGTTGTCTCATTCTGCAGGTGTATCTCGGCCTTGTCGTAAGCGACGCGCGCGTGACACACCGGGCACGTCATGACGTCAGCACACTGCCGCTTACCGCGTTCTGAAAACAAGCAGTTAACTGCTTCTGAACAAGGTGTACGTTAACTTAATATGCGCAGTCTCTTCACTAAAAATCAAATATGATCGACTATTGATTGGCTTTGTTGTGGCACCGCCACGCATCTTTCTGAATTTATGATTCGTTCTGCTTACAAATGACACTCAAACACGCAAACCCCGGTCCACCTGAACTCAAAACGCAAAAGCCATCCATCACTCCCCCTTCCCTCCCTCCCTCCCCCCCCCAAAAAAAACAATACAGTGCAATTCAAAACGTAATGAGGCGGAAGAGTAGCGAATATTAATCAAGTGTCGAGGAAGCTCTGCAAGCGGCGACATGATAAATAAGTGTACGACGGCAGAGGTCAGCCTCCACTTGGCACAATTATACACTTACTTGGCTCTAAAGAAAACGCGATTTCACCCTTCAGTTCCAACTCAAGATGGCCGATCATCTCTTATCTTACTTCAATATGGCCGTGGATAATTAATCTGTCTATTTTATGCGGATATTAAAATGTGTATGAAGTGCCTATTAAAATAAATTTGGAATTTTATTTTGATTGCAATCGGCTTATTTGAAAAAGTTGAAATCTCCGAAATTCATGTCGGAGAGTTAGACCATTTTGGTCGATTTTATACTTGTGTAGAATTATAGAAATATTTCATTAAAATCATCAATTATTAAAGTTAATTTCACCCTTTCAGACCTCCTTAAAACTAAAGTAATGATCATAAAAAATAGTTGAAAATAAAAGTCATGAAGAAATTTATACGAGAATTTAAGATTATTCAGGATGGCCACCTGGAATCCGAAAGCAATTCCCTGTACTGCTGAGTTTTCCCTGAGTTTTCCATACAATGAATTTTGACAGCGCAGGTTTTCAGAATTCCAACACTCACATGTATTGGTTGAAAAACAATATTCATCGACTACGTATCCCACTATTTCTCTTAAACGCTTAGAAAAATACAACGTTCAACAAATTCTTACTAAATCTATCCAAGTTTGCAAAAGAAAAATTTACGTATGAATACCCTGGAAAACCCGGAATTTTCCAAAAATTAAATTCCCTGAGATTTCGCTGAGATTTACCGGAATTACCAAATTCCCTCAGTTTTCCCTGAGATTTGCCGGAATTACCAAATTCCCTGAGTTTGCCCTGAGATTTGCCGGAATTACCAAATCCCTGAGTTTTCCCTGAGATTTGCCGTAATTACCTAATTCCCTGAGTTTTCCCTGAGATTTGCCGTAATTTCCTAATTCCCTGAGTTTTCCCTGAGATTTGCCGGAATTACCAAATTCCCTGAGTTTTCCCTGACTGGAAAATGTCCATTCATTTTGCCCTGAATTCCCTGATTTCCACAGACGGTGGCCACCCTGATTATTTCACGCCGGCCTCGTTCAGTTCATAATCAGCACAGTCGATTCAAGTATCTGGAGGACTGGTGGCCAAGCGGTTTTCACATTCACCGCTTACTGGGTTTTCAGAAATTACCAAGGATTGATTCTGCCCCTGCGTTAACTCGTATTGCTTTAAAAGACACACAGATGCGTGGATTTCTTGGAGTTTGTCCCATCGATATAACTTAAAATATCTGGTCTCAAACTGTATTTATTAATGTTTTATTAACAGATAATTTACCATGGAATAAAGGGCGTCAGAGAAGCAGACAATTTTATCAATTTTTTGTCGTCAACTCGGGCTGCTGAAATAACCAGTTCCGGTCAACGCCTTCAGCGAACTGCTTGTAAATTTCGAGCGCTGTTCAAAGTTTTCAATAGACTAATGACAAAAGTTTATATTGTAAAAGTTGACTTTTCCCAATCCAAACCTTGCGCAGTCTCATATTAATCGCATTTATTTCACAACATTAACCCGCATGCTACATTACTCCTGGCAATATAACTTAATATTCCCTCACGGCTTGAGAACGGGATGATGCTGTGCTACACTTGTGACTCTGGGCACCTCTTCTCTTCCATACCAATACAACAGGAGGCGTTGGACCCCCCTGGAAACGGCCATTAGCGTTGAAGGCGAAAAAAAAACGTACCGGAACATCATCGCTGCCATTTCCCGAATCCCACCTTACATCATTTGGGAAAATTATTTCTCAACATAAAAGTGACGTAATTTTATGAGTCGCTGTTGTTGGTTTTCTGATTCTTTGAGTTGAACCCTGCGTAAAAACGAGGGGGAAGGGGGGTGGGGTGGGGTGGGGGGGGAGCAGTGGCGGCGCAAATCTACTTAATCATGCAAATAAATAGTGAAATAAATGGTACTTTCTCCATGGTGATAACCACGTGGGTCGCAAGTATTTCACTTGTTCGGTGACTATAAAGCCAACGAGCCGCGAAAACGGGTTGTCATTAATTGTGTCAGCGAGAAGAAAAGCACTTGGTTCAAATGAAGTCATGAATCACTACTGCCTCGGTGCTACTAGACTGGGGGGAGCTCTTCCACAGTTACGAATGACCACTGACAAAGTGCTGGTAGACTGATGTGCACTTCGTTAAATTGTCACGCTCCATTAGCGGCTCTGTCTTGTAACGACGCAGCCATAAATTTCACTTAAGTTTTGAAACATGTGGAGAAGAAATGTGTAGCCTGATGACGGGAAGTGTTTTAAATGCTCAATCTTTCTGGGCTGATGTTACTTTTTAGACCTATCCTACACCATTCAAATAAGTCGCATATCTTACACACACGCCAACTTTTTCCGTCTTAGTTTTTTATTTATTTATTTATTATTTTTTTTCTTGCCTTTGATCTCTTTAATCATGCATAAACACGAACAAATACAGCACAAACAGGAGAGTACACACACAGAATTTGCAGAAATATCATCATCTACAGTAAATTAAAACTCCTGAACGGTCAGTACGTGTAACGTTACATCGAGAGCGCATCTGTTCCCAATGCTTCCCCCATTCCCTTCTGACCAAATTTTCTAAATGGATGTATCGGGCTTCCATTGCCCCCTAGTTTAGTGCAATTTGGAATGAAAGCAAGCTCGGTAAGTCGCGTCCGAGCCAAATTTGGGGTGCTTTTTTCGTTAACAACAAAGGAGTGAACTCGGATTGGCTACAAACGTTTTTCACGACTTGCTGTTGAACTACTCGCGTTTTAAAAATAGCAGCCTTTCAACATTTTGACACCTGGTCTGTGTATTTTCACCACTTTTTGTTGATATGGAAACTGTTAAATTATCTAACAATTTTATACAAACAAGACATAGTCGAAGGCGCAGACCCCAACCGGACACAACAAATCGCCATTTTGGCAATTTTTTACCGATTTGAAAAATAACACGACGTTGCACAACTTCAATATATATATTTTCACTGTGCAAGGTTGCATATGCCTACGGTAAATAGTTTCGGAGAACTTGCATGGAAACCACATAAGTCTTACAGTAGAGTTATATAATAAATTAGCAAGTTTTGACAAGTCGCCATTTTGGCAATAATTCTTTACCGATTTGAAAAATAACACAACGTTGCACAACTTCAATATATATATTTTCACTGTGCAAGGTAGCATATGCCTAGGAGTAATAGTTTTGGAGATGTCGCGAGGAAGGAAAACACCTAAGTCTTACATTGCAGTTATGTCAAGAGATCACAATTTGTGACAAGTCGCCATTTTGGCAATTTTTGGCCGATTTGAAAAATAACACGACACTGCACAATTTCAATATATATATATATTCACTGTGCAACGTAGCACATGCCTAGGGTAAACAACATCCAAAGTGTGACACACGGACGGACAGACGGACGGACAGAGGGCAATCCTATAGACCCCCCGGGCTCGCCCGTTTAAGGTCTAAAAAGTGTAGCCAATCTAACCCCTTAGAAGGTCTGTGAACGAACCACGCAGCACCATAGTCTGAGCGCTATTACGACACCCTCGCACATAATCATGCCTTGTATGGAATGCCGTTTTCACATTTATTAATGAATTATTGATATCAAGAATTAATTTTTGATATCAAAAATTGATTTTTTGATATCAAGAATTAATTTTTGATCTCAATTAATCCATATTTTGATATCAAGAATTCATTTTTGCTATCTGTAATTGTATTTTTGATATCTCTAAATGTATTCTTGATCTCAAAAAATAATTTTTGATATCAATAAATATTTAGAGATATCAAGAAATATTTATTGATATCAAAAATGATTTAAAGATATCTAAAATTGATTTTTTGAGATCAAAAATTCAATTCTTGATAGCAAAAATGAAATATACGAGAGCAAAAACATTAATTTTGAGCTCACTAATTGATTTTCTATATATTGATATCAAGAATTTATTTCAGATATCACTATTTCAGACTGATACATTTTTAATTTGTATTTTGAAATCTGCAAACGATTTTTTGATCTCAAAAACTGATTCTTGATATCAAAATACCAATCCATTTTTTAAATAAAAACTTCAGAAACGCATATCTGTAAATAAATAATGGCTGTCCTTGTATACAGAATCTTTATTTTATTTTTTTACTGTCAAAAAAGAAGCAATTCTTGAGATCAAAAATTGTGTTGTTATTATTGATCTCAATAATTCAAATTTTCATCTCCAAAATTTAATTGACCATTCGTTATATTTTATGTGAATGTGTGTCTCCCTTAAGATTTTTTAGGTTTGTAAAATTGATTTTTTGATCTCAAAAATAAATTTTTGCCATCTAAAATTCAATTATTGATAGCAAAATATAAATTAATGAGATCTATATTGATTTATTGATATCTCTAAATATATTTTGATATCAAAAATAAGCATTAAATGTTAAAACGGCATTCCATAGCCTTGAACAGCTGAACAGAGTGGAAATACACTCCTCTTCCATTGGAGATAATTCTGTTTCGCCGCTTGTGTGTTGCATAGCAACGCTCGTTACGCCAATCAAAAAGGGTTTCGTCACAAAGCTCTCGGCAGTGTTACGTTGGCTTATACGAAATATCTGGTATGATACACAATATTTGCTTATACCTATTTCGCTCACGTGAAATTCCCTGTGGTTTTCAACTTTACAACGTCCTTGGCAATTTCTTACCACTTGTCCTTACACGGAAGTGAACTGTCACTAGGCGAGTGTTCTAAGAACAAATATCATTTTACTCGCTTCGTGCATTACTTTTCTTGGAAAGTCGGTACCTTGCGTATTCGCGGATAGAACTCAAACTGGGTACTTGCAGATAGTACTCAAACTGGGTATTCCCGGATAGTACTCAAACTGAGTATTCGTGGACAACACTCGTGGTGTATCTCGGCTTTCTCTGTCTTCCGCCGTTTGGCAAACTGATACAAGTGGGACGCGCGTCTGTTTGGCACAGTATTGCAGGCATTTTTAATTACTCAGGGGCTCCACTACAATGTACTGCGTGTCCCGGGAGTAGTCAATGCAATCATCTCAATAATCCCAGTGTTTTAAGCTACCAACAAACCTACTCCTACTGAACTACTAATCATGTGCACCTCGCACTAAGCCAAACTACCATGGGACATTGGACCCCATCTGTCCCTAATCACAAACGACCAAGAGCTTAAACATCCACAAGTTGTTTAAATACTCAAAAGGCGACGGTATTTGTTACAATCCATAAGTTCGGCTGCACCCAAAATCTTGCAAAAGCCAAAAAAAAAAAATAGAAAGACTCATCGGTAGCTTGCTTCAGCCTTTATATACGAAAAACGGGTGTTTCTGCCGGGTTCCGGACACAACCCCCCGCAGGGTTGAGACTTCGTAAAATGCGCTGTGCCTGATTGCTACATAGCTGCCGTTGTCCGATTTCTACAGTGTGACCACGAACTGATCATGGACGCTCATTAGACCTGAAATTTAATTTTACAGATACCTTGCCATATTTGACCGTGATCTACTAAGTGACAAAATAGCAAATGTTGTACAGTCTTCGCGATACTCGGTTCGTTACACAAGCGACTGAAACGGCTAGTTTGTGATACGCTGCCCTCGCAACCAGCACAACACTCACTTTAAAAAGTTAGTCGTCCGGCACAAAAGTTAGTCGCCCGACGTAATTTTTGCAAAATGTACCTGAAAATACTCAGAAAAAAAGTTAGTCGCCACTCGGGCGACCAACTCGAAACAGTTGGTCGCCCGAGCCAAAAGTTGGTCGCCACGGGCGACCAGGCGACCGCGAAATCTCAACCCTGCCCCGGGACCGAACCCACGATTCAATAAACGTGTGTTTAAATTTGACATATTATATTGGCTTTTTGAGAGGGGGGTTTGGTCCGATCGGGGGGTTTTGACACGGGGGGGTTATGCGCGCGGGGGGTTTGGTCCGGGGGGTTTAGTCCCGGGGGGTTCTGTCTTAGACCCGTTTCTGCCCCGAAAATACGTACACCATAACAGCAAGCTCACTGACGCCACTACCCCCTCCCCTCCTTCCTCAGTGTATAACGAAGCAAACAGATTTAATTGTTTTAACTGTTTTTTTTTTTTTTGACACCACATACAGGATGGGGGAAATGATACGCCGAATCACGTCTTGAAATTATACAAATAAGTAGGGTTGATAATATATATCGATACGCCGATAATAACCGATATCAAATATCGATGGGCAATGTTTAAGTATCGATACTTTGATATTGATATATATTTGTTATAAACAAGGCGAAACTAGAGCAGTGTGCACAGCCTACATATTCCCCACAGGCCCCCCATCAGCCAAACACGGCCATCAGTAGTCAATCAAGAGCTGAAATTTTCCAAGTCCAGTTGGTGCATTTTCTTTGGACGAACCTGACCCATTTACAGTACCGATCCTTGCTAGTGCCCATAGAAACAACACGACAAGTTTCATTAAAATTCCTGCAGTTGTTCTTGAGATATCGTGTTAACAAACTCATTCCGTTGCTGAATAATTTCTAGGATTTGATAAATTTCAAAGTCCATTTGGTTCATTTTCCCTGAGCCAAGCTAACCCATTCACAATACCGATCCTTCATAGTGCCCATAGAAGCTACATACCAAGTTTCATTAAAATCCCTGCAGTTGTGCTTGAAATATCGTGTTAACAAACTCATTCCGATGCTGAATAATTTCCAGGATTTGGTAAATTTCAAAGTCCATTTGGTTCATTTTTCTTGGGCCAACCTAACCCATTTACAATACCGATCCTTGTTGGTGCCCATAGAAGCTACACCCCAAGTTTCATTAAAATGCTTGCGGTTGTTCTTGAGATATCGTGTTAACAATAGTCAATCAAGAGCTGAAATTTTCTAAGTCAAGCTGGTCCATTTTCCTTGGACGAACCTGGCCCATTTACAATACCGATCTGTGTTTGTTCCCATAGAAGCTACATACCAAGTTTCATTAAAATCCTTGCAGCAGTTTTTAAATTATCCTGTTAACAAGCTGTTGATGACGGATCGACACACGGTCGATCGCATATATTCCCCACAGGTCCCACCACAGGTCACAGTCACCTACGCATTCTGGAAGGCTTGAGGCACCGTGCTGCCACGTCTAGTGTGGTATACAGAACTCGTCGACATACCAATACAAGTGCACATGCAGGCATTACCCTGTATATATCTGTACCTATTTATTAACTATCGATATAATATGGCGATACTGGTCTTCAATATCGATACCTATCGCGATAAACATTTTCGGCGCGATACACTGCCCAATAAATTAACTGGACATCACCTACGTTAATACGGTCCAACACCGGCTAACGTATTGTTTTGCGAAATGATCTAATCGTTTTTTTTTAAGTTGACACATCGCTCAAAGCACAGGCTCAAGTGGATGAGCTCCATCGTGACGGCAAGTGACGCCGTAAAGTGCGCTCATTAAAACTTCATAAACTCATGAACAGTCCACTACCACGTAAGAAAGGGGCCCGGAACTTCTCTATTACGACTACGTTCAGACTATAGTCATTCCCACCCAAACACATGGCTCAGGCAAACCGCAGATCAACTAGAATGGCATACACAGTGCATCAAGATGCCCCTCTTTCCTCCCTCACACATGTGTACATGTTATTGATTGCAGAATGGCAAGTTAGTGCACTAAAATATGCCTCCCCCAAAATCGTTTAATAATTTGCAATTATTGACGATTCCACCAAAAACATATATACCCCCCCTGCCCCACCAGCTCCTAATCTCTCGCAGCGTTCAGCCCTGTTCTCCACGCATTCCACGCAGCTGCATTTGGCCATTTGTTTTATATCATCGACAAAACCGTGCACCACGATGTAAACTGTGTCTATTAATAAATTCTTGACACAGTACCTTTCTCCTAATTTTTGGCCGATTTCAAAAATAATACAACATTGTACATCTACACAAGTTTCACTGTGCAATGTGACAAACCTTTAGAGAAAATAGTGTAAGAGAAATGGCCCCGACAAAACATAGCATACATGCATACACCAATAGCTATACATATCTCCTTGAAGGGGAGAGGCATATAATCATAAAACCATACGAGCCGGTGGACTGATCGGAAAAACCCTCCCGCCGCCTGTCGCCTGAAAGGCGAGTGCGAATAGTGCGCAAGAATGAGAAGGGTTTTCGGATCAGTCCAAACATAAGCGTGATTTTATTTTTATTTCATGATTTCTTGGTACTAATATATATTCTCTTATAAATTACATATATTATATAAATAAATTACATATATACATGACACTGAAAGAGCTACCCATACGGCTGCACTTATGTACCGAATGTATCCACCAGGCGAAATCCTACTGTTTCCTTTGTAAGCACAATGGCAATCGTGAAATAAAAGTACTTACTTCTCATTGGCCTGCAATTATCAGTGTCCAAATTCTGTGCCTGTCGGTCACCTCCATAATTCGGCCTTGGGCCGTCTTGTTGCGACGCATGCGCAGAAACCTCTTGCCCCGCTTGACTGGAATTGGAGGCCTCGAGAGCGGAGCTGACTGTGCTAGATTGTGTCGGAGTCTTACTACAATTCGTTATTCCCCCTGGAGTTGACACTGGGTCCATACTACTGAAGTCCGGACTATCTCTGCCAGGTGTACTGTTGTTTACCGAATCAAAATCCACGGTTTTAACAATAACTGTACCGTCGGCGACTGGTTGGTCGGCTGCAATGCACCCTGGCGTCGATCCAAAACCCTTCCTTGACGTTAGAACACTGTTAATGGCGTCACCGTTTGCATCTGTGACGTCATTTTGAGTACATAATGAGCTAGCATCTGTTGTATGCTGCTTTAAAAACAAACAATTTTGCTTTTCGCTGTCATTCGAAACGCTCTCTTCCATTCGACACAGTTCCCGTGCGCGCTGTAATATGTTATCTAAGAACGGACTACTTTTTGTGCAAGTTTCACTTTTACTTGATGGACATTTACTAATATTGCCATAATTTGAACTACGTTCTGGCTCGGGTGTCACAACTGTCCTTTCGCTGGAGACGGGCATTTGTATTTCTATAACACAGGGCATGGAAACAGGTACACTATGCGGGGTACTGTCCGATACTAATATGGGTTCACTGCTGCTACTTTCCGTGTATGTTAGCTTGTAACAGGCAGCGTCCATTTGTGAACGTTCATATTCTTCTCCAGCAGACGGTGCATCCTACGGAATCATACAAATTCGTGAATTTAGAATAATAACTAGAACTGCCAGTGCACATAAACATCAGTCCATACCAACATGTTTCCTTTTGGGTGAAAAAAAAAACAAACAAATGTATCTCATTTCAGATCGTAAATCCAATCAAATCTCTCTCATTTTTACGACACACAGACCTCACATTTTATGGAATAACGCAAATAAATGCAACACGTAAAATATTTAATGAACTTTACTTTCGGAAAGGTTTTGATACGAACCTTCATTGAAGAAGACCATGAAGTGAATATTAAAATTGTGCTCCCTGTGAACCTTGCCTTTGTAACCAATGTTCCATGTAGTCGCAAGTTAGTCACACATGCGGAAATAACAGATGGTCCAGTCAAACCAACGTTACCTTATTACCACGTTTGAAGTCAACCTAGCTTTCGGTTACAGAAATACCACTGTGTGACACAGATTTCTGACAAGAACCTCCCGTAATGGTGTCATATTGATCCTCAAATGTGCTACTCTAGACAAAATGACAATTTTACGAATCTCCCAAGCAACCATTCTCCTCAAACTCTGACGCTTTTCCGACAGTGAGTGGCTGAAAAATGTTGTACACATTTTCACATAATGATGTCACGACATAATACACATCAAAGGGAACGTTTACACATTGGTAGAACAGCCTCACTTGAGCAACTTTCAAAGTCTTCAGGAATAACTTTCAAAGTCTTCAGTCTATCACACTTTGAGTTATTGAAAGATGCACAACATCGTACTCAAAACAGACACCAATTTTACGTAATGACATCATATGTGGCCTTCACTTGTTCCAGAAACGACAGAAACTCTGTGGTCTTCATAACCTACGAAGTAACAATGCCATCATTCTCTGATACTCAACGCGCTGAAATACCTCTCATGTCCAAATTATTTTTACGATAAAATATGCGTCGTGCTCAGTTGGTCACTTAAAACAAGGTTTATAGAACCGTCCAAACAACCACAGGGACAAGCCTGTCAGTTGAACTTCCCGTTATCGAAATATCTTGAATACATGTTGTTTAAAATAAACGCTAACTTGGTCTTGATCCAAGCGGGGACATTTGAAAAAGATGTGCAATCTGCAGAAATTATGCAGTTGTGAGACAGGCCTGCAAAAATCGCTAAATTGTCGAGATTAATATTCATCAGCCCCCTCCCCCCTCCAAAAAAATAGTAATAATAAATAAATATCACACGATCATTAACAGTATTTCGATTCTCAATGTATACCTCAATGTCCTTACGATTTTCAAAGTGTACCTGGTTCAAGGACACAGAAGTATCCATGCTTACAGCCTTGCGCAGATGTAGTTGTTTCTTGGTACGCACTTCCGTTATCTGTCAAACAGATGAATGTAAATATTTCATACAGGATTTAACGGGATTACGGCGGGTTGGCAATACTACTGTAAAACAGTCGCTCTAACCTTAATATCTGGGCCGAGTATACGTCTACCGAAGTATTTATTCGGCACCCACTACTTCGACCTCTCCTGGATTATTGTAGAGTTATGCAGAGACTGGGAGTAATGGTGGTTAATCATGTTCTAAGAACATCCAACACGTCTTCTAACAAGTTGATTTTAAACCAGAAAAAAAACACAGAACAAGTTGATTTTAAAGTAGAAAAAGAAAACCACAGCACCGGCGAAAGTTTCTTTCTCGGGGCCGAAAACTTTCTTCTGCTTGCCCTATTTTCTTTTTATTTTTAATTAATGAACCGCGATCGTGTCGTCATTTTGGAAGTTGAAATTATACGACTATAAACACATTCCCTGTATCTCCTGTGAAGGGGAAAATCCCAGCTCGATTTCTTTTTTCGTGCAGAATTTCTTACTACATTTCAAAACCATCACGAAAATCTTGATACGGCAATAGGTTATTGCTGTTTTTATCATTAGTTTAAAAACATATGGATGTAAACACTGTCTGTAAAAGATAGTTTGAAATGCTGGGGCCAAGAAAGTACTTCATATTATCATAACTTCCAACAAACCGTTTAATTTAATGTAGAAGTGACCCCTGGGATTAAAATGATACTTCATATTAACCAAATTTCAAATTAGGTGTGTTCATATCAAACATGGACCACTGTACTTGTGAAATTTCCATCGACTTTCCACGTTTCATGCCAAATTCACAAAGCACGACATACTTTAAGATTGCACGTTATCTGTAGTCAACCAGGAAAACGTCATTTCCCGAAAAAAAGGTTTTGGGGATATGGCGAAGGTACCGGTATAGTAGTCCCAGTGGACCCTTTCTATCTTCCTAGGACAGAAAGGGTCACAGTTCCTTCAATAGAAATGGCCATTGATCTCAATTTTCGAGGCTCTGGATCTTTCGGCGCACGTTCAAGGACACCGAGGCTCGAACTGGTCGGCTTTTTCTCTAAAAGCACACTGAGAAGTACCCTGGCGCATTATTTTCGACCTCAGCGAAACTCCCAAACTAGAGTAAAGCGTGGTTTTGCAACTGTGGATTCACTGTTGTTGTGGGCGATAATAAGGGATTCGATATCCTGATCTCAAGAAAACACACATTTTTCTCAGTAAAAAATTTGTTATCTGACCACAAAACTAGTGCGCCATAATTTATAATTCGGCCATTTATGTGATGCATCCTTTCTAAAATAACGCCGTTGGCCCCAGTCGTGCGCCGAGATTTGAAAATTGACATCAATGGCATTTCCTATTACAGGAACTAAGACTCTTGCTGTCATAGGAAGACCGCAAGAGTCATCTAGGACTACCGGTATAGGTGATGAGGTCCTACATAACCGGCAGCTGGACATCGGGGAAATGAAGTGGTACATGGGGTTATAACTGCATGTAGAGAAATAAGAATATAACACACTGAGAGATATTTGGTGATCGTTTGAAAAAAGAAAGCTTACTGCCGTGGATCTTCGAAATGATGCACGATTTTATATGATATTTCTAGTCGATTTCTAATAAATTTTTGATGAAGTCCCAGGAAAACAACACAGGACAACAATTTAAATACGAAAGACTAATCCCCAAAACATTTCAATGCTATTTAACGACAAACTAATATTTGTGTTTAAATAACTTGAATGAAAAGACACTTTACGGGAAGCTAAGATTTTGATAGATTGTCATATTTTCTTTTCTGTTTACATTTTGCTTGGGAAAGTCTTAATAGCCTCGTTTTCATGACAGATTTCCCTACTACGCTCCGTTGTTGTCTAAAAGCCAACCTCTACGGCAGTTTGGTCTGCTGTGTTATACACCTTTTTACATCTCCGACCCACTGGCGTTGCTGCCCGAAAATATTACTTATTAAGAGAGAAACCAGTTTTTTTACAATATCCATCCACTCTGTGTTTATACATGATAGATCTCATCACAGTGTAGCTGTTCTAAAACAACAGACTGCATTCAAACTAGAACACATCAACACAAAAATATCTGCCCACTCTTTGACAGAATTGCTAGGGACATATCCATGTGTATTGAATGGAGGGAAGTATCTATGCTATTTCTACAATCTAAATCTTTAATATATAATGTATAGAAAGGAACCAATGTGCACAAAAGAAGGGTACCGGAGGCCAAAAACACCAAAAGCGTTTCATTAAGCAAACAATGACTTCACTTCACTCAGCTCCCTGGGCCTTGATGGCCTCTTGTTCTCCATAGACTTTCCAGTGAGGATGTTTGGAAGTCCTACTGAAGGAATATGATCTGAATCTGGACAAAGCTTTTGGTAAACAACAGCTTTGCAGATCTGGTAAGACAATACACATCTTTTAAAAGAATGATAGGAAATTTGATTGAATAGACTGACAAAAATTAGCAAAAATTCTTTGTATTCGTCAAATCTAAAGAAAGCAGTTAAAGAAAGCAGACAAAATATTTCAGTCCCCTTTTAATTTTAAATTTGTTTCCAGATAATAAGAACCTGGGCATCTTCCTCATCCTGACATCTGACACATTGTTTCAGACCCAGTTGTAGGTTTCACCGTATAAACAACCCGTGTATTTCGAACAAGGTGATGGCGCGTTCTTTTAGAGTTGTTTGCGTGTCTCCCAGGTAACGCTGCAATTTATCATCCAGTTCACTAACTTTAGCAACATTTTGTGATGAGTTAAGGGATAACCTCATGGAATACTGCGAAACAGAGGAGTCGGAGCTCTTTAGCACTTCTGTAAAATGGATGGATAAAATACCAAGCGACATTACGGAATTAACGAATCAAGAGATAATTTCATCACCTGAGTAATCTGGACATCTTGCTAAGTTTTATCAGTCCCGACCCTGTCCGGATTAAGCAGGTTTTACTGTATCAAGAAAGTGTTCCAAAATACGAAAATTTCGCAACAATGTGCAGAAGCTCACTTTTACACGTCCAAGGGTCCAGACTCCTTCCTTTCCTCCTTTCCTCCTTTCCTCAAAGCGCTATTTTGACCTGAAAAGTCAAAATAGTTAAAACAGGGATTCAATGAGCAAAACAAAAGAAACTGTCATGCTTATATAAAAGTTTCACTCATAAGTACAAAATGAGACTGATCGATTCAACACCGCATTATTATTGAAAATGTTGGTATTAGAAAGCCTGAAAAGAAAAGGAAAATTTACTACACTGCAAAATATAAAAGCATATTCTTATTTAATCAACACAGAACAGAACACAACAGAGCCTGTGATCCCTTTATACCCCGAGCTACATGATACATGGACATAAGCAACAATTTATGAATGCAGAACAGGAAAGCACACATGAGTAATAATTATAATCAATCTGTAAGGCACTGCATTATGTTAAAAGCCATTCGTACAATTTTACTGCCTTTTACGTTTCAATTTGAAAAATTCGGGCTTCAAATCGAAAAAAGCAAGCCGCAAAAGCAAAAGGCGTCTATAATATTTATTTTCAGGTGATACACCAGTGAGAAGTCAGAAAACAAATGACCCATATACAATTTTGATACAGTTAGAAAGGTGGTACTCAATTTTGTCCTTCCGAGATATGCGTCGATCGAAACGCCATTTCCAGTTTGATCAATCATTCAAGTACTTTGCTATAGCTATGCGTGCTCCGTCATTTGCTTTCGTCTTGCATGTACGAACTTTGCTGAAAGTACTTCCTGTGTATAAATCGTTGTGAAATTTTTATCATATGTGTTACCATGCGCTTTAAAACATGTGGAAAATGGATAATTTTGTCTGTCGATTTCGTAAAAAAGGGGAGTCATTTTCATAGTACTTCGTGTTTCTAACACAAAGAGGAAGTCAATTGTCTCAGATATTCACAACAATAGTAATCACATCGTTTTGCTGGTGTCTTAATATCTGAAGCCTTACGTTTTCATTTTTTTCCAGTTGAAGACCTAGATATAGCCTCTTAAGTTTGGGTCTCCAGTGACATGTTTCGGACTTCAAATAAGAAAAAGCGGGCCTCAAATAAAAATTACTGACCTCTAATCAAATTAAACCCTAGCAAAGGATGTGGCTTGTACAGTGCAATATCAATAATCGTAGGAGATTTTGATCCTCATTTTCTACTTGATATCTTGCGTTTTTGTTGCTGAAATTATTATTAATAAACACTGTCTGAGGTAAAGAACTAAATTATCCTACCCAAAGCATGGAGGTGGTATATTATCTCAGCCTATTAAAATGAAGGCCACGCTGCAGAAATTAGCAATATAACTGCTTATCCACAATCCACCAAATCACATTTGACGATTAGCAGCCGTATACAAGCAACTTGCCACTGGTACATTACTCTAAAACGAAAACTGGCTATTCTAACAAGTAAACCAGTAAACAGTTGTTCAGTGAAAAATATCAAACCTTATCACACTAGTAGTGCAGGAACTCCTTTGCCAACTTAGGCTCTCTAACTGAAGTATTTTAACAGCTCAATATTGCAACAATTGTACAGACATATTTGGAAACAATTTGATGTAAGAGCGATTTTGCTACCAAAAGCGCAATTAAATTTGGGGATACAAAATAATCTGTATAATAAACTTAAATGCCCAAAAGTATTTAAATACTTGAAGTGCTAGAATTTATGTATTAAACTTGGAGAGTGTGAGATCATGTGTGAGATAATGAAGCAACACACTTACATTTCTGCTTTCTTCATCCCCCAAAACACATCTAATTCAGCAGTAAGGGATACCAATTGATATGACAAACCATAAGGGACCAGTGATACATTTAAAATGTAAATATTTAAACGTATATTAAAGGCCGATTTATTTACTAGAAATCAATAGAGTAATTGTGCTAAATCATTATTACTCTTAAGAGAAGGCCTGGCACTGCAAGAAAAATATTAGATTAATGTAGATTTATATTTAAAAGAAGAAAGAAATCTGGAACTAGGAATGTAAACACCAATGCTGAGAAGTCGTAGGCTGCAGATAGTGGAACTATTAATATATACATTTTTCCCGCATGTGTTTGTATAAGGATCAATTTGACCTACTACAGAATGAATCTGCCAAATTTCGTTCTCCCAGCAACAACCGACCGAGAATGGTTAGCCGAAGGAGCTGGTTTGATGAAAAAGGGATTAGACTGAAAAGGTATCGGCCTCGAATTAAATAAACTATGAGACTGAAAAGCTTTAAGTGTAAATATCTCAGATACTTTCTCATTTCAACTTTGATTGAGTCAAACTACAAAGTCGTTTGTGGTAAAAGTGAAACTATTGGCCGTAAAATACCCAAAGCAAAGGAAAAGCTAGCTCGCGATCTAGTATCTTCGTATGTCTGACCACTACCGGAAAACAGGCACCAGAATCTATGTCAGCAGCTGCATCCACAAAAAGACGTATGTAGGAGCGTAATATCGTATACTATAGTGCGAGGAGAGGCTTGCTATCATGCGGGGCGACATGAATGTCATTTGAGGAGACTCTCGTACTCTCGTGCTCTCGTGCGGGGAGACGTATTCTCTCGTGCGGGGAGACGTGTACTATCGTGTGGGGAAACGAGTACTATCGTGCGGGAGACGTACATTTGTGCGGTGTGAAGTGTACTATCGTGCGTTGAGATGTGGATTCTAGGAATAGAGTCAGCAAGCTTATTATCCTGACTGCAGATACAGAGTGGCCGAAATGTTACCAAGAACCAGGCGGAACAACAGCATGTCTTTAGGGACATCCCATTCAAGCACTTTCTTTTTTGAAATGGCTCAAGACGGCGAGAGTTATGTTGTTGTCCGTGAACACGTTACTTTTTTGAAAGAAAAGTAGCATTTTCCAGCCAGAAGTGACTAGAATGATACCCAAACCCCCAATCCATTTCTGAATAATCACAGATAAGGGCGTCATAGTGGCATAGCAGGTTCGGTTAAGGCTTTCTCCATCACAAAGTTGCACGTACCGTTACCTGAGCTGCACAGCTTGAAAAAAGTTGCTAGGTTTTTGGTAAGAATCTCTATTGATATGCATGCGGTAATGCGAGCAGAGTAGCTAGGTGACGAATATCCGTGTTGAAAACTACCTTGATCATTGTGCCTTTAAGTTAAGAAACAGCATTTTCTGTGAAACATTGAATCTGATATTGAAACTAAAAAATCCTCTTTACTGATAACACGTAGAAAAATTTACAGCTTCATGATAGCTCTAGCTGATCTAAATATTTGCGGCCAACCACCTCGTGTTGTCGTAATCGATTTCTGTTGTTCACAAATGTCTTTCTCCAAGACCCACATTTTTCTTGAATTCTGCTTCTGGGTATATGAAATGTTTTTCTGTTTTTCATATATTTAAAAAAAATAAAATGTGCAAATTAGATACGCGAACTACCAAAACGAGAGGTTTCACGAAACATAGTCAACAAAACGGGCCTCCATGTTCCGAACATGTTTTAACCGAAGTGTAACCGTACGGCAAATGATCCTATGAAACGGAATTTTGTAATGAACGCCCAAAGTTCTCTAGTTGTTCATTTCATTATTTTAACCATACTTGGCTTTCAAATTGAAAAATAAGAATTCTCTTAATGCAATGCACTTTCGATCTCAAAACTAGTGGATATCGACGCCATATTTGCTTGTTTTGGTGTCACATTTGCCTGTTATGATCGTTATATTTGCATTTGTTGGTCGCCATATTTGCTTGTTTTGGTCGCAATATCTGCGTGTGTTGACCGCCATATTTGCTTGTTTAGGTCGCAATATCTGCGTGTGTTGACCGTGATATTTATCTTCATGGCAGTAATTCGCTGCGAAAAAGTTCATATCAAAACGTGCTCACTGTTCTTTAAGTACAAAAGAAATATGAAAAGTTTATTTCATTAACATCTAATATATTTTGCTTGTATTAGATACATTTTTTGTACAAAATCTTTAAAAATGTTTAACTTGCTGTTTTGTAAGCATTTAGTCTGGTGTCAAGAACGTGTTTATACCGGTAGTAAAAATCGAGATTGTATTTTTTTTTTATAAAGTTGAGGCTAAAATTATTATAAAAATGGTAATCGAAGGGGTTAAAATGTGATACATGGAAATGTATCTTTGTTCCAACCACGAAGAATTTAATCAAATGATATTCCTAAATTTTACTCTATTGAGAACATAATAAAACAAACTGTCGAATACGCACTATAATTGACTAGTAAAGTCTTAGATAATACCTCTTTATTATGGCATAACCTGTGGAAAAAACAATTTTTCAAGACAACAGCGATTTATATGGCGTCACCGTACACTTCAGAAAGTGTACGATCCTCATATTTACACTTGAATGTGCGAACCTGTAACGGGCTATCTAACCCCCTCCCCAATTGTACAGCTCCTCCTCGGTGTGAAGCTACACTAGGCTATCTTCCCCCTTCCAGTATATTTAACCTCCCCCCTCCCGAACTTTTCTTCGTGTAAATATATTTGATAATATTTATTCATGAGAATAAATGGACTCGATTAAACTGTATAAAACTAACTTGTCAATGAACTACTTTATTGACTGAATTCAACATAATTAAAAAAAATATAAAAAGGCATCCTTGATAAGAAAACACTATATTTTTCTCTTAATATCCTTTTTAACATTTTATAGAACCTAGGTGGTTGCTTCTGATCGCTAAGATAATCATAAATAACATCCACATTATCCAAGAAGTACTTTCTTGTAAGTTCAAATGATTCTTCCTTTTAGAAAGTGATACCTATAGGGGGTGGGGTGGGGGCAAAATTACCAGTGGGGGGGGGGGGAGATAGCCTAGTCTATTTTGCCCCGGTGTAACAGTATATCTTGCCCCCTGTATAGCTTCCCCCACCGGGGACAAGCTAGCCTAGTCTAGCTTCCCCCCTGGGGGGAAGCTAGACTAGGCTATCTTGCCCCCCTCTGGGATATTCTGCCCCCTGTTCAGCTTCCCCACCACCTGGGATATTTTGCCCCCTCCCCTAAAATAAAAGTTTTTTTAGTTGTATTTTAAACTAGACTGGGCTATCTTGCCCCCTCCGGGATATTCTGCCCCCTGTTCAGCTTCCCCCCCTCGTGGGATATTTTGCCCCCCCCTAAAATAGAAGTTTTTTTTTAGTTGTATTGTACTTAAAGGGTAATCCGTCTGTATACTCGCTCTCTATTCACAGTTATCGGGGGATTTAGAGTTGACTGCCATAAAACCACATCTCTTTTTATAATCCATTTTAATTGATCAATTGTATTCGACAATAGTGCATAACAGTACAAACAATCTCAGGGACATGGATTTTGCGGCAGAAGTTTACTCCGAATTGAGAAATTTAAAAAGGTATGCAAAAGGGTATGAGAATTTCATTTTTTTATTTTGATTGTAAATTAATTACTTGATCAGTAGAGGAAATATTGAAAAGAAGTAGTGAATGAAAATAAATAAAAATAAATGAAAATAAATTGGCATTGACATGGTTGGACCAAAAGCGCAGTGAACTGCAGTGAACTGCGTAAATGACTGTTGAATTACGCAAAAACTTGACAATTTTCAAGCACAGAAGAAATTGTACTGCATAGAGATCATTTACCATTAAAAGTTCTGTTGCAGTTAAGTATTTGTTTCATTTATTCGGTTTTTTATGGAGGGGGCAAAATATCCCAGAGGTGGGGAAGATAGCTTAGTCTAGCTTCCCCCCGGGGGGGAAGCTGTACAGGGGGGGGGGGGCAAGATAGCCTGTTACACCGGGGAAAGCTGTACAAGGGGCAAGACATACTGTTACACCGGAAATGACTATAGTGTTGACAAAAGTACGTAGATCCCGATAATGCCTAATAAAATATGGAGCATCAATCATCCTGGTATTTTTTTTGCTTAGCTACGCATTTTCTCCTAGATCATATTATTAAGGCACTATTTTAGATCAGTGTGTCTGTTACGGCCCACCTGCGAATCCGGCCCATCTGCAGATGGGCTTGGCCCATCTAGGAATTTGCAATTGGGATCCGCAGATGGGCTCTAATATGTCCAATATCAAATAAATATGTGAGCTCGCAGTGCAGATTGTGAATAAGCTTTACTTGCTTCTGATATCAAAATTTTTATACGAAGTTGGAAGCTGATTTTGTTTCTTACACATTTAATATTCGTAATTTATATGTGTGACATTTTTATTTTTATTGCATTGTGAGAATCCATTATATATCCATATGTTGGTGCCAGTCTGCTTTGAAAAAAGTCAGTTGGTATTAGGGGGTTTTATCAATTATTTTCGTTTTATTAATTATATGCGTATAAGGTTTAATTTATTTAAGTGAGACCTTAGTTGGGGTGGGGGTATTTCACAACATCAACAGGTTCCAAACTTGCCAAAATTTTTAGAAAGATTTCGAAATTTTTGGAAAAAAATGTTTGTCTTTAAAAGAAAATCAAAACAAAACAACACTGTAAGAGTTTTTAAATTCTACTCAAAGGGAGAAATTGATTAAATGATGTTATTATTTTTTTCGTTGTCACCAGTAGTGTTATTAGTTCAACTGCTCTGTGCCCACTTAAGTGATGTGTAAGAATTGATTATACATTATACCTCCAAATAGACGTATAGGGGTGTATCTTTTTGTAAATATGGATCCAGAAAGCAGTTGTGTTTTTACTTTGCAGCAGGTCAAAGAAGAACAGACAGAAATGTTTGGCATTTCGTATTTTATTAAGCTCAGAAACATCACATTTGATTCAGTTGCTGTAAAAGTTGGATTATTTTTCCTGTTTTGTATTTCGTGCATTTGAAAACGATAACAGTTTTTTTTTACAGTAGAGTCCATACAGTGATTTCGAGTAATTAAGTCATTATGCGCAACAGCTAATCAAGACATATATACAAAATGCTGGTGAAATAATTTAATCCCCAAATGAGACTCCTTGCTTTGCGAAAATAACGTTACATTTTGAAAGATTTTAAATGATTTACTTTAAAATAATTTAAATAATTTGTTACAAAAGTTAATTGCAACATATACACAAATATTTTATGAAAACATAAACTGTTCCTGTCGAAATCAAAATGCAGTTAATGATAGTGTGGCTAAGACGTAATGATTCTCAATGCATATTATATATATATATATATATAATCTCGCGAAATTGCCAACGTTTACAGCATGACTGAGGTACAAAATGGCAAACTACTAAAACTATGACGATTCAAATCTCCACACATCTTAACACCTACGTATATGCAATTTTGAAATCCACTCTCCTTTATATTTCATTTTTATCACATATTCAAACTAATAAAGAATGCAGTCTGTTTTGCGTTGTCCTTCAGGTGACAAATCTCTCACTTTCACAACAAATTTTCATTTTTTTAAATTCACATATTTTTTATTTAACTATTCTGCAAATAGTTTTTTTATTTTATAGACAACTTCAAAGTCTCTATTAATAACAGTTTTATTGTAACAAACCAGTCACAGAATATAGTCACACTCGAACAACTGAAAACACCGAAAGCTTAGAATCACAAAAGATGGTCTATGACGTCACACAGTTTCGAGATATGAAAGCGTACAGAGGCAAAATAATAATAATAATAATAATAATAATAATAATAATAATAATAATAATAATAATAATAATAAAATGCACTGTATATTTTGCTATTCGAGACAGTTCATTGCACGGTATTCTCAAACAACACAACAACAGCTAATGTATTTAGTGTTTGAATAGTTTATATTTCACATGAAGATTCTCTTTAAGTCCTCAGGGGATATCATGCCGTTACATTGTGGGCATTGATCCAAGCTCTGTAAATAAACAAGATTTTTGTTCAGAATTCTTAGTTTATTAGTCTATTTGCATTAAGACCAAATAAGAATAAAAATAAATAAAGCAATGTTCCGTTTCCGGTTCCGTTAAAAACGGCATAAATATTTATCGTCCCATGCGCTTCATATAATGCATTTAACAAGAGGAAATTTTTTTTTTTTTAGAATATCTAGTTAAAATATATTTATATTTTCTGGCTGTCACACACATCTAACAACCATTAATATAGTAAAACCTATTAGAACATTTTCTTGCTGGAGATTTATAAATAAACCCACCTGTTGCCAGCATGATTCACAGCGCACATGCCAGCATTTGGTAGACGTGACCGGAACTACTTTTGTGAATGACGTCATACAGCCAGAACAACATAATACGTCATTAGAGGAGTGATTGCAATCTCTGTTGTATTTCCTAAATGAAAAAAATCAGTACATCGATTTAGCGATCGATGTAAATTCTAATCCGAAACGAACCATTTGTTTCATGTGTAACAAACTGCGTTATTTTCTTCTCTGACATATTTCAGAGAAAAATGGGACAGTTATGATTGTAATATACATGTGAAGCGTTTATGCACTACACTGACCACTGACCCGCATATTTACAGAATCAGCATTCATTTCTGACCCACTGGCGTTGAGAAAACCGTATTTTAGCTAGCCCCACAAACCTAGAAATTTCAGCTTGCATGGCCACAGACTCCCCTTGCGAGAACGTTTCTCTCTCAGCGTCATCACAGCTCATAATATCGATCGGTTCATCGTCGTCTTTCTAAATAAAAAACAAACAAATCAGTTGGTCTCCCTTTCTCGGTGGCACCATTTGAAATTTGTCATTTTTTATAACTCTTACGTATATTTTAGCACAATTATTTCCTCTTTTTAATTACAATATCCTCAACTTCATATCCTCAAACAAACATACCCAATTGCAATTCATACGCAGATGCTCCAGCCCATCTGCTCACTTACCAATAACACTAAATTATTTTTATTTATTATTATTATTATTAATATTATATAATATTATATAGTATTATCAATTAGTTATTATTTTTAAAAAGCTAAATGTAAATAAAAAGATATGAAATTATTTTGGTCACCAGATGACGCACTTAAAAAGTCCCAAATCTCAACATAGACGTTTGTTGGTTATTCTGCTTAATACCCACCTTGCTGTTAAAACTGTCATCGTGGCCGTTTACCAGGATGGAATCGTCTTCAAAGGCCCGCTTGCGTCTTATGCCCCGTAACTTAGCTATAGCATACAAGATTGGTTTGTTTTGATAATAATAATAATATAAAAACTGTTTTTGATAATAACCATTTCAGGATCTAGGAGAGCTTACAAGCGTTTTTAATGACGCCAAAACCTGCTATTTCTAAGTCACAAAGCTGACCACATGGAACAGCTGTCGCTGCATGGAACAGCCTTAGTTGCATGGAACAGCCGTTGTTGTATGATACTGTTTTGATCGAGTGTTGGTTACTGTGTGGATTATTGCTTGTTTCCAGGAGTCAGCATTTATTTTTCGGAAATCCGTGTTTGAGGTGTCTAAAAACTTGGTCGGCTGATGCTCAAAGGCACACAGGAGAGTTGACAATGATACTAATTACTGCAGGTTCGATATGAATGTAATTGTGATATTCTCTTTCCCGAGTTTTATAAATATGGGATTTCGCCAGCAAAAAAATGAATAAATAAAATAAATACAGGACTCATGTGTGAACAAACAAAAAGATCTGCTAACAACGTAAAATAAATATTAGTTTTTGCATCCAATTTGAGACAATAGACAGAAGCATATATTTACGAAAACTAAATAATCAAACGGAGCAAGAAATAAAAATAATAATAATAATAAAAAAAACACTCGGTGTGAAGCATTAGCTATTTACATAACAAGGTTACAATGAGCAAAGGAGAAGATGTATGGGACAGGACATAAAAGGCAAGGCACAATAAGAAAGACTGTTTTATTTGCCATGCCTTCTGTTGGACACTCGACGGTATCTCTAATAAGCATGATGTGTGCTTGTAATGAGAACCCTGCCTTGTTTGAACAGTTCTTCTGCGTGAAAAATTAACAAGCAAAAGCCAAGTTACTGCACATTCTTTATTGTTACCTAGATACACAAAAAAGTAGGCGCTTTTTGTGGGCTGGCGCCAAATATTTGAGTGACTGCGAAGTGGCCACATGAGTTGAGCAATGCAGATCACTCTGCTGTGCTTGCAATGATTGGAATTTTTCAACTGGAGACATCGTAAATAACCATAAAACATCATTAAATGTTAGATAGAGCTTTAATTGCAATTAAAAGAGGTAAATTTAGCTGTAGCAATATTGGGTTTTCTTCAAAAGCGTGCACGAGTTTTGAAAAAGGGGCAAGTTATATGAAATCAAGCCCAAAATAAATAAATAAATTAAAGTGATATATCTGTAATTATCTGCGTGTACGAAATAGGTGTATATTTAGATTAGTTAACGTGTCCCAAATCCAATAAATGAACTGTAAAATGTACGTGAAACGGCTCCACAGAGTCAGTTTCTAATTTTTCTGAGAATTTTAGTATATCATTTTATGTTCCAATACGCAGATTATTAATCAACAGAGATGTATTTTAACGACTCAAGCTCTTACTAAGCAAGAAATTCTATATTTTACTAATTTTGAAATATTGTTATTGAATTTAGTGAAAGATATCTCCACACCAATAACTGATATCTGCAATATACTTAATGATGATTTTAAGAACAGACTTCCGATACCTAGATACGTCAGTAAAACTACAGATATTTCCAATCATAAGTTACCAAACAAACAAACAAAAAATAGTGATCGGAAAATGAAAAACCCTTGTATTTGTCGACACCACGAACAAATAAAAAGTATTTAAGATAAACAGAGATGCATTCACTCACCAAGTCTATTTTCTCTATTCCCTCGAATACGCATGAAAGTCTGCAAGCGAAAAAAAATGGCGATAGTGTCTGTTTGATTTCATTTTTAGCAGGGATAAATTTGCACGTTGTCTACGAACTTTCGCAAACTTGATTTTTTTCTAGTTCTGTTGTTGTTGCTTTTTTATTTTATTTTTTAATGTTGCCACTTAAAATTTTGTGCTCATTTAATAGTATGTATAAGAACGTTTTCGTCATAGCTATATCTGCGGTAGGAGATGAGGCCACCATGGAAATAACCCCAAAGGTGGTCGTATCTTACAGCAACTGTGAGTCTTCCGTACCTCATATCTTGACCTGGATGGCATTGCATCATTGGTAGAAAACTGCAGGTGCGCGCGAGCAAGCGAGTGCCTGTCATTACCCATAATCCTCAGCTCGTGGATCTCTTTGGCTATATGTGACGCCATGTCTTCTGACGCGAGCGCGCACCTGCAGATTGGGCAATGCAGCGCATCATCAGAATGTGTGCTCAGGGGTTCTGAAAAGGTAAAATTAAAAACGTTCTTCAGTTTTGACTCAATATTCAGAGTCTGTAACCACTGGTGAAAATGTAAGTAATGTATATCGAACAGACAGGGATTTTATCAAGTTTTGCTTATATTCTTGAAATAAATTTTTCATTTTGTACACATTTTATTATATAATTTTTTAAATGATTAGCGTGCTCTGCAATAAAAATAATCATTTACTGCCGATCTATAAATTATTACGAAAACAAATTGATCATCATACACGGGAAATATAACGAGCCATAGGTGCAATATTCATTTCTACCAAATGCACACCCAATTAACAATTATGAAAAAACAAGACGTCCATATTTTGCCATTTTTATTGTGAATAATTTGTCAAGGGTTTTTAGTGATAACGTCACTTTCCAAAGAGATCGCACAAGGTAGGCTGTGACAATAAAAAGAATATATTCTACTATCATCATCATCATCATCATCATCAAAAAGTACTCGACTTGATCTCCAGTCAACACATTGACGATTCAAACGTCAGCATTCAGGTCTTTGTAATAAATTATTATAACACATGAGAAATATATAACTGTTGACGAGTTGGGTCTGAATAATAGGGATGTAAATGACCCGCGTAAGAGTAATTTTGGTAAGTTATTTCATTGAAGAAAACGAGGACAGAAGAAACATAATACGTCAATGGACATGCTTGGTACCTTAAATGGTTGCCAGGTGACAACTTATCGAGTCTGACATGTGTATAAACCGCACTATTTCTCAGTGAAGGTTAAAGACGCTCTTTCCCTTTTAAAAGGAGCTTTTGAAAACATTTTTAGCTGCCATTCTCCAGCGTTTGAACGACGCTATGACGTGACAAGGGATAGGTGTATGGCAAAGGTCTGGATGAACGTTGTGACAACGTCTCTCACCATTGATAGGGCGTTGAAAGAACGACATGATATTAAAATATTTTCATTAGAAATTACACCTTTCTGGTCAAATATAGGGATGGAGAAAGACTTGCGCTGCTACAATTTAATATTTCACATCCTCCGTCTGTTATATTCTGTTATTACTATCTTGCTATTGCTGTCTTGCCATTGCTATTTTGTTTTATCGCCTCACACAGTCACAGTTATTTTGGTAGCTGAGCCCCAAAAGAAGCAGTATTTTCTGTGCGTCACATCAACACAGTGTATATGAGTGCCTCGTTTGTTCAGCAATACCCCCCCCCCCCCCATCGCACCCGGACAACCCCCCACCCCGGGGAAATAATCTTTTTTTTCCAGAATGGTTATAGTTGGTTGGTCGACTACACGAATATAAACAGGACTGGCTACATCAACAATTAGATACATTCCAAAGCTTTAAAATCGTGTGTCTGTAAGCTCATCCTATTACGAGTGCTCTCCGCTTTGTTGATTTCTTTATTCAACAAGTTCTCTGGAGAGGATTCCTTTGACTGAGTTTGCTTTTTGTGAGTTTAGATCAAGAATAGCTGAATAGCGATCATATAATTTATTTACTTAGAGTTATGTGGTTTGTATTGAGCAAAAAGGTAGTTTTGTTTCTAGAGTAATCCCCTGTGAATATTCATGCCAGGCGTTGCTAAATTATTTCCAGTTTATAAGGCAGAAATTACCATATTTTGAAAGGTCCACAATAAGAGCTGACCAAGAGAAAACTCAGTATACCTCCGTTGTTGACTCAGCTAAATTACCCTGTACACTAATGATATGCTATAAATTCAAAATGGGATATTCATTTTTGTCTCCATTTTAAGTGGTCATTCACAAAATATGATTAGTCACATAACCATGTCTTATGACACCCCTTTATGCTTCAGAAATACCAATCACAGAGAATTCGGATATTGGTATTATTTTTAGCAATTGCAAACTATGATCTACAGTCACCTACTGTGTCTGCATTTTTGTATCCAAGTGCTAAGTGAGTCGTTCGTAAGCCATTGCAAACTGGCACTGCATTTTTCGCAAGAGAATAAGTCTGTTGCAAGAAGTTGGTCCTCACAACAGCATTTAGTTTATACATTTTACAGGCAATCTGTGAAAGTTATCATTTGTAAAATGGCTGACAGCATTTTGGAAAATTCGCATGTTTCCAGGCAATTTTTGATGTATACGAAATAACCTATATCTGACGTAATTTCATGAAATGATTAGTTAATGAAATTATTATTTTCAAATTCCATTTGAAATAAAAAATTCGTGGAGTTACAGGCGGACCTATTATATGGTAAAACAAAGTCCAGTGCATCAGTAAAAAGAACAAAATAATTACAATTAAAGGTTTTTTGCTACAGAGCTTTAAATTTCAGCTGAACATTATTACATTTCTGGTTCAACAGAAGCTTCAAACTTTGCCTGATTTTATTTAAAATTACATACTAGACAAATTTAAGAAAATGGCGGTTTCAATTAGATTTCAAGCACCAATAACCTTTTGCCGCTTCACAAAATGGCGGCTTTCGCAGTTTGCGTGTTTTTTTTTAACATATATAAACAAGCTGCAGTATCAATCATAAGTTTGTTTGTCAGAATGTCTGCTGTTTTGTAATAATAGCACGTACAGAATGTGAAGTAGCAATGAACTGTTTGTGCAAATTCATTGGTACCAAGTATCAACAATAAAAATAAATAAATAAATGCAAATGCAAAATGGAAAGTATGATTTGATCAATAGTCTTTTGGTTGGAGATTGGCCAAAATAAAGAATATGGGGGCATCATTTTGCAAGACAGTTGCTTTCTGGACTCTTCGCCCCACTTTCGATTGAGACTCCCGTTCCATCTCTTTTGGACTGTTCTCCCCAGTACCCTAATGCCATGACCTCAGCCTCTCCACCCCATCTTGTTTGAACTCTCCGCCTCAATGCCCAATGCCATGATCCCAGACTCCTCACGCCATCTAGTTTGGACTCTTCGCCCTACATCTCAGTCCTTTTTGAATTATACAAGCAAACATTTCTCCCCCTGCCTACCGGAAGGGTCTATTGTTAAGCAGTTTCGACGCTGAAAAGCTTAAACTCATATTTTGAGCAAATGCTTTAGTGAGTTTGAAACTCAGATTTCAGACTCAATTTGAGTATGAGTTTCAGCTAAGTTACTGAACACGGGCGCAGCTGTCTATTGTGTGCTATCGGCAATACAAGTAATTACAGAAACGAGATGATCAATCTACAGTATAGATTTAATCAATCAATCGACAATTATATGCACTATGAGTGAACGTAAATTGTTTTTTTCTGTTTTTATTAAAACTACAAGCCAATTATAATAAACTTCTAATTTATAAAATATAAATCAATCATCAATACAAAAGACATTTAAAAGCTGAATGAGCCAATCACTATGTTTTTGTAATTATTTACAGGTAAACTGAAGGCATACAAAGAGATCATACTTTCTACAAAGTTTAAGTATCAATGTCATAAATTAACATCATGAGTAATGTTTCGTTTAGTATTTAATCGAAATTTAACATTCCATTCTATGAAACGCAATTTGCACTTTAAAGGTGATTCTAAACGCAAGCTGCAAGCTCATTAGATTAGAATATTAAAAAGCAAGACACTGTAAAGTTTCACAGCTCATTTTTAAGATTAAAATTGACCTCTTTAGCCATTAATATTCTCTAATACAGCGCCGAAAACTACAAAACTATGTGCTTCTGACACGCACAAGTCTATTTGTTACTTCAAATTTTGTTTTTTAATTTAGCTAGGGTGGGATAACACAACAAAGTGTTTTATTGGTGTTGTAGTTTGATGTCATTGAGGGGGCCCTGTGGGGTGCGTGAGAAATGTTTTGAAGGCCTTATTCAACATGCGCAGGTGGCTCTTTCCTCCTCTCTTGTTGCAGCGTTTGATAAACGCCCGTCAAATCGTTTTTAGTTTGGTTTTGTCACCTAGATCTATTTTATAATCATTTATACATCTGAGTTATAGCGACAAAGTTAACACGCACGGCTCGTTAGCACATTCGCATTTAGGTCTATCGTCAAGCTCTGGTGTATCCTAGGAGTTATGGTGCCTAGAAACGACCTGTCCCCACCCCTCCCCCCCCCCCCCCACACACCCATCCCCACACCATAACTCCTGACATTATTCCACAGATCAGAACTGCTGGTGAAAATGTTGCACTGCGTTGCCGAGATTATGGAAGCGCCTTCGTGGATTGCTGGTGATTGAATCTCTTGGTTTGATTTTCATTCTGTTTTCATTCAACTTCTGTTGTTGAATTCAATGCTCTGTTTTTTTCCCATCGTATTACACAAAACCAATAAAAGTCATGCCAGATGTCAATCATATTGTTACATGACTGGAGCAAATGCTGTAATCTGATTGGTTGATTCCCAAGTCAATAATCTTTCAATGTTGACAGGAGCTCAAACTGACTTACTTCTAGTCAACATGAAGATATTATTAGATAGTTATGGCAATGTTGACCTAAAGGTCAGTCTTTTCCTATTGCCAAATAATACCTCAATTTGACTCGAAATAAGGCAATATCTGCTAAATGATGAGTAGCAAAATGAATATATCTGGATAATCTTGAATTTATCCTACATGGAAGTAGAAAACTCCACTAGATTCCCGTTATTAGTAATATCAGAAAATATTTCCCTGAAAAAGAAACCCTCGACTTGCCTTAGAAAACTATTTGTATAAAATGATCATAATTTCATTATCATCCTTGCTTAGAATTATAGAAACTACTTTACTGTCGAAAACACAAAATACATCAGCAGAACATAACCGGTTTGAAATGAGGCCAGTGATGTAAAATATTTTCCAGTAAGAAAATAACTCCTTAACGCGATATTTCAAATGCACTATTTCATTGAAATATTGAATGATTTAAACAACATAAAATACAAATAAGATCATAGATGTGGCTGATGGAAAAATTCTCAAAAGGATAGGGAGGTATCACTTTTGTCGCTATAAATTATAAGAAAAAAAAACTATTTTACAATAGCGAAAAAAAATTATTGTTCTGAGAAAGAAGCGTTTGATTAGTTTCCTAACCGATGGCCACCGTTTTTCATTCGTTATATCTGTTTCTTTGAACTGTCGAGTATGTACTCAACTTTTAACTTGACTAGCGACTTTCAAGAATTCTGTTGGTCATCTCGACTTGTACAGAGGTAGACCAACATCGTCACTGCTAGCTTAGCATCCTTCCATTAAGTATGTATCCATGACTAGAGAGAGAGAGAGAGAGAGAGAGAGAGAGAGAGAGAGAGAGAGAGAGAGAGAGAGAGAGAGAAAGAAAGAAAGAAAGAGAGAAAGAAAGAAAGAAAGAAAGAAAGAAAGAAAGAAAGACAGAAAGAAAGAAAGAAAGAAAGAAAGAAAGAAAGAGACGTCTCCGAGTAAATACTCGAGATGACTTAATACAGTTTTGCATTGAGATTTGGGGAGGAGGGGAGACGTCAAAACAAACTGGAATATTTCGAACTTCACAAACCTAAATATTACCTTTCGATAGTACATAATGGATGTAAAAGCTTGGTAAGAAACAAAAAACACTCGGACAAGACACGCGCCAAATGTGATTGTTTTGTAATGACCATTCAAGCGCATTCCTGCGGTCTTTTTTCCTGCAATGATCTGAACCCATGCTAAGCACAATTGCATTTCGATTTGCTCCTTATTTAGTCATCTTTGATCTTCAGCGCTTGTGTTAGCGAGAACGGCATTTGTATGTAAGAACCCTGTATTTTAAAACCACACGATCCCTTCCTCATATGTTGATACCCACGCTAATAAGAGCTTCTTCAAGTTAACATTAAAATTGGATTTGACAGGCCTTTATCAGAAACCTCTAATTTGTGCGCCAAACGGTATTTTTTACAACATGGTGATTTAACTTCGAATAGCAAAAGTTGTCTTTGGTCGACGAAAAGAACCGAAGTGGAAAATTATTTTGGAGGTGATTGTTGAAGAAAAATCTATATGTAAACACCAGGTGTATGGTCACAGGGGAATTGACCAGTGGCGAATTGACGGATGACGAACTGACGGGTGGCGAATTGACCGGTCGCGAGTTGGTAGATGGCGAATTGACGGGTGGGGAATATGTCTGGATACCGGGACAGGGCAGGAAGGGGAAATGTACGGGAGTTTGTTACCATTCTCTTGTCTACCCCAATTAACCAATTAACACAGACCATTCTACCTTATTTAATTGCTTGATCCCCGTGTGGCGATCTGTATAAAACGTGTCTTGTTCTGAACCAAGAACTTCCGGCTACACTTCATTGTAATTTATCAAGTAATTAAGGATGTTAAATTTTAGTGTTTTTTTAAGGAAAATTTCGCGCATGTTGTTCTCGCCCTTCGAAAATGTGCTGAATGTAATGACGTCATAATAATCCCATGGCATTGTATCAGATCTATCGAACTTGTTGATACTCTTAAGAACTGTGTATGAGCCCTGGTTAGTGAAAGAGAATTAAGAAACGGGCATTTCTATAAAAATAAGCGAACGATTTACTAAAAAAAAAAAAAAAAAAAAAAAAAAAACAAATTAAAAAAATTTCTTGATCAAATTGCGAGAGTTTGTGGTGCTGCATACAAACCGCAACCCCAACCATCTTGCTTTGTAAAATAATCGCACTGACTTCCTGTGTTCTTTTCTTCCAAGATATATACCCCCCTCCCCCCTCCCCCTCCCACGTACCACCTCACCGTGATCAGCATTCTCTGAGACATTTTCGCTTTCGTTTCTTTTTTTATTTATTTCTTACAAAATGATTAAAACTGCATATTCGTGTTTTCGTGGCGTTGTTTGCGATCAGTTAATACTACTCAAAATTTTCAATATAATTACACAAAACTGTTGTTCACACGAGCTCAGACTTGAAATGTTTGATGCGATAAATCAGCACGGAGTGTTCACATCTCTACAAACCAGTAATTTCCATTAAAATGCGAATATTTCACTGATTTAAGTTTAATCTTAAACCTTAAACTCAGGCATTAGGAAATGTAAATGTGACCATCTGGTTTCTCTCATGAGATAATCATTGCTTCATCAAGGGCTAGGCGGGTATTTTGTTTTAAATACTTCAGACTCCCAACTGTTCCTTTGGTCATCTCATTCTCCTTCTCGGCCTCTTTTAATCAGCTTCAGAAGCATAAGAGGAAGTGTTGTCCATTGCGCGGATAGTCTATTGTAGTATTTATTTAATGCAAGGCGATTGACAGGAATAGAATAAATAAGTTCAAGAGTGAAGGTCTATTGAATTCTGTTTTCGTTGAAGTTGATTTTGTTGTTGTTTTATTCACAATGAATAACTCCTCTGATCCTTTTGTGTGTAATTTTAAAAGGGTCCGACTTGACTGTATGGTAGTGCACAGACAATAGTGTTGTTAATGAAATCAGTTGCAACTTCATAAAGAACAGTGAAAAACGTAAACAACCACAATGCAGGCGCTGTTCGTAAGCTGCATTGTTTTATACCCGAAGCATAAAATTTTTTCACAAAGGGCTTTGTCTGGCGAAAGTCCTTAAAGACTAAATTTCAAAAGTGAACTTTATAAAAGAGATTGAATGAGAATTTCATGGTAGAAGTGTTAATAACTCATCAAAAGGCAAGGGATTGCTTAGAATTATGTACAAACAAAACAAGAATAAAGTAGTGAAGTAATAGGCTTACAAAAACAAGATCTCTTTTGCAGTTGGAATTATGTGAATTTTCCTTCAAACTGAAATAGCGTGAGAATAATCCAGTGTGGCCACAGGTCGATTTGTCTAAAACATGTTAGTGTTAATTTTAAATTACTTTTTCAGTTTGTTGAAAGGGTTTTAATGTGCGCCGATCTGTGTCAGTTCCTAATTTGGGAAGCACCATTCACCCTGATCGGTTTTTGGTCAGAAGATCTCATGAAAAACATTGGTTTCACTATTGCCATTATTTGATGGAATAAAGAGCAGTCTATTACCATTGCAATTACTTGTAATTTCTGGAAGAAACTGCATACCTGTAGTACCAAAAAATCGAAAAATTTCTAACGGGGGGGGGGGGGGGGGGAGCACACCCCTGCGGAAAATCTAGTGATCAGCACTCTATGACTTCACAAATTTTAGTAGGCAACAACCAAGTTTTGGGAGGGTGGATACGTTTCTCTGGCGAACAGCCGCGCGAGCACTAATTGCAGTAATTGATCATCTGTAATGGGGATTAAGTCACTGAAATTCTACGCATATTCGCATTGACAGAAAGCGCTGTGACATGTCACACTAGCGAGGGCTACCTGTGGCCAACGTCACCAGAAAAATGGCAGTAAATTTTTATTTTGATGCAGAAGAATAATATTTTGAGAGTAACTTATTCCCCCAACTCCATCCCAGTGGATTTATATAAATAAAGCTCCATCTTTCACCACTTTAATTTTAATTCTTTCTTTTTTTTTCTTTTTTTCAATTATATATATATATATATATATATATATTAATAAACAATGTGTCTAAATTAATATATGTGCCACAAACAAATGGCTGTTGTTAATGCAACGCGAATAAACACATTTTGATAGGCCGCATTTGAATAAATTTAGAATTTTGCCACTTGCTATCCTTTACTTTAAAAAAAATATTCTTTTTTTTCACTTTTTGAGGTTTTTCTTTTAAATTTCTATTGAAAAGCTCGATTTGAAAAGTAAGCATTAAACTATAAAATAGCAATTTAATAATACTTTTCTATATTTTAAAAAATAAGACGAAAATAAGCCTTCTAATTTGGATTTCCATATTTTTTGCGAGAGTATTTTTTCTTTGTAATATATGGCATTTGTCCTGGTTAATTTCATTTTATATTAAGCATTCTAGATATAAACAGTTTAAGAATTGTATCAGTGTATGAAAATATACCTTATATAATAATATAAATGTCAACAAATTAATTATGTTGACAAATAAAATACGGCACGTTGTTTAGCTTACTTTTAAACTCATACTTACCCGAAGCTGAGTTTGATCGCCGGTCGTCACTCTCATCTAAGTCACGTGGGGAGCTTATCCTGCTCACGTGACTTCCTGGACTAGAGAGCGCGTTGTCTTCGTTCACGTGCCTCCTTGAGATGTCCGCAGGCGGACTTTCACGAGGCACTATCGGACTCACTCGTTCGTTTACGGTGTCGTCGCTTCTCAGGCGCTTCGTCGGCAAAAACGCCGAGGTGTGCGTCATTCGCACATTAGCGTCCTCACGGTTTTGTGCGTTGGCAAGTTCCATATGCGCACGCAAGAATTGCTGGTGAAGCGGCGAATAAAGAGCCGCTGGGGGAATGGCATCCCCGGGGCGAAACAACGGCAGCGAATTAGTGTAGGGTATCATGCCGTCTTTGTCCTTGTCATGGAGACCGTTTTTCGTTGACTCAACTGCATTAGCAAATGCCAATGTCGAAGGGATCGCCAATGGATTCGGAAAGAATGGTGTTCCCTCCATTCCCTGGGTGGCACTAGGGTGAAGAAACGGCCTGGGCCACAGGTTAAAGCGAAACATATTCATCTTGACTTAAAACAATAAGAATTCTTTTGATAGTTGACAATTTTGAATGAATTATCCGAAAATAAATGTTAACTTCTATGAAGTGTTTAATAAAATGTTCCCGAGTTTATCTACTGGTGTGGCACATAATATTGTTTTCACTTCCACTCTTTCTATGCTTGATATTTTATATCAAACAAGCGTTTGATATTATTATTATATGTTTTCCAAGAATTTCCCGAAATAAACTTGATAAAACTGTGAACAAAACTTCTCCAACAACTTATCCAGTAGCAATTAGTTGACAGAATAACTCTATTCCAAATCTGTTCATGTGAAACCACCAGAGCAGGACATTATAAGCGGCGTAATAAATCAAAGTACCCTGTATTATAACGTCGAGCACCACTCGTGAATTATCAAATGTTGTCTAAATTTTACAATTGTGCTCGAGATGAAAAAGGGAAGTTTTATTATAGCTGTGTTTTGGTGGGCAGAGAGAAAAGACGAGAGAAAACACCAACTGCACCTCGGCCGCCTTCGTAAAAACTCGTCAACGCTCTGTATGGCTGAATATCGAAACAATCAACCAATGAGAGCTAACCTTTGCAGTCCTGCCCATTCATTGGAGCTTCTAGTTTCTAAACCATAACAAGACCACCCCAACACAGCCTTATTTCGGTAAAATATTAAGTTAATGAAGCTCTGTGGATATTCTGCGACATTCTTAGAATTTCAGTACTTTTAATATTTTTAAGTGTATAATATTTCATTGTAAATTGGTAAATTTTATTTAACTAACTTAAAGAAGAACAATCCAAATGAGACATTTTTTTATGGCAACATCCGTCAAATCCCACACTTGTGCTTTTCACTAAGAACTTTACTTGATGAACAACTGACTTTCTTTCATTCTTTCGTGTAAAAAATACATAGACACACAATGCATTTCACACGATCCACTGGAAATATCAGCAACTGCGAACTGAATTAAAAATTAATATATATATATTTTTATAATCACAGCATAAAAAGCATAGGCAGGTATATTTTGTGTACGATAAGCTGTATTTATGTTTAGTACCTCTAACAGATTACTGCAATCAACCTTATCAACAACCGCCACCACCAACTCCTCTCATCTCTCGCGTTCTAGGTTATCTTGCTCCCCCCTTATTACTTTTCTAAGTGCACACCTGTTGTCCTTTCAACTCGTTTGTGGAAAGCCATATTTTATTATGGCAGCACGAAAATAATTCGATTTAAGTTTAAACTATACACAATAAAATAGAACACATCTTATGGTGAATCCACCTTAGGCCGTTATGTAAAAGGAAACAGCTAAAATTACCTGTAAATTAAAAAATGCTTGAACACGCCGGTGTAACAGGATATCTTCCTCCCCCCCCCCCCCCCATACAGCTTCCCCCGGGGGAGGGGAAGCTATACTAGCCTGCTATACTAGCACCCCCCCCCCCCAACAACTTTTTTGCCTTTAAATGTATGTTGATAATATTTGTTCATGTAAATAAATGGACTGAATTAAACTGTATAAAACTATCTTGAAATAATTTATTGACCACATCCAACATAATTCAAACAAAAATATAAAGGTATCCTTGATAAGAAAGTTCTTTATTTTTCTCTTAATATTCTTTTTAGCATTTTATAGAGCCCTGGTTGATACTCTTGATTAAGATTATCTTAAATAACATCCACATTACCCAAGAAATGCTTTCTTATATTTTAAACTTTATCTTCCTTTTAGAAAGTGATACCAGTAGGAGGCAAAAATACCAGGTGGGGGCGGGGAAGCTGTAAAGGAGTAAGATATTCTGTTACACCGTTAAAAAAGGGGGGTGTGGGCGTAGGGATTGATCTGGGAGAAAGTTGAACTTCTGCACAAGTGAAGTAACTCCCAGTATTAACTATGAATTGAAGGTTTATAATTCTTTATCACGACTCTAAAACAACAGACTTCATGTTGTCTTTAAAAGCACATTTCCAATTTTTGGAAGCTTTTCTCGAGATGGAACAAAACATATTTATCTGCACTTTATCAAGTGTGAGTCTTCAGTGACGTGGTCATTTGCCGATGGGAATTGGGGACATCATTTGACGTCTTGAGGACACTCCCCTAAATGTGACACCATTTGCTTCATTTCACAGATTTCTGTTTAATTTAGTCATTAAAATTCATGTAAGGACCAGATAATTCTGTCACTGAGTCGCTGCAATCAGGTGTGAATTTTGATTGACGTTTACAATTATAAATGGCAAAACAAAACTGTGGGATTGCCTTTTTGCAAAGGAGTGTCACACAATGAAATATGTCCTGGAATTTTGGTCAGAACGTGTGCAAATTTTTTAAAACTTCTCCCTTGTATTTTAATACCAGTTTATGTGAATTGTGGGACAACCAATGTAAAGGAAATACCATTGCCCAATAACAATTTGCATCCCTCCCTCCCGCAGTAGCATCAAATAATAGCTTTTGCTTCCAGGTATCCCATGATAACTTGGACCATCTACAATATCTTACCCCTCCCCCTCGTCTCCTCCCCACTCATAAATGACCTACAAATCTCAGGGATCTGTCCCGAAACCCTTGACAAAATTTAGGAAAGCAAAGCACAGGATAGACATTTCAAACATGTCAAGTATTATGTAACATTATTGTCCCCTCTATAATGTCATTGTCCTCTTCCTTTTTTGCTAAAATTAACTTTATTCTTTATTTTGTGTAATTAGGGATTGAATAGCCGTTTTCCAGTAGATATTTACTGTTATAATTGAATACCGATGATGTGAGTCTGGTTCCCCCCCCCCCCCCCCCATTGTTGTCTTGCATCAGAAACCAGGCGAATATGTGGAGAAAAACGTAATAACAAGACTGTAATATATTATGCCGAAAAAAAGGTTCATAACACGCCAACATGTCTACAGAAAGAAAAAGCCTGCGGTATTGTAAATCTCGTTGTATTGCAAAACACAACATAGAATAAATTCTGGATGTGTTCTGCACCGAAGAGCTACGTGACCGCTTCTGGTACCTGACTGAATCTCCGGAGTATTTGTGTGTAAAAGCTACGTGACCACTTCTGGTACCTGACTGAATCTCCGGAGTATTTGTGTGTAAAAGCTACGTGACCGCTTCTGGTACCTGACTGAATCTCCGGAGTATTTGTGTGTGTAAAAGCTAAGTGACCGCTTCTGGTACCTCACTGAATCTCCGGAGTATTTGTTTGTAAAGGCTACGTGACCGCTTCTGGTACCTGACTGAATCTCCGGAGTATTTGTGAGTAAAATCTACGTGGCCGCTTCTTGTACCTGACTGAATCTCCGGAGTATTTGTGTGTAAAAGCTACGTGACCGCTTCTGGTACCTGACTGAATCTCCGGAGTAGTTGTTTGTAAAAGCTACGTGACCGCTTCTGGTACCTGACTGAATCTCCGGAGTATTTGTGTGTAAAATCTACATGACCGCATCTGGTACCTGACTGAATCTCCGGAGTATTTGTGTGTAAAAGCTACGTGACCGCTTCTGGTACCTGACTGAATCTCCGGAGTATTTGTGTGTAAAAGCTACGTGACCGCTTCTGGTACCTGACTGAATCTCCGGAGTATTTGTGTGTAAAAGCTACGTGACCGCTTCTAGTAGCTGAATTTTGCGTGTGAAGCGTTAAAGAAAGCATAACTACGAGTAAAATTGCGAATCGCCGCATAAATAATTCCTCCCGAGTAGAAACAAAAGAAATTTTATGGCACGAAAAATCTGTCCTCACATTTTCATTCGTTTTTTATTTATATTTATTCAGTTTTCGTATATGAGAAGGAGGTGTCGTGTTTTTGCCGAATTCAAGACTTCATATTTTGTATACACCATGTAAAGCTCTTGTTTGTAAAAGAAATGTATCGTGTATATTTGTGGATTTTTGTGTTTTGTTTCTGTGACGGATTGACTAATTTATGCAATGTTGTGTCCCCTGAGGATTTCAACCTTATTATCAAGTGCCCTGACCCGTGAGTCGGAAAAATAGACCCACAACTTTTAAATGGGACAATTTATATTTTTGCAAAGCTTTTTAACATTTTCTACACTTGATATCTGCGTCAAAAATACCAAAAAAAATCTCTGCTGTTATGAATACACGATTATGTATCTTGGGTGAATTTCAAGAACAACTCTCGTGATTGCTGGATCAAATATAAATACTGACTCGTGTGTTGGTCTGGTTGAAGCGTCAACGGATTATCTTCAAAGTGTGCGTTTATTGATTGCAATTTATATAAAATTCCAAAGAACTTTGCGGTGATTGATTTTTGTTTGAGTTGTAATTGTAATTTGGTATTTGTCTACATTTGAAACAATTATTAGGAGATTACAAGCAGTATCACTTGGTTTCGTTAGGATTTGGATTCACAGAAAATCACCAAAGATTTCGGCGAAAAGTCACTCGATGAAAAGTCGGAATACCAGTCCCCCCCCCCTCCCCCCACTCAGGCAATAATTGGGCAGCAATAGTTTTTTTCATTACACCGATGAACTTACCATCAGTTTATTTGACAAAATCTTAGTGAAGGAGAAAAGGCCATACTTGTCATCTGGCTTATTCCAATTTTTCCATAAACACAGGTGGGGGTGGGGGCGGTGGTACCGTAGTGAGGGTGGGAGACAGGGGAGCACGACACAGTGGAAAATGATGGAAGGGGGCGGGGTGGAGATGGGGGGGGGATGGAACAGGGGATGGGGTGTGGGACAGGGTAAGTGGATGTGTATGCCAGCGACACAGTGGAAAATGATGGAAGGGGGTGGGTGGGGATGGGGGGATGGGACAGGGGATGGGGCGTGGGACAGGGGAGGTGGCAGTGTATGCCAGCGACACAGTGGAAAATGATGGAAGGGGGGGGGGTGGGGATGGGGGTGGGGACAGGGGATGGGGTGGGGACAGTGGAGGTGGATATGTATGTCAGTGACACACAATGATGGACAAAAGGTGCAATGACTACATGACCAATGTTAACCATTTTTGCATCAAGTGCAAATGTTTCAGAACAAATCCGAAATAGATCTTCACATATAAAGAGCCCTGAGGGTAAAATGCGACAGACCATAAGCACAATAGCTAGATCTAGTTAAATGCTTCAACAAAGATAGATTCGTCGATTCGCCTAAGGTGTCGCCTTGTTTTCAGTCTTAATTTCTGTTTATTTTCTTGCTTCTAAGATTGAAATGGAAAAAAAAATGAATAAACAAACAAATGAATAAAAATGGTGGAGAAATGTTGACAGCAAGAACCCAAATGATTTTCACAGCTTATCAATATTTTAATCAAATATTTGAAATCTGCAAACTTGAGTAATTCTCAGTGCGAAGATGCGTTGCCTATGGAGTAAAGACCGGTGCACAACACGATGAAAGAAAAGGTAAAGATTAGGCTATAAACACTTATTATTTATTTGAGATTCTTAATTTCCATTACGATTCTTCAACATCAGGACCGGTGGAAGGAAACGTTTTGACCCCCAAAATAAATCGACCCCCGGTCGATTTGTTTTAAAACAAACAGACCCCCTCTGAAATGTTTTAACCCTCTTATTTTTTATTGATTTCTTTATTTCTTTCCATATATGGCCACCTTATTAGTTTCTTTAATTGAAATAAAACTATATCCACGAATAACAATTTATCTAGCAACTAACATCTACATTTTCAGACACGAAAACACTTCCAACACCACTAACATACAGTCACCAAAAAATCTGTCCAAGCTCAATAATGGCATTTCAAAGGCTCAAAATAATAATTTTCTACATCAAGAGGTAGGAAATGCTTAAAATAGTATTTAAAAACAACATGCACCTTTTTTACTTCCATTTTATATTTAAACATGATTATTTGGAGGGGGTCAACCGTACTAGGTGGAGAGACTCTGTATAGAAACGTACAGAGCTTTGCTCTGAAAGCCTATCCCGACGACGACGACGACATTTTATTATGGGAGAGGTCTGTTTGTTATGGTGGGTTTTCCCAAAGCAAATCGACCGGGGGTCTGTTTGTTTTAAAACAAATCGACCGGGGGATCGATTTGTTTGGGGGTCAAAACGTTTCATTACACCGGGGCTGGGTTATAAATTTTTGCCCCCCCCCCCACCCTGCGTTAAAAATATACACTTTTCTTTTACCGAAAGTTAATACGGTACAATGTATTGTACAGAACTGAGATGACAAAATTTGAACTATGAAAGCAGGAATGTTTACATTTTTACAAGAAGAAAACCAAAAAACATAACGACACTTTTTTTCTCTTGAAAATATTGCGGTACTGTAAGCTTGGTACTCCCTTCTGCCTTCTTGTAGTGGCATCATAACAAAAACCTTTGTTTAAAAATTAGATTCTCAATGGAGCATGAGGAAAGAGTTTCAATGACTTTGCCTTTCTTTGTTCTGTTATTCAGAAGAAAGAACCCTGACGTTGTCTATCTACACCCGCAACAAAAGCATCTAATGGGTTGTTCTAAGACGTAACATTTATCCATTCAGTTGACTGTATCACATAGCTTCGAGAATCGAATCAAGAGCAATCAAATATCACAATAGGATACGACACCCTGAGCCTGGAAACCCTATCATCTTCCCAATCATCACTTACTCCTTCGTATGAAGCTTTCATTATTTGACTATTACATCTTGCATAACGTGGCATAAATAGACGCAAATATCATTCACAGCTGCGATTTTATTTCAACTGAAATTCTAAACATGTCCAATTCACAAAATATACTCCCATCTTTTGTGCGGAGGTTTTATATATTGAACAAGTTTTATTACAGTTCAAAGAAGCTATTTCAATGTCGTGTTGGTTGCGGATAATGGCGGCTAATTTATCAATTTTTTTAAACCTTAACAAACGACTGGAGAGATTACGTAGATTCTAATCACAGATGCTGGCTCCCTACCCCGGCATGTGGGCGGGTGGTCGAAGGGTAATATTATTCCCTTTCGTTGTTCTTTTGCATAACAAATACCGCCTCTTGGATTGAAAAAAAGAAACAGAGATGTAAATAGATAGCATTAAAAGTGAATTAAAATAAAACAGTGGTTCTTGAAAACGCACAAAAGAGGTTCTTTATAAGGAATATATTGAGTGTAAAACGTGCTTTTTAAGACGAATCGCGCACATCTTTCATGTCATTGTAAGAATAAAGTGCATAAAACACTCCCATGGTTACAAGCTAATGGGCAACCCCAGCTCATATCAGACACAGGTGGATCTCATTCTTATCCCATTAAGTTTTATCTCTTTTCACGCAAACTTTGCACACCTTTTCTTTTGTGCATCAAAATGCTATAATTTATGCAGTGTCATTGCTATGTTTTGAGTGGTTTAAACAAGCTTTAGGATGAGTTAATTGTGACTTCTTTCCTTCTCTTTACATCAACCTATCACGTGCAAAGGATGTTTCAATACCCCGCTGCTTTAACCATTCTATTTGTGCAGTCACAGAGAAAATTGCCTTGAACGAAAGTTAATAAATAACCACATCTGTTTTCAACGTTTGAAGAAGCTTTTTTTGTGAAAGGAAGAAGGCAGTCTTTCTCCCTCCTTCTCTTGTGCATTGATTTAGAGTTTATGGCTGACAGGGAGGTATATTTCCTTCGCTATTCGAGTGCCACTGCATTCATGTACAACGATTAACATTTCGATGCAAATCCAAAAATTGTCTGAGGGTATTAAATCATAAAAAAAAAAACAAATTAGAAAAACCTTCTTTGCAGTTACCTTTGTGTAATTGTTGAAAATGCTTTTTCTAAGAAATTGCACGAACGAGAAAGAAATTTTATGATTCTCTTTCATACTTGTTTTTACTTGTAAGTTCAAATGAATTTCCTCAAAACCAAGTTGTACATATGTTTCATCGATAGATCAATTGCGGTGATCATTTCTGGTAAAATCGATCACACGGTTGCTGTTGTCTCCTCCTTTTAGCACGCAGCGGTTTGAGCAAACTTATAGCAAACTTCAAAAGTACTATAGATCCTCGAAGTTTTTGAGAGGAACAGCATTTTGGTATTACCATGAGGTGATATCAATTGGGGAAAATAAAATTCACGGATATTTTAGCTTACCATCCAAATTAATGGTAAAAATTTCAAACGACTTATGTTTCCACATTCTTAAAGATATATATTACTAAGAATTAGCGAAAATTTCAAACATAGAAAAAGTCGATTCTTGCGTTCAGCAGCTTAATACATTGTACCCATCTAATCCAGTTTTGTTGTCAGAGAAAAATATACTTTCACTAAATCGACCCTAACACGAAGTAAATGAAAGAAATTCTACAATACATTTCATGGACTGTTTTGAACTGCAGACAGACACCTAGACAATGCTGAACGAAGAGACTGAGACGAACCGTTTATACAGAGGTGCAAAACCTTACGCAGCGATATAAGCGCTTCCTGTCAAGACCAGGTGTCGATTATTCTTTTATACCTTGAGGAAATGCCAAATGTAAAATAAATAACGCGTAAAAGAAAACAGACTAGAAAAGGGAAGTTCTAAATAAGATGAAGGTGGTCAGTTTTAAATCTCTAATGGATAAATATATTGTTAAAAATGCCCGGGTTGCTCTGGCAGGAAGGGATTTTTTTAGGAAGAACTTTAACGTGAAATAGCCCTCCCACCCCCACCACCATCCCAAATTAAATTGATCAATAAACAAGGCAAGAGATAAATTTAAAAAATATTCTTATAGTTGGCCTTTTTAAACAATATTTATAAAAAACTGTGTTAACATACCTGGCCTATAAATACTGATTTTCGTTAACTCATGTTACTTTGGGGCCGTCTTACAGCTGCAGTTCTCTTATTTTCACAAAAAGGATCCATAACGCGCTTTATAAATACAGTACGGCAGATGACTATGTGCTGCATAGCAAGTCATAATGTACTGTGCACGAGACCGCAACAAATCATAACGTTTCTTATCGGTTCGTCATTCTTGTTATAGTTGTTAGTACAGATCGACCTCTGTTTACGAATCTATTTTTTTATCGCTATTATTTTTTTTTATTTTTGCGGTTTTACGTTTGTGTAAACGTTTTCTTCTCTCTTTTCAACAAAGGCAATTGAGAAGAAGGTGTTGAACATTTTTAACTACAGAATTTCTAAATTTAATAAGGAAAGTTGCTAAAATGTTACACTGGTGGGAACTATTCGGGTCCTGTTTCTTACTTTTTTCACGGACGCACTTTGCAGTTCTGTTTATCAGAGTTTGTACTTCAGCGAATGTGCTGCACCTGTAGAGGGTGTATATGAATTCACCACCATATAATTAGCCACAGATCAATTAATCATCTCCTTATTTTTAGAATCATCACATTTGCCACCAGTGTGTTTTTTTCTGTTCACTTTTCAACCAAGTTCACATAAACAGATTTAATACTCCTTTAAAGTCCCTGCGTTTAATTGTTTTGGTCCCTGCTAATTTCCTTATTTGTCGTAATCTGGACTGACACGGAGATTCTGCAAATAACTCCTTTAAAGCAAAGTTCAGTTGTCTGAGTTTATGGATCCGCAGAATTTCAGAAAGACAACCTTCAGCAGTCTGTCACAATTAAGATGCATTAGAGAATTGCAATTGAGTTCTTGTGAATAGGCTACTTTTATGCTATTTTTTTTTAACTTTCAATTACTATTGTTGGGATAGCTTGATTTATGTATTATCAGGTGACAGAAATATTGTTTGGGATGTCGTAATTTTGTGTGACAGCGGTAAAATGTGTAAAAACGGTATACCGACATAACGCCCGACGACATAATGCCCGACGACATAACACCCGATGACATAACGCCCGAAGACATAACGCCCGACGACATAACGCCCGACGACATAACGCCCGAAGACATAACGTTCGAAAAAAGTGCAGGGTGAGACATTTGGACCGATTTTTGCTCCACCCCTTCTTTTTTGCTTTAATATACTGCTCCAAACTTCAATTAGCGTCACTCTGTTAAAAAAAACATTAAAAGCCTATCCGTTTAATACCAGCTCTGGAGTTCAGTCCCGCTGACTCAGATAAAAAAGATATCCATTTAATGTTTCGGTGTCAAACCTTTCGTATATAATGGGAGCTGTTTTTACTAAAACATCGCACTTCAACTACAAGATGGAAATCATAGAAAGTAATAAAGGAAAACCAAAAATTACTCTAGATGGATTATGTACTTTAAAAAACGCGAAAGTAAGAACCATATTATGTGGAAGTTTACCTCTCGTCTGACCAAATGCAAGGATTGCTCAAAGCAGGTCTAGCTATGGCAGACCCTGCGCTTTGTGCTCAGAGAAATCACGATCCGACTGTCAACAAGGTTAGTAATCGGACATTTTAAATGCAGTGTGATTTGCCATTAAAGAGAATTATAACAAAAAGAGATGAATAAAAATCGGTCCAAATGTTGCAACCTTCACATTTTTTCGGATTTTGTGTCGTCGGGCGTTATGTCGGCGGGCGCTGTGTCATGGGCGTTATGTCGGCCAAAACAATTCAAAAACTGTTTAAAGGCCTTTCACATGTTGGGCATTGGTAAATGTGTGCATAACACTTGAAGTCTTTGATAACACTTGTGTGATTTTCATAGATGTTGTACCGTAGAGTTTCTGTGTAATTGCATGTGGAACAGTTTCTTGGAGCTCGCGATTTTTAAGTTCACTTCGAAACATTCTTTGAAGTCTGGAAGCTCATCAAAACTTATAACCTTTCAATGGGATAGATTTTCCAGTACATTCACGCTACTGGTTATGTAATTCAGTAATATCAGCTTGTTTTGGGAAAGTAAAATTACTGCGGTATCGCAGAGTAAACATCTAGTGGAGCAATAGATTTGTTTAGTTTGATAAATGGAGGCAGCTTCCTACTACCCACTACATAATTGTTATCGTAGACGTAATACACTACGTTATTTACTCATTCAAATGCCATTTTGAATTGAGTCTGTGATTTTAAGCTTACTCAGAAAGGTCAATATCATTCAGATTTCTTTAAAAACTCCCTAAATTCGCTTTGGTTCTCACAGTGTAAGTATAATCGAGTACCATGTTTTTGTATATGAAATGAAATATCAGTATTTGTCTTTTGTTTTATGTTTCAGGATGAAACCCAAGACCAAATTAACTGTGAAAGCATTTTATTCGTCAATTGCTCACATTTGTTACTTGATTTCTTCATTTCTTTGATAACTGTCGTTTGGTGGAAAACTTTAAATTCGAATTCTATCTGGCTTTTTTATGATTCGCCAAAATGTCCCTCGTATACTCTTTTCAATTTATCGTTTTCCCCATTTAAGTTGTGATCAAAATTTTGTAGCTGTTTTTGGAATCCATGGCCGAAAGACCTTCACAAACTAAACTACACTTGGAACAATTTTACACCACCTTTCTCTTCTTACCTATTTCTACAATGTGCAGTTTGAAATTTATTACTGTGTTCATTTATAATGGTAGCTAGTTGCCTTAACACCACCACAAACTTCACATATGATCTATTCTTTTAAAACAGTGTAGACCTGGTTATGCTTTTCGCAGCGTCATTTTGGCAAGATCAAATGTACACGCTAATACTGATAGACTATTGGCTCAATTTGCATTGAGAGAAAATATATTTTTCGTAAGTCACGCGGTTTACCACATGTTTTTTTCGCAAAACCATTTTCGAAGATGGAGGTGAGAGTGTTAATAGAGACAGCTGTAACAATTATGGACATTAATTATATTAATAGCAAGCACAATAACAGTACGACGGGCATTAAACAAATAGAAGTCGTGGTGATAAAGTTTCAGAAATTTCAATTACCGCAAGTGGATTGTAAACAACCGCGTTTTAATAATGAAAATTCCCTCACATGTTCCCAAAAATATGTACCATGATCATCATTATTATTGTAAGGAGTGTAGTTTGCATTATTGTAAGGAGTGTAGTTTGCAGTTGCCAGTGATTAAATATAGTGACAAACATAAGAAAACACGAAGAAGGGTGAACAGAGAGCTTAGTGAGGCAGGGTGGGATGATAAGACATTGTAACACTGTCCTTGGCATAAGAAATCCCACACCAAAATACAAAGAAAACAAGTTATCAGTGAAACTGATGAATGTCCCTCGCCACGAACTATGGTCGAATCGAAAAATAATGCGACGTTGCACAACGTCAGTATATATATTTTCACTGTAGCAACAGTCAAAAGCCAGGGTTGAATAGCGGCTGAGATAATAAACCACAATGGATGTGACGTGTCTACTTCCGCAAAGATGATAAAATTACAGACGGGAATTGAATTCTGCATTCATGGGGATTCGATCCATGGTACTATCCGCCTCTGTAGGCAGCTGAAACAACAAGGTATCACCTGCTCAAACACATCAAACACCTCCTCGATGTGCTGGTTGGATTTAGAACTGATATTGAGCTGGCCGAGGGTCCACCAGCTGGAAATAACGTCAGACATTGTTTAATACGCCAGCGTATAAAAGAAGAGCCGAGGGTGGTCAATGCGTCTGCACTGTTTGGCCAGAGGATGGAGAAGCAATTTGAAATGTATCGTTTAGCGGTAAATATTAATTATTGTATCCATTGGTAGTGGTTGTATAAAAGTGTTTCAAGACATATACTCCATAAATAGGTTGGTGTCCTTGACGGGTTTCACTGTATATATAAATACGCATAAACATATACATAATGTTAGTTGTAATAGGATATAAAAGGAAACGGCCAAAGGGTCATGAGGGTAGGGATCCTGGGGGGGGGGGGGGGGTCAGCGGGAGCACTGTGGAGGGTTGGGTAGGGAAGTATTGGGCAGGGTTATGGGAGATAGCTTTTAGGAGGGTGAGGCAAGTACATGAGTTTAGGTGCCCCTTACGAAAAGGGGCATATGTTTTAAAAAATCGGTTTGAATTGGATTAGTTTGAATCCGATTCATATTCACTGGTCGGGTTGTTCAGGTTGTCCAGAAACGGTACGCCAAAACGCACTGGAGTCCAGACGACTCGATCTCCACAATCTGACGAAGGCATACCTTCATCGGATTCTGAACTCGACCAATGAAAGTCGACTTCGGAATCCGAATTGTGGTTAACCCACGCCCGATGTTCTGCATCGAATGTTAAAAAGTTGTAAATAAATTGAAAACACGGCACTATACACATGGTGACAGTCGAAGGGAAATGATGTGGTTTTACAAGTTGTTACAGCTTTTATACATACGTTAAACATTTTGACAAGTAGGAATATTTACTAGTAAAAGCACCGACAATTTATTAGCACATATGGTTGGATAATCATGTGAGCTTATGTTTTGTATTTGCTAACCCTTGAAAACAACATGAAAATTACTGCTCTTAATAAATACAATAGATTTATCAAATTCAAGCTTTGCGGTTGGATTATGCACATATTTTCCCATATTTTCTTGAGAGGACATCGACTGAAGAATTTGTCAAAGTTAGATTGACTTCCTCTCACGTTTGATCAAAAATAAGTTATAAATATAAATAAGTTCCTCTTTGTGTTCTGCACGATCTCCTTTTGCAGTTAAAATTACATAAACAAAAGACAACCATCGCGAAAGATATTCCTTATTACCACGTGTTTTTCTATCTCATTTATCTGATCCGGCGACTTGAATTTGTTTCTCTGAAAATTGCTGTTCTTTGGAAATACTGCACTAAATATTCCATAATCAATATATTCACTGCCCTATAAGTAACAAAGTGAGGGTGAAACAGATGCACAACATTGTTCAAATTATCAACAGGATATGAGGTAATCGGTGGAAAAGTGACCTGCAGATCCACTTATAAACGGCCTTAAAACATCTGCGTGTAGATTTGTTAGGTTTTAAGCTTTCAAGAACGTCAATCGACATCCTAATGGATATGCAGTATAAAACCACAATACATTGTGTACATTCCAGTTTATCCCGTTCTACCGTTCTACCTCAACTTAATGTACAATAAATGCATCACTAATAGGGGTGGATGAATGGATTTTCCGCGAAATCAACACGATTACTTTCAAATTACAACATATGTTGGTATGCTATTATCAACATAGCAAAACAAATCCACAAAACTATGTATGAAATGATTGAAATTCCTGACCACAGAGACTTGCATTATGTAATTTAGGGTGGGAGATCTGACCTTATTTACAAATGGTTTTCACGTAAATATATACTGAAACTTGTTCACACAGTTAATAACACGCCACGCAATGATAAACAAGTGGCTATTAAAGATAGCGGAAAGTGTGAGTTTGAATAGAGCCAATTAAGGCAACTTTTAACAAACAACACCATCAACACGAAAACATAAGATAAAACATCCAGATTTTGCCTCATATTTCTCCTTATACGCTGTACGTTTGTAACATGAATAATCAAATCAACACAAATAACATACAATAAGAAGTCATACTTACGTTCATCCTTAAACTGTTACCTTTAAATTAGGTACTGCGGGAGCAGGTACACAATGACAACATATTGCTCTGTTCTCTTTCGACATGCGTAACATACTTGTATTCCAAAACCCCTTTCATTCAGTCTTCGCATAAAAAAAACGCCTAATCGCAATTCATCAAACTAAACCATTTGTTAAAATTCGTTTCAAAATTTCGCTCAAGACTCTGACACGGTCTGCCTGTATTATTTAACACTTGACAAGTCTTTGGCTTGCAAGGGTTATATGAATTTGTGCGAGCAAAATTCGCCCTTTTTTTCTTCTGGACACTTTTTCCTATTTTTTATGTCTTCTTCTTCTCTAACACTATGGGCCCTAGGACCATGAGACTTGGGACTTACGAAGAGCTTGATCTGAACGGGTGCATGCCACTTTTTATTTTCGTCTTCGATTTCGTTTTCTTTGTTAAAACGCCATGTGAAAAGAGTGCATTTTTGCAAGTAAATGCAGTGCATTTAACGTACATCACAGAACACAGTTGCTGAGCTTTATGCGAGCTCTCCCTGCGTAAATAGATAACACGGCGTATCCCTGCTCAGTCAATAAAACCTTAAGCCAACAAAAACCAAACACCACTCGGCTTATAAGACGTATTCAAGATGTGTTGTTTGCAATATATTATTCAAGAAATAACCCGTTGAAGGAAGTATTTTTGCATTTAATTTTTGTCAAGTGTTTAACATTTCGCTAGCGAAATAAGGTTCTAGTTGCTCATAGATTCCTTTTTTTTAATCTAAACCCACTTGACCCACACTAGAAGTTTGCGTGCTCATTAGACTTTACTAGGCCTACGCTAGGATCTTTCGAAATTTTCAAAATTTAGTTATTTCATGCAGTCAAATCACTGAAGGTGACTAATATTGTCTGTGATGTGTTGTGAGGAGTTCCATTGCAATTACTTAAGTGCAGTTTTAAATTTATCAAGGATGTTCAGTTTTTCTGAAGTATACCAGAAGCTTTTGTAAATACCAATGAAGTGTAAACCGTTTGAAGGAGATTCATCTGCAAAGAACAGCAACATTTATTTTTCTGCAATCTTTCCAGAAACATTTGGCTAAGTTTCTTTTTTCTACCTCTCGCAGTTAACTAATCAGTTACCTTAATGAATGAAAATCTGAAAATAAGTATTTCCTGTTCCATATGCCAATTTAATTTGCAAGCAGTTTTAGAAAGTTATGGATGTGTTTGAGTACTGCACAAATTTTAAGAAAATTAGGTAAATTGTCTTCCATATGTAGTATTTTGATTTTGGTTGTGATAGTTGTTTTAATTTGTTCACTAATACAACAGGCACTATGAGCATAACTGCATGCTACCATAAACTAACACAACCGGAACTACCAATACTAAGTTTTCACTAATAAAAACTAACACAAAAGAGACTACCAGTGTAAACTGCATACTGCCATAAAATAATACAAAAGGCACTATCAGTACCAACTGCATTCTGCCATAAACTAACACAAGAGACAATACCAGTATAAACTGCATGCTACCATAAAGAAACACAAGGGACACTATCAGTATAGACTGCATACTACCATAAACTAATACAAAAAGACACTACCAGTACAAACTGCACACTATCATAAACTAACACAAGAGCCACTATCAGTATAAACTGCACACTACCATAAACTAATACAAGAGACACTACCAGTACAAATTGCTTACTGCCATAAACTAACACCAAAATAAACTACCAGTACAAACTGCATATTGCCATAAACTAACGCAAAAGACACTACCAGTACAAACTGCATACTGCCACAAACTAACACAAAAGACAATACCAGCATAAATTGCATGCTATCATAAAGTAACACAAGAGACACTTCCAGTAAAAACTGCATACTAGTTGTTAAAGGAAAGCAGAATCATACTAAAACTAAGGCAGATTTTATTGTTTTTATTATTATTTTAGGGTGGACACCCTTATCGCACAAAAGGAGACAGGGGCATGCCACTCACCCCACATACTAAGGCGTTCCTATTCCTTTTCACATGATTTCGACATATTTATGCTTTTTGTCGGCTATTTTGTTGCCTGGGTGTGTAGTTCGCTCAAAGGTTTACTTTACTTGTCTGTAAATTCAATATAAAAGACAAAGGTAGATGAGACATTTGTAAAATGTAATACAAAAGCATAGAATAAAAAGGGGTCCTGCTCTATGTCAAATATCTTATCAATAAAATGAAACTTCACAATCTTATCTGTAAAATAGTCACTCAGAATTATGAGATATGATTTCGATTTAAAAACTTTATTTCAATATCATGTTGGAAAATCCTATAAAAAATATATGCCAATATTTCACCCTCACATAAGTTTTGTACTATGAAGAAATTACAAGAAGTGAATGACAATGTTTACTTTGCTATGTGTACTAAGTAGAATCATCACCAACACTACAAACAGCTGGTGAGGTCTGTCAGGTGAAAAATGCATCCTGTTTATTAAAAATCAAGGGAGATAATTAATTTTATGGACCTTGTAAAAATTACGTAGATTTCAAAGAAGCAATTAGTCATTAACTGAACCAGTCTGCAAATTACGACTGCTTAAAATACTTGCTTTACATTTGTTGGATGGTCCATATGGCATTTTAAAAATGCAGTGCTTACACATCAGTCTTGTTGAATCGCATGAAAAACTGTTTAAAAAGTATATATCTTTGTATGCCTGCCTGAAGGAGACTAGCATTTTAATATTTTCTACGACTGAGCAGAACAATCACGCCCTGTGTCAATAGCTGTATTTATGGTCATGGACTAGCCGGCCTCTTTAATAACTAATGTCTGTACAACCTTGCTACGTTGGAAATGAATGTCAAAAGCAATACACATACTCTTCATAGCATGTTGAGTTCATTTAACAAGACAGCATGACCAATTAAGTACGGCATGTAGTCCCAACTGAATGTGCATGCAAAAAGTTACTTGAAATACTCTGTTCTTTAAATGCAAATATCCATGCGAAGTAAATAGCACAATTAATCAATTCAAATTTATACACTTTTTCTTTCAACATATTGACTGATACGTCGTATTTAGAAAATGAAGGGGTGAGGCATCAAAGATAAACAAACTAAACACCATGACGTTTTTGAGTTTCTGTAAAAAAACAACAATAATGTATAAACACCTATAAAAATGATGTATTTCTATAGCCATATTTGAGATAGTACAGGATGAGAAGATAAGAACATACAACAAAGGTTTCATTCTGGAAAAATAACAATAAATCGGCCATAATAGCAACTTTTAGTTGTGAGAATCTCAACTTTATATACGAAAAACCAACAAGCTGTTGAATAGGTTCAACGAAATAGAGAATTGTTTGAGACCTTGACAGACACAACAAAAGTATTCCACAGAAAAGACTGTTTTAGCAATTTAAACATGTTGTATTTCAATGAACTTGAGTACATCACAGAGTTACGAAATAGTCAAAGCTATGTTATCTCAAAATATCCTTTTGGCTTGAGGGTTTGAGGGACAACTTTGTTTGTTTAAAAAAGAAACATTGTTGCTGTTACCTAAAGTCACCCTGGTTGACTGAGAACCGAACGACAAATTAATAGAATCAATTGTAATTTTCATAATATTTTTGTGAAAAAGGTGAACATTCGCATGGGTCGCAGTTACGTACTCCATTAGCTATGGGCTGGACAGTAATTGGTTAAGATGAAAATGGTTTATATTGTTTCGATATATACTGTGCTTAATCAACCCAATAACCTAATAAGATTACAAAAAAGTTGATCAAGGTGATAGCATTTATAACAGGTGCAAAGCATCGTATGATATATGGCTATCCGAGGTGTCAAGCCTGGCGATTACATACGAGACGCTTGAGTAGTTAAACTAATTATTGGCATCATAGTGTGGTAATAGACATAAAGCACAGTCTGGGTAGGTGTTATTTGCTGTATAAATGCATTTGAGCGACTAATTTTATTATTACGCGGTTCCATGAAACAAGTGTGAGGCTTTCAGCTTGCAAAACCGAAAAATGTAATAATAAAAATAGGTCATTACAACTCTTCACACAGCAAGTCTCATTCAGGACGTTTGAAAAGACTTCATTGAACTGTGTTCTACATTTTAATACTCATTCATTGGTGAAATAAGGTGTTTCCTAAGCTGGAACACTGCAGGCCAAGTTTCAACACTGTAGGGCCAATAAACGACTTGCTGCAGTTTCCTCATTTTAAAACCTTAGCATACAAACGAAAACATTTTACTGCGGTTCCAGCCATTCACTAGTTATGTAGAACAGTAGAAAATAGATAATAAAATGATTCCAATTATGCCAGCCAAGAGGGCTGGTGAGGAGTGTGGGTGGGGGTGTTTGATTTGAAAATTTTTCTAAAAGTAAACGCAAATTAAGAATTTACTGCAACAAGAATCAAAACAGGTCAAAGAAATCTAGTTGGATTAATTTATAAGTGTGCGTTGAAGATCAGCAGAAATGTAAATAAAACTCATATAATGCAGAAACCCACAAATGCAAATAAAACTAATATTGGTATTATTTTTTTTACTGGAGGTTAGCTTAGCAGAACCTTAACAACTTCAAAGCACCAAACGTTTGACAAATGAGCAAGCCTTTGAACTAAATGAATACATAACGAATGCTTTCTGGACCGCTATGGCCGACACGGGAACACTCCGTGAGTACATACGGGCACTAGCGTCTCCAGCCACTCACTGGATGGTAACCACACCTCTGGCAGGTGATGAGCTCGATTAATGAGTGAATAAATCAATCTCGTTTGACTACACCTGGCAAAAAGTTTGCAATGGGTGATAATACGAAAATAAAAAATCGGGGCCCACTACACTCACACCTTTTGTGGGAAGTATTTGCAATTCTTATTCCAAAAAGATCTGTAGGGGTGAGAATACCTGCGTTTCATTCTCCGAGGTGTAAGACTACATAACTGACTTAGGGGAGGACCAACTCAAAGCTAATTCCCCCAATATAAGCGATTAACTATGATAAACTCATACACCACCTATTACAAAATGACTGTGAATCAACAAAAACTCAATAGGGATAGTTAAGATAATATTTAGTGAAAGAGTCTTCTAAATGTTCAAAACAGGAGAACAGTCGTCTAAATGTTCAGAATCGACAAGTTGCCGAGACGACTCTTAGACGCTTGGTGTGGACGTGATCAGGTTTACCTTTACATACTGAGCGGAACTCGGCCTCTGTCTTAAGGCAAGCCACAAAAACTGACACTGTTGGTGTAGTTTTAAATGTATTGCTCGAGCGTGAACTGGCTTTGGTATTGATCTGTTTTTTTTCTAGATACTTACACAGGACCCTACGGGGCTTGACAGTGTCCGTAATGTCTCGCACTTCTCTGCCTCTAGAACTGTGAGGATTAAACGTTCAAGCGCACATACACCTTCGGTGGTATTGAAACTTGTCTTTGGCTGACGATTTCTTTCATTCACCCTTTTATTTACTATTTTCCAGTCAAGCTCGTGGATGTCACTTCGTGCCTCGTTTCTCGTACCAGAGCTAGTAAGAAGGTAAACCTTCAATACCTCTGTCGCTAGACCTTGCCTTCAGATGTTCTTCCTAGAAACAGTAGTTCAAAAAATTAGGTTAGACCCCACAGATGCATGTTAAAGTGGCATTGGAGACAGGCGGAAGTAAGGCCAGAATCTCTAGCTGGGAAGGGATCTACCGGACCAACTCAGGCTTGCAACGCGCTAAGACGGAAAATAGTCGGCTACTGGAGTCGTAGGAGCCAGGGGTGAGGGGGGCGGGGGGCATCAGTTTCAAGACCTTTTGAATCACTTTTAGGAAGATTGCTTGAGCGGGAAGCATACAACAACTATGCAATATGGAAAAGTGTTGTCTGCCTTTGGCTCACTTCGAAAAGAGCTGATGGCAACATTGGGACTTTTCGCCCTATACTCCAAGACAACTCAACCGCAGAAGTGCCCTTCGCCCAGGAAGTTATCAAATGCCTTGCCCAAAATGTAAAGACAGATTTTAGTGGTATCGGAACTAGTCCAAAGCGAATGCCTCCAAACTAAACAAAATTCTTTAAAATAAAAAAACATGAAGTGTTTCTGTGCATATAGGCAGCATAAGAACAAGATGAGATAACGTATATTTACGCAATATGTTATTTTAGTGCTGCAATTGCATTGGCCTAAGGCTTTTAGTCATTCAAAACATGATGATTTTACAAAATGTGCCTTAATTAATGACAAGGGATATCCAACATAAAACTGACATGATGAGCACGCTTTACTTGTTCTTTTATAGTAAAGTCCCTACTGGACAAGTCCCTATCGGATAAGTCCTTACCGATCAAGTCCCTACTGGACGACTCCCTACTTAGGACAATTCCCTACTAGGAGTTCTCCCAAGTTTTTTTCATTTTTTAGTTTTCATTTAGAAACATGGTTTGTATTCCCCTTTTTTTCTGATTAAACTCAGATCAAAAGATTTTTGAAAGACAGCTTAAATAGTCGATTTGCAATTGTGTATTCGAAGTAATATAAAACCGGAGCAAGTTCTTCAGGCGCCTCGTCCTCCAAAGCTTCAAAAGCACTTTCGACCTCGTTAACCTGTACAAACGCAAGAGCAGGAATCGTGCGTCCAAATGTTCCAAACTCGTTATCCAAAACATACCGGTTTTGCGAGCCTTTGGTCTAGATTTTGCGAGGCACATTCTGCGAGAGATGGTAAAAGCATCCACTGATCATAGCTCCAGGAAAACCTTCTTGCGCAGACGACATTGCACTTTTTTCAAAGTCCATCATGATAATTTGCGGAGCCAAATAAGGACGGAGCCTTTGTATCCCGTGTTTTGTTTTGCAGTAGCGCATACAAGCATGGCACAACGTATCAAAAAGCCGTTAATACGTGAAACGTGTATAACTGAAAGAACAGCTCAAGTAAGATCTTAAACGTGCCATCCATAAACAAGTGATATCAGTTATTGACCAAGTCAAGCGTACCGTACAGCAAAATGCGGTTCTCGTCACCGACTCCGTAAGCCAAAATCGTAAACCAAAATCTTTTCACTGTTAACGAGTGCGGTATATTCTGGAGGAATTTCCACTTCAACCCGGTTCTGTGGCAGCGCATCAGACTGACTGTACTGCTTGCGAACGCGGCGTTTATTCCTGCGGAGATGTGCTAGCTGTGGTAGTTGCGCGGCACCACCTGTGAAAGAAACGAAAGAATTTAGTTAATAAATAAATACATTTCATAAATAAAATAATTAAGTACTAATTAATAAACCCCGCGGCCGCGCCCAAGATTCAGCCATAATGTTTGGAACACGGGCGATCGAGGCGAAAATGATTTGCCAAGGACGAATAACCACGTAGAGAGGTGGCAGAGAAAATGCTTTCAGCGGTCATTGCCTATCATCCAAACCTGCAGGGCTTCCTAGACGTCCTGAGAAAGGAACAGGGTCTCACAAACATTGTGATTTCGCAAGTGTTAGGAGGTGAGCTGGAATCTCAACCTAGACGCGTGTACCAGGAAGCTGCACAAAAAATATCGACCGTTGTCGCCGACTTCGATAACCGGCATATAATAGATTATTTGCGTGGTATTTCCCATAACATTCGCAAGTAGGACTGTTTAGTGATCTTGATTATGTGGTCCGTAATCGTGCTCTTTTCTTTCAGATTATGACGCGTAGCAAGATATTTGTATGATTTGTTACTAATTTCAGCAAAGACGCGTAGCTCGCATTTTTGTTTGCTACAAAAGTAATTTATTTTGGGTTTTTGTGTCACGATGTAGCTCCACTTTAATTTTAATATAGCTGTTTGAGTTGAAAAATACTATGTTTTTCTAAAAAGTAAAGAATTATTTAATTACAATTAGCATTATCACCGACATCGCAAGCTTATTGATCTAACGTTATGAATAATATCAACGATTTCGTTAATTGCATTGACATTACAAGTTTATTGACCGACTTGTCCTAAGTTTGGAGTTGTCCAGTAGGGACTTGACCGGTAGGGACTTATCTGGTAGGGACTTGCCCAGTTTCCGAATTTGATGGTGAGTGTTGATGTGTTCCCAGCTACGGGTAGAATTTGATCGAGAGCGTTTATGTGCTCTCAGCTCCGGTGTAACAGTATATCTTGCCCCCTGTATAGCTTCCCCCTGGGGGCAAGGCTAGCCTAGTCTAGGGGAAAGCTAAACTAGGCTATCTTGCCCCCTCTGGGATATTCTGCTCCCTGTTCAGCTTACCCCCACCTGGGATATTTTGCCCCCTCCCCTAAAATAAAAGTTTTTATTAGTTGTATTTTACATAAGGGTAATCCATCTGTATACTCGCTCTCTATTCCCAGTTATCGGGGGATTTAGAATTGACTGCATTGAAGCCACATCCCTTTTTATAATCCAGTTTGATGGATGAATTGTATTAAACAATAATGCACAACAGTAACAACAGTACAAACCATCTCAAGGAAATGGATTTTGCGGCCAAATCACAGTAATCGGAGGATTTAGAGCTGACTGCAATGAAGCTACATCTCTTTTTATAATCCATTTTGATTGATCAATTGCATTCGACAATAATACAAACAATCTCAGGGAAATCAATTTTGCGGCAAAAGTTGAGAAGTTTACTCCTCAGGTAAGTATAAATATTCTATTCTACCTTCAAATTTATAATTCAAAATGGAATCTCAAGTTCAACAGACGACACAGCGCTTTTTCGATAATGTTGAAGTTATTTTTGATAATCTCAAAAATCAAACATATCCACCAGGAATAAGCAAAAATGAAAAAAAAGGATATAAAGAGAAAGGCAAAAAGCTTTGTGATCAAGGACAATAACGTGCACTACATGCAAAAAGGTATGAGCATTTAACTTTTTTATTTTGATTGTAAATTAATTACTTGATCAGTAGAGACAGGAAATATTGAAAAGAAGTAGTGAATGAAAATAAATAATAATAAAATTCAATGATTAATTTTCAGTAATTATTGATATTATTTTTAATTATTAAATTAATTAAATCAAATAATTATAATTGTCAAATATTAATAATACTAAGGCACTTTTAAATTTGTTTCCAGGCCTTTGCGAACATTCACCAACACTACACTCCCGTGTATATCCTTTAACTCTCGTGCAACAAAAGCGCAGTGAACTAGTGAATTGTGTAAATGACTGTTGAATTACGCAAAAACTTGATAATTTTCAAGCAGAGAAGAAATTGTACTGTATAGAGATCATTTACCATTAAAAGTTCTGTTGCAGTTAAGTATTTGTTTCTTTTATTCGGTTTTTATGGGGGGGGGCAAAATATCTCAGAGAAAGGGGGGGGGGGTGGATAGCTTAGTCTAGCTCCCCTCCGGGGGCAAGATAGCTTGTCACATCGGGTAGAATTTGATGGTGGGTGTTTATGTGCTCCTAGCTCCGGGTAGAATTTGATCGCGAGCATTAATGTGCTCCCAGCTCAGAGTATAATTTGATCGTGAGCGTTTCCTGGATCCGAGTAGAATTTGATCGTGAGAGTTTATGTGCTGCCAGCTCCTGGTGGAATTTGATCGTGAATGTTTTTGTGTTCTCAGATCCGGGTTGAATCTGATCGCGAGCGTTTATGTGCTCGTAGAGCCGGGTAGAATTTGATCGTGAGCGCTTATGCTCCGGGTACTAATTTTATGATATGAGTGGAATACATGGGGCAAAAGGTAACCAAGGTGAAAGCTGTAATAGCCTTGTTCAGTGTCCCGAGTCTTTTATGTTTGACTGCACCCCCCCCCCCCTTAGTAGGAAATCAAGGGGGTGGAGGGAAGGGGCGCAAAAAAGGCTTTTAAGGGACCGTCCCTTGGTAAAGGTTGCAAGATGACACATTCACTTTCTTCCTATATACAGCTAATGAAAAAAAGTGAAAATAATGTCCAATTTGACAGAACTCGACTGAATAACACAACAAAATCAGCGTGTCATTAAAGGCAAATTCGCCCTAATGCACATTACTCAAGCCACCCCACCCCCACTACCACTCATATGCGTAGAAGTTATAACCAAACTTTTATTCCAGAGTACCACTTTCTTTCTGGAACCAAATACCAAAAGTCAAACAGAAGGCAGAAGAATAATCAGGGGCACTGTTATCACCTACATATAGAATTTATGTTCTTAGTAAAACACTCTTTTGTTCTTCCAGATACATATAATTAGAGCATCATAGAACATGTTACCAAGCAACCTAATGTAATTACTTAGTTACTAAGGCTTCATTAGCACAAGTGTCGTGCTGTCCCCAGCGACACCCAGTGATCTGTCGTGTCTTTTATGGCAAGGTTCAATTACCGAAAAAGACCCTCGCCACATTGGATTGTTTTCTTATATAACTCTCTTAACTTTTCTTGGGGAGGGAAATGGCCTGACCCTAAAAGAACGAACTGTTTGTTGGGTATCCCGATAATTCATCTAGCGACAATTTGTCTAGCGACAATTCGTCCAGCGACAATTCGTCTAGCGACAAATCATCTAAAAGTGATTGGTACGACAATTCAACCAAATTTCTATTATTATTTTTTTTTGCAATATATTAATCAATGCGAGTGAACTGAGACTCAGTTCTCAATGCTCAGTTCTCAACCTTGAGTTCTCCACGTTCAGTTCTCAACTACCCTCTTGATTATCGCCACAGTGCACGATGGCTTGTGCGTAGTTACAGCACATTTTAGGACCCATTTTATCTTTCCATAGGCGTCACCTACTCAGGGAAATTGTCGTTTTTCCAGAGCGCGTGAGGACCAACGGGAGCACACCGAGCATTCAGACTCCAGCAATGGGGACACGCTTTGGCATTGATAGCATTTCTTTTGACACTGAGCAAGCTAGAATCATTTTCTTTTGTTGGTGAGTCAAGACGATTTTAGAGGAGTGGTTTTAGATAGTGACCTGCAACCACCCCAAATCACTAAACACACTGCATAAAATAGTTAAATAAAATTTATTAGATTAATTGTCGTACCCATCTCATTTAGACGAATTGTCGCTACATGAATTGTCGCCAGACGAATTGTCACTAGATGAAATGTCGCAAGATGAATTGCAGTAGATTCTGAGAATTCGTATGTGTTTGGCATGCGGAGTGGGAAGGAGAACCACTGTAGCATTCAGGTATTGCATATATGCTATTGCCCCCCCCCTACTCATCTATCAAAAACAACAACAGCAACAACAACAATAACAACAATGTGTTAAAATAATGAAATTATACAAACAACATACATGATACACTGTGTATCCTTTATAAAAAGACGGCCAATGGGGCTGAACTGACCCTATATGTAGGAGAAGGTATTTATGGCAGGTAACGAGAAGCAAAACAGTGGCAGGTGGCTGTAAGAGGGAGGTGGGTCATTTTCCAGGAAGTATTCTCTCTGGGTGCTGCTGTATTCTAAGAGCAGGACAAACAGAACAGTTGGTAAATGTGTCATTGGGTGCCGTCAGCTCGATGAAATCTGCCAGGTAGGACACGAGCAGATTCATATCTACAACCAGAAGAGACATAAATGAAATACGCCAGGGGGTGGGGTGGGGGAGTGTTGGGGGGGGGGTGGGGGAGTGTTGGGGGGGGGGGGTGGGGGAGTGTTGGGGGCAAGCCATTTGGTTGCTGGAACTGCTGTAGCAAAAACGAGGCTCTCCACCATTACGCTTTCACTCGCTTTATATATATATATATATATATATATATATATGTATATATATATATATATATATATATATATATATATATATATATATATATATATATATATATATATATATATATATATATATATATATGTGTGTGTGTGTGTGTGTGTGTGTGTGTGTTACAGGGAAACTGTGATTTCAGGGAAACTATAGTTTCCCTAGGGAAACTATACTTTCCCTGACCGAACCAGGGAAACTATAGTTTCCCTAAAAATTTTCAGGGAAACTGTAGTTTCCCTGAATTTTACCACACAAAACGTTAAAGATTCCCTGAAATGAAAGTTCGGTGAAGTTGAAACTTATCCAAATGGTTTTTTTATCTCGACATAAAAGGCAACGTTTTTGCTTTATCAATGCCAATCACAAGCTGGAATTGCACTTCATAGGTGATCGAAACAAGAGCAATTGACGTTGTAACACAATGATTTACGATTACAAAATTGCAATTATACATAAAAGACATACATCATTTGACTAAATTTTGCGTACTTCGTCCCTTGCCAAGCAAAAGAGCACCTTGCGTTGCTTTTCAACTTTTGGATGTGTTTTTAAATTTTGGCCCTCCAGCAATACTTCAGTCTGACAACGGTTCAGAGTTTACCGCCCAGGTAGTGTCCGAACTGAAAATTCTTTGGCAAGATCTGAAAATTGTCCATGGAAAGCCTCGCCACCCACAGAGTCAGGGGTCCGTTGAAAGAGCAAATTGTGACATCAAAGATATGTTGATTGCATGGCTCGGAGACAACAATTCAACAAATTGGGCTTTGGGGCTTAAGTTTGTTCAATTCCAAAAGAACTACAGTTTTCACAGTGGCATCAAATGTTCGCCTTTTGCCGCTCTATTTGGTTCCGACACGAAGGTCACCGGTCTTGCATCTGCAAATTTACCTGCCGAGATTCTGGAAACACTTGAAAATGAGGACGATCTCTTGGCCATTGTACAAAAGTTGTTATGTCCTCTGGGGAGTCCGGAGACAATGTGACCATCCCAATTCCCCTCGTAGATGGGGCCGATGTGATCCCCGCAACATTTTAGAAATTATTAGAAGTCGCGATGAAAATGACATGTATGTTTTGGCGGTTCGTGGTGGGGTTCTCAAAGGGAAATTTTCCAGAAACCAGTTTGACATTTGTAAGCACAAGTTATTGTTTGAAAGTGATTTAGCTTTGGATTGTGAACTTTCCTGCGCCAGGCAGTCAAATTTGAATCAAAATGTGGGGGGCAAGGATTTGTAAAGTGCAATTGCTCTGGGAGCAAACGGTGCGAAACCAGTCGTTGTAAATGCTTTAAGGCACGAGTGATGTGCAACTCTCGTTGCCATGCCAGCTTGTCGTGTGGAAACAACCACGAGTAAAACCTTCATTTCTGTAAAGAGCGAGTCAATGTGTATTTGATATTATATTATTATCATTATTATTATGAATAGCTGATGTTTGTATGATGCAAAGTGTATGTGTTGTTTGCGTTTTTTCCATTGTAAAATTTTTGAATTTGAATCGAAATATAATGCCACACAAGTGAATAATTGTGTTGTAATTGAAGCGAAAGATATGAAGGAATAAAAGTGAAGTTAGAGCAATGTGTTTTATTAATACTTGCCCAGTTTCCAGATGTTCAGCTATTTCAGGGAATCTTTAACGTTTTGCGTGGTAAGTAGATAGAAAAGGCCGGAATGAGCCCACTTTGTGACGTCATACTGTCTGGACCGGAAGTGACGTCATCGTGTCTGGACCGGAAGTGTTGTCTGGACCGGAAGTGAGGTGATAGGCGTAGTCATGGCAACGAAGCATGGTAACGTGACGTCATAGGCGTAGCCATAGGCGTAGCCATAGGCATAACCCTGTTAACAAAGTGAGGACCCCCCCCCCCCTAGGCGGCAGTCGGGACTGACCCCCCCCCCCCCCAGGATCGTGATATGGCTAACTTCAAGAATGTATAACTTCAAAACTACTTGGTTGATTTATATGAAAATTTTACTGTTTGATTCAGTTTTATGTAAAGTTTTGTCATAAAGTGGTCACAGGCTATTTTCGCAGCTGGCTGTATGCATAATGTGACATGCCGCCATTTTAACTGTGTAAAAAGCGAAAACGTGTGATAACTTTCGTCATAGTTGGTCGATTTCAATGAAAATTTCACCATTTGATTCAGGTTTATGTAAACTTTTGTTATAAAGTGATCATGGGCTAGTTGCGCAGGTGGCTGTATGCATAATGTGACATGCCGCCATTTTAATTTTGCAAAAAGTGAAAAAGTGGGATAACTTTCGCTATAGTTGGTCGATTTGCATGAAAATTTCCCTGTTTGATTCAGTTTTATATCTAGTTTTAACATTAAGTAGACATAGACTATTTTCGCCGTTGATTGTATGCATAATGTGACATGCCGCCATTTTAATTTTGTAAAAAGTGAAAAAGTGGGATATTTTTCGCTATGGTTGATCGATTTGCCTGAAACTTTCACTGTTTGATTCAGTTTTATATCTAGTTTTAACATTAAGTAGACATAGGCTATTTACGCCATTGGCTGTATGCATAATGTGCTAAGCCGCCATTTTAACTTTGTAAAAAGTGAAAAAGTGGTATAACTTTCGCTGTAGTTGATCGATTTGCATGAAAATTTCACTGTTTGATTCAGTTTTATATCTAGTTTTAACATTAAGTAGACATAGGCTATTTACGCCGTTGGCTGTATGCATAATGTGACATGCCGTCATTTTAATTTTGTAAAAAGTGAAAAAGTGAGATAACTTTCGTTATGGTTGGCCGATTTGAATGAAAATTTCACCATTGGATTCAGCTTGATATCTTAGTTTACAGTAGTTTGCATAGGTGGGTTGTTAGACATGTTGAACATGTTCAACTTGTTCAACAACATGCTGTTTGACAAGTTGTTTTTCAACAAGTTGTAGTTCAAGCAAAGAGAAAACAAGACATATGTTGAATAGGTTTATTAATACACTTAAATACACTTAAATACACTTAAATACACTAAAATGCACTTAAATACACTTAAATACATACAGCTTAAATCTATAACAATATTATAACATTTATTGATTTACAAAGTCTTTATTATAATGTTTAGTCAAATAAGTCTATTTTTCTTCATCTGCTTCACTCTGTTCACTGGTATCCATATCACTTTCTTCGTCACTGCTTTCATCTTCCTCCTCCTCCTCATCTAGAAGCTCTTCAAAGAATGCATCGTTTCTTCTTATAGCCGCCTTTAGTGCCTTTGAATACTCGTAATGTTTTTCATCAACAAAGTAATTAAAGTCTTCTAAAATGGTTTCATAATGTTCGTCTTGTTGTAGACGTTGGGCATATTTGAATAGTCTCATAAACAGTTGTTTAAGTCGACGCTTATAAATGGGTCGAAAGTCATCACTTGCTATGTCACGCGCATCTTCAAGCCCTTGTTCTTCATATTCTGAAACCTTTTCTTGAAATTTCTCATCATATTCATCGTAGACTTCTTGAACCATATCATACCAAACAGAGTCTGTTTCTGACTCACTTTCAGAGTCTGTTTCTGACTCACTTTCAGAGCTGCCGTCATCATCACCCTCAACACAATGTTCCATATGTTTGAACATAGCTTCTTGACTGTTGTATAACGCACTACATTCTGTACAAGCATGTGCATTCTTTTCAGTCATGTTGACGCTTTGACTTTCCATAGAAGAATCATCTAAAGTTTCAGTGATAGGTGGTTTTACAAGGTTTTCCATATCTATCTCCAATTCTTCTTCTTCTGAAGTGTGAGCATTCTTTAAGTGTCTTTTAAGACTTTGTGGCCAATTGTAAGATTTCAAACAAATGTTGCATTTATACATCTTTTCGGTTCAACATACACTTTTTAAATGATGAAAAAGCCTTTAAACATAGCCTTATATACAACTTGTTGAACAACATGTTGAACATGTTCAACTTGTTGAACAACATGTTGTTGAACATGTTGTTGAACATGTTGTTGAACATGTTGTCTACGCCTAGGGAAGTTTAACGTCATAACGTCATTATGACGTCATCATTATAACGTCATAATGACGTCATTGGAACAGGCGCGTGCTTAATCTAAAACTGACTCAGCAGAATTTATTGCTGTTTGATATGGATGAAATGCATGTCTCACTCTTCCTTTTATGCTACTTAGATGTAATCAAAATATGGTGTGTAACTCGTCAAAAATGCCAAACTTGTTAAAATTGCTGACTCAGCGCGTGGTGGGCGCGCGCCATTCTAACAACCCACAACGGCGTAAATAGCCTATGTCTACTTAATGTTAAAACTAGATATAAAACTGAATCAAACAGTGAAATTTTCATGCAAATCGATCAACTACAGCGAAAGTTATATCACTTTTTCACTTTTTACAAAGTTAAAATGGAGGCTAAGCACATTATGCATACAGCCAATGGCGTAAATAGCCTTTGTCTACTTAATGTTAAAACTAGATATAAAACTGAATCAAACAGTGAAATTTTCATGCAAATCGATCAACTATAGCGAAGGTTATCCCACTTTTTCACTTTTTACAAAATTAAAATGGCGGCATGTCACATTATGCATACAGCCAACGGCGTAAATAGCCTATGTCTACTTAATGTTAAAACTAGATATAAAACTGAATCAAACAGTGAAATTTTCATGTAAATCGACCAACTATAGCGAAAGTTATCCCACTTTTTCACTTTTTACATAATTAAAATGGCGGCATGTCACATTATGCATACAGTCAACGGCGTAAATAGCCTATGTCTACTTAATGTTAAAACAAGATATAAAACTGAATCAAACAGGGAAATTTTCATGCAAATCGACCAACTATAGCGAAAGTTATCTCACTTTTTCACTTTTTACAAAATTAAAATGGCGGCATGTCACATTATGCATACAGCCACCTGCGCAACTAGCCCATGATCACTTTATAACAAAAGTTCACATAAACCTGAATCAAATGGTGAAATTTTCATTGAAATCGACCAACTATGACGAAAGTTATCACACGTTTTCACTTTTTACACAGTTAAAATGGCGGCATGTCACATTATGCATACAGCCAGCTGCGAAAATAGCCTGTGACCACTTTATGACAAAACTTTACATAAAACTTAATCAAACAGTGAAATTTTCATATAAATCAACCAAGTAGTTTTGAAGTTATACATTCTTGAAGTTAGCCATATCACGATCCTGGGGGGGGGGGGGGTCAGTCCCGACTGCCGCCTAGGGGGGGGTCAGTCCCGACTGCCGCCTGGGGGGGGGTCCTCACTTTGTTATCAGGGTTATGCCTATGGCTACGCCTATGGCTACGCCTATGACGTGCCGTTACCATGTTTCGTTGCCATCACAACAACACGTTGCCATGACTACACCTATCACCTCACTTACGGTCCAGACAACACTTCCGGTCTAGACACGATGACGTCACTTCCGGTCCAGACAGTATGACGTCACAAAGTGGGCTCATTCCGGCCTTTTCTATCTACTGTGGTAAAATTCAGGGAAACTATAGTTTCCCTGAAAATTTTTAGGGAAACTATAGTTTCCCTGGTTCGGTCAGGGAAAGTATAGTTTCCCTAGGGAAACTATAGTTTCCCTGAAATCACAGTTTCCCTGTAACATATATATATATAGTGCCCTAGGCAGCCCCTTACCCCTGCAAAAATTGTTCACATCATTGATGTTATCACACGAATTTTTACAAGTACATTTAAAACTTATACTTATATCTAGGACAAAATATTGGTGTCTGAAGCTCGGAACCCTCCCCCCCCCCCCACCCTGGCCCCGAAAGCGTACGGCCCCTAGACGCCAGTCTTGTATAGCCTATGCGGTCACACGGCACCCTATATATATACACGAAAAGATTGTTTTCAGGGACTCAGCCTTATTCCTTCCGAGCATTGAATGGTAGGTTTCCTGTCAGATATACCTGGCGTTGGTGTGCCACACATTATTCCCGTACAACATTCTGACATTTCACATCCTACTCTGATGGCAAAACTGTCACATAAATAACCAAAAAGAGAGAAAAAAAACATTAGAATGAAATGGAACAGATAAACTTATAAAACTGCCAAATGAGCCTTTATTGAACGACCCGTATAAAAACAGAAAAATACAGGCTAATTGGAAAAACAGGGATAATGGGAACGACAACATTCAAGTGACTCGTAGAATAACTGACTATGTGACAGACGAATCAAGCAAATATAAAAACAACGCTCATCGAATCACAAGGGAATGTTCAAAAAGCCAGACATGGATAAAGTGCAGAGTACGGATCAGTCTGTCGGTGATAACACAGGCAATAAACTACAGAGTACGGATCAGTCTGTCGGTTATAACACAGGCGATAAAGACGGTGCTACGGAACCCAACAATGGCGGCTGTCACATTGTGAATGGCTTTGCTGTAGAAATTCAAGGTCATAAAACCGAGAGAGATAGCTCTGGCGAATCCCGTGTTTTTGTACCAAGAGATACGCGTTATCGGATAAGGCTTTTTAATTTTAACCCTTTCATGTGTACGGCTAAGCTTACTTTGGACGATCGCGATATCGGTATGCTCCTTTTTTCACAATCTTTTATTTACAGCGCGAAGTAAATTTCACATACATCACATCTCGTTGTATTTGCTTGGTAAATTGCTCAATTGCTTCTCCTACATCAGTAAATTTCGCCAAACATTTCACCACACAATTACCACATGTTCAACGAATGCGAACCATGCTTGAGATTGTGTGTGTGTGTGTGTGTGTGTGTGTGTGTGTGTATGTGTGGTTTGCACAATATAATCGGAGTGTGGTTGAGCGTACATGGTTTGCATGTTTCAAGTGCTTTAATGATGCATGGAATAACATGTTAAACGATATATATATATATAGGGTCATCACACACGACAAGTTACCAAGATGCTGTAAACATATGGTTAACACATGATCACCGCATGCTTGACATATATGTTCACTGTAGGGTAGCCATACGGTAACACTATAGCTAAATTCGACCATACAAAATATATGTTCAAATGTGTCGTTAATATGTTTATGATAGGGTAACCATATGCTAACATATTTGCCGAATATTTATGGCACAAAGATTATGTAGATGATTTAAAGAAGAAACACTGCGTCTGTAATTTTACAAATTACGATACCATAAGAGCAAGATAACTTAGATCACTGTTGCCTATCAAAGCTCAAAACTAAAAGATGGACCTCAACCGAAACAGAGCCCCCCCCCCCAACTCCCCCTAGTCCAACACCCTCCCAGTTCAACCGAAACAGAGTCCCCCCCCCCGGCTCCCCCTAGTCCAACACCCTCCCAGTTCAACCGAAACAGAGTCTCTCCAGCTCCCCCTAGTCCAACCCCTCCCCTCTCAACCGAAACAGTCCCCCAAACCTCCCCCTAGTCCAACCCCTCCACGCTCAACCGAAACAAGTTCCCCAGCTCCCCCCTAGTCCAATCCCCTCCCAGCTTAACAGAAACAGAGTCCCCCAGCTCCTCGTAGTCCAACCCCCTTCCAGCTCAACCGAAACAGAGTCCCCGCAGCTCCACCTAGTCCAACCAGCTCAACTGTATCGTCAAGGTCCAGCTCTAAAAGAAATCATAGACAATGAAAATTTGTGATCTAACATATGTAAGGTTGAGACAGAAAATCAGTATAAGCCATGAAGTGAAGACAGAGTTGAATAAACCAGTGTATTGTTTAGTAGGGGAAAATAAGGGTTCTGGGTCACTTTGTGACGTCATACTGTCTGGAAATGACGTCATCATGTCTGGAAGTGACGTCATACTGTCTGGACGTGACGTCATCATGTCTGGACCGGAAGTGCTGTCTAGACCGGAAGTGCTGTCTAGACCGGAAGTGCTGTCTAGACCGGAAGTGCTGTCTAGACCGGAAGTGCTGTCTAGACCGGAAGTGCTGTCTAGACCGGAAGTGCTGTCTGGAGTGGAAGTGACGTCATCATGTCTGGACCGGAAGTATTGTCTGGACCGGAAGTGACGTCATCATGTCTGGACCGGAAGTCATGATAAGCGTTAGGATAGGCGCGACCATCTGTGACGTCATCATGGCGTCATACTGAGATGATGCTGTCTGGAGCGAAAGTGGTTTGGCCGAGTCAATCAACATGAAGCCAATGAACTCCTGCTGTCAATCATCATGACGTCACTAGTCACGTGACCTGTCAATCATCGGTCATGTGACCCTAACCCTAGCGAGACTTCCAGACCACTTTTTGACGTCATACTGACGTCCCTTCTACCATCTGTCTATCATACCTTCATAATACACATTCATAATACACTCTATGGTTTAGGGGTAGGCTGCCCATACCCGGGGCTCGAACCACCAACCTTCTGAGCATGGGTCCGACCAGGAGTCCCACGCTCTAACAACTGAGCTATTCCGGACTGAACAAGAATGTATTGTGAAAACATGCCATGTAAGGCTATAATGCACGATAAATTTCAGACTGCACTCGTTCAGAGCGTGGGGGAAACCAATCGATAAAATTTCAGAGTGCACTCGTTCAGAGCGTGGGGAAAAAACCGATCGATAAAAATTTTTTAGAGTACACTCGTTCAGAGCGTGGGGAAAACGATGGTTCTGCCAAACTTGATGACGTCATACTGTCTGGAAGTGACGTCATACTGTCTGGAAGTGATGCCGGTTCTGCCACACTTGATGACGTCATACTGTCAATCATTGTGACATGAGGTGTCATAATGACGTCATAGTTACACCTTAGTAACGCCTTGGTTACGCCTTAGTTACCTTAGTTACGCCTTAGTTACGCCTTGGTTACGCCTTAGTTACCTTGGTTATGCCTTAGTTACGCCATAGTTACCTTAGTTACGCCTTGGTTACACCTTAGTTACGCCTTGGTTACACCTTAGTTACGCCTTAGTTACCTTAGTTACACCTTAGTTACGCCTTGGTTACAGTGGTTACACCTTAGTTACGCCTTAGTTACCTTAGTTACGCCTTGGTTACGCCTTAGTTACCTTAGTTACGCCTTAGTTACGCCTTAGTTACCTTAGTTACTCCTTAGTTACGCCTTAGTTACGCCTTAGTAACCTTAGTTACGCCTTAGTTACGCCTTAATTACCTTAGTTACGCCTTAGTTACCTTAGTTACTCCTTAGTTACGCCTTAGTTACGCCTTTATTTCCTTAGTTACGCCTTAGTTACGCCTTGATTTCCTTAGTTACGCCTTAGTTACGCCTTGGTTACAGTAGTTACACCTTAGTTACGCCTTAGTTACCTAAGTTACTCCTTAGTTACGCCTTAGATACGCCTTAGTTACGCCTTAGTTACGCCTTAGTTACCTTAGTTACGCCTTAGTTACGCCTTGGTTACACCTTAGTTACGCCTTAGTTACCTTAGTTACTCCTTAGTTACGCCTTAGTTACCTTAGTTACGCCTTGGTTACGCCTTAGTTACCTAAGTTACGCCTTAGTTACGCCTTGATTTCCTTAGTTACGCCTTAGTTACGCCTTAGTTACGCCTTAATTACCTTAGTTACGCCTTAGTTACGCCTTAGTTACGCCTTAGTTACCTTAGTTACGCCTTAGTTACGCCTTAGTTGCGCCTTAGTTACATCTTGTTTGCGCCTTAGTTACCTTAGCTACGCAAAAACGAGATAACTTTTGTTGTAGTTGAGCGATTTGCATGAAAATTTTACCGTTTGATTCAGTTTTATATCTAGTTTTAACATTAAGTGATCACAGGCTATTTACGCCGGTGGTTGTATGCATCATGGATTCACCTTAAAAGTTTTTAAACTTAAAAGTAAGATAACTTTCGTTATGGTTGACCGATTTGAATGAAAATTTCACCGTTGGATTCAGTTTGATGTCTTAGTTTTAAAGTAGTTTATGCATAGGTAGGTTGTTGGAATGGCGCGCGCCCACCATTTAAACATGTGTTTGAATAAGTTTTACGTCAAACTATTGTTCAACAAGTTGTTTAGCAATTGTACAACAATTGTTCAACAAGCTGTTGTTGAACATGTTCAACATGTTGTTGAACATGTTCAACATGTTCAACATGTTCAACAACATGTTCAACATGTTCAACATGTTCAACATGTTCAACAACATGTTCAACAAGTTGAACATGTTCAACATGTTCAACATGTTGTTGCACAAGTTGAACATGTTCAACATGGTCAACTTGTTCAACAACATGCTGTTTAACAAATTGTTCAATAAGTTGTAGTTCAAGCAAAGAAAAAACAAGACATATGTTGAATAGGTTTATTAATACATTTAAATACACTTAAATACACTTAAATACATTTAACTACACTTAAATACACTTAAATACACTTAAATACACTTAAATACATACAGCTTAAATCTTTAACAATATTACAATATTTGTTGATCTACAAAGTCTTTATTATAAAGTTTAGTCAAATAAGTCTATTTTTCTTCATCTGCTTCACTCTGTTCACTGGCATCCATATCACTTTTTTCGTCGCTGCTTTCATCTTCCTCCTCCTCATCTAGAAGCTCTTCAAAGAATGCATCGTTTCTTCTTATAGCCGCCTTTAGTGCCTTTGAATACTCGTAATGTTTTTCATCAACAAAGTAATTGAAGTCTTCTAAAATGGTTTCATAATGTTCGTTTTGTTGTAGACGTTGGGCATATTTGAATAGTCTCATAAACAGTTGTTTAAGTCGACGCTTATAAATGGGTCGAAAGTCATCACTTGCTATGTCACGCGCATCTTCAAGCCCTTGGTCTTCATATTCTGAAACCTTTTCTTGAAATTTGGTATCATATTCATCGTAGACTTCTTGAACCATATCATACCAAACAGAGTCTGTTTCTGACTCACTTTCAGAGTCTGTTTCTGACTCACTTTCAGAGCTGCCGTCATTATCACCCTCAACACAATGTTCCATATGTTTGAACAAAGCTTCTTGACTGTTGTATAACGCACCACATTCTGTACAAGCATGTGCATTCTTTTCAGTCATGTTGACGCTTTGACTTTCCATAGAAGACTCATCTAAAATTTCAGTGATAGGTGGTTTTACAGGGTTTTCCACATCTATCTCCAATTCTTCTTCTTCTGAAGTGTGAGCATTCTTTAAGTGCCTTTTAAGACTTTGTGGCCAATTGTAAGATTTCAAACAAATGTTGCATTTATACATCCTTTCGGTTCAACATGCACTTTTCAAATGATGAAAAAGCCTTTAAACATAGCCTTATATACAACTTGTTGAACAACATGTTGAACATGTTCAACATGTTGTTGAACATGTTGTTGAACATGTTGTTGAACATGTTGTCTATGCCTAGGGGAGTTTAACGTCATGACGTCATTATGACGTCATCATTATGACGTCATTATTACGTCATCATTATGACGTCATAATGACGTCATTGGAACAGGCGCATGCTTTGTCAAAAACTGACTCAGCAGAATTTATTGCTGTTTGATATGGATGAAATGCATGTCTCACTCTTCCTTTTATGCTACTTAGATGTAATCAAAATATGGTGTGTAACTCGTCAAAATCAGCAATTTTTACAAGTTTGGCATTTTTGACGAGTTACACACCATATTTTGATTACATCTAAGTAGCATAAAAGGAAGAGTGAGACATGCATTTCATCCATATCAAACAGCAATAAATTCTGCTGAGTCAGTTTTTGACAAAGCATGCGCCTGTTCCAATGACGTCATTATGACGTCATAATGATGACGTAATAATGACGTCATAATGATGACGTCATAATGACGTCATGACGTTAAACTCCCCTAGGCATAGACAACATGTTCAACAACATGTTCAACAACATGTTCAACAACATGTTGAACATGTTCAACATGTTGTTCAACAAGTTGTATATAAGGCTATGTTTAAAGGCTTTTTCATCATTTGAAAAGTGCATGTTGAACCGAAAGGATGTATAAATGCAACATTTGTTTGAAATCTTACAATTGGCCACAAAGTCTTAAAAGGCACTTAAAGAATGCTCACACTTCAGAAGAAGAAGAATTGGAGATAGATGTGGAAAACCCTGTAAAACCACCTATCACTGAAATTTTAGATGAGTCTTCTATGGAAAGTCAAAGCGTCAACATGACTGAAAAGAATGCACATGCTTGTACAGAATGTGGTGCGTTATACAACAGTCAAGAAGCTTTGTTCAAACATATGGAACATTGTGTTGAGGGTGATAATGACGGCAGCTCTGAAAGTGAGTCAGAAACAGACTCTGAAAGTGAGTCAGAAACAGACTCTGTTTGGTATGATATGGTTCAAGAAGTCTACGATGAATATGATACCAAATTTCAAGAAAAGGTTTCAGAATATGAAGACCAAGGGCTTGAAGATGCGCGTGACATAGCAAGTGATGACTTTCGACCCATTTATAAGCGTCGACTTAAACAACTGTTTATGAGACTATTCAAATATGCCCAACGTCTACAACAAAACGAACATTATGAAACCATTTTAGAAGACTTCAATTACTTTGTTGATGAAAAACATTACGAGTATTCAAAGGCACTAAAGGCGGCTATAAGAAGAAACGATGCATTCTTTGAAGAGCTTCTAGATGAGGAGGAGGAAGATGAAAGCAGCGACGAAAAAAGTGATATGGATGCCAGTGAACAGAGTGAAGCAGATGAAGAAAAATAGACTTATTTGACTAAACTTTATAATAAAGACTTTGTAGATCAACAAATATTGTAATATTGTTAAAGATTTAAGCTGTATGTATTTAAGTGTATTTAAGTGTATTTAAGTGTATTTAAGTGTAGTTAAATGTATTTAAGTGTATTTAAGTGTATTTAAATGTATTAATAAACCTATTCAACATATGTCTTGTTTTTTCTTTGCTTGAACTACAACTTATTGAACAATTTGTTAAACAGCATGTTGTTGAACAAGTTGACCATGTTGAACATGTTCAACTTGTGCAACAACATGTTGAACATGTTGAACATGTTCAACTTGTTGAACATGTTGTTGAACATGTTGAACATGTTGAACATGTTGAACATGTTGTTGAACATGTTGAACATGTTGAACATGTTCAACAACATGTTGAACATGTTCAACAACAGCTTGTTGAACAATTGTTGTACAATTGCTAAACAACTTGTTGAACAATAGTTTGACGTAAAACTTATTCAAACACATGTTTAAATGGTGGGCGCGCGCCATTCCAACAACCTACCTATGCATAAACTACTTTAAAACTAAGACATCAAACTGAATCCAACGGTGAAATTTTCATTCAAATCGGTCAACCATAACGAAAGTTATCTTACTTTTAAGTTTAAAAACTTTTAAGGTGAATCCATGATGCATACAACCACCGGCGTAAATAGCCTGTGATCACTTAATGTTAAAACTAGATATAAAACTGAATCAAACGGTAAAATTTTCATGCAAATCGCTCAACTACAACAAAAGTTATCTCGTTTTTGCGTAGCTAAGGTAACTAAGGCGCAAACAAGATGTAACTAAGGCGCAACTAAGGCGTAACTAAGGCGTAACTAAGGTAACTAAGGCGTAACTAAGGCGTAACTAAGGCGTAACTAAGGTAATTAAGGCGTAACTAAGGCGTAACTAAGGCGTAACTAAGGAAATCAAGGCGTAACTAAGGCGTAACTTAGGTAACTAAGGCGTAACCAAGGCGTAACTAAGGTAACTAAGGCGTAACTAAGGAGTAACTAAGGTAACTAAGGCGTAACTAAGGTGTAACCAAGGCGTAACTAAGGCGTAACTAAGGTAACTAAGGCGTAACTAAGGCGTAACTAAGGCGTATCTAAGGCGTAACTAAGGAGTAACTTAGGTAACTAAGGCGTAACTAAGGTGTAACTACTGTAACCAAGGCGTAACTAAGGCGTAACTAAGGAAATCAAGGCGTAACTAAGGCGTAACTAAGGAAATAAAGGCGTAACTAAGGCGTAACTAAGGAGTAACTAAGGTAACTAAGGCGTAACTAAGGTAATTAAGGCGTAACTAAGGCGTAACTAAGGTTACTAAGGCGTAACTAAGGCGTAACTAAGGAGTAACTAAGGTAACTAAGGCGTAACTAAGGCGTAACTAAGGTAACTAAGGCGTAACCAAGGCGTAACTAAGGTAACTAAGGCGTAACTAAGGTGTAACCACTGTAACCAAGGCGTAACTAAGGTGTAACTAAGGTAACTAAGGCGTAACCAAGGCGTAACTAAGGCGTAACTAAGGTGTAACCAAGGCGTAACTAAGGTAACTATGGCGTAACTAAGGCATAACCAAGGTAACTAAGGCGTAACCAAGGCGTAACTAAGGCGTAACTAAGGTAACTAAGGCGTAACCAAGGCGTTACTAAGGTGTAACTATGACGTCATTATGACACCTCATGTCACAATGATTGACAGTATGACGTCATCAAGTGTGGCAGAACCGGCATCACTTCCAGACAGTATGACGTCACTTCCAGACAGTATGACGTCATCAAGTTTGGCAGAACCATCGTTTTCCCCACGCTCTGAACGAGTGTACTCTAAAAAATTTTTATCGATCGGTTTTTTCCCCACGCTCTGAACGAGTGCACTCTGAAATTTTATCGATTGGTTTCCCCCACGCTCTGAACGAGTGCAGTCTGAAATTTATCGTGCATTATAGCCTTACATGGCATGTTTTCACAATACATTCTTGTTCAGTCCGGAATAGCTCAGTTGTTAGAGCGTGGGACTCCTGGTCGGACCCATGCTCAGAAGGTTGGTGGTTCGAGCCCCGGGTATGGGCAGCCTACCCCTAAACCATAGAGTGTATTATGAATGTGTATTATGAAGGTATGATAGACAGATGGTAGAAGGGACGTCAGTATGACGTCAAAAAGTGGTCTGGAAGTCTCGCTAGGGTTAGGGTCACATGACCGATGATTGACAGGTCACGTGACTAGTGACGTCATGATGATTGACAGCAGGAGTTCATTGGCTTCATGTTGATTGACTCGGCCAAACCACTTTCGCTCCAGACAGCATCATCTCAGTATGACGCCATGATGACGTCACAGATGGTCGCGCCTATCCTAACGCTTATCATGACTTCCGGTCCAGACATGATGACGTCACTTCCGGTCCAGACAATACTTCCGGTCCAGACATGATGACGTCACTTCCACTCCAGACAGCACTTCCGGTCTAGACAGCACTTCCGGTCTAGACAGCACTTCCGGTCTAGACAGCACTTCCGGTCTAGACAGCACTTCCGGTCTAGACAGCACTTCCGGTCCAGACATGATGACGTCACGTCCAGACAGTATGACGTCACTTCCAGACATGATGACGTCATTTCCAGACAGTATGACGTCACAAAGTGACCCAGAACCCTTATTTTCCCCCTACTTTGTTTTTTAGGAACATTTCTCTTGAACAAGAAGTCCAAGTGTGATGTTTCACGTCCCGCAGACCGCAATACTGGTTTTAAATTCGGCCTATATAGATGCGTGACGTCATCAGAAAAGGACAAAAAATCAAAAAAGTTTACTGCGGAGCAACACAACCAGCACGTGCTCAAATCCAAGAGTATTATACAGGCCGTTTTTAAGCCGGAGCCTGGCTCACAGATTCTTCAGGTAAAATAATAATTATAATAATTATGGTAATAATAATAATACTAATAATCACGGTGATGATGATGATGATGGTGATGATGATGATGATGATGATGATGATGATGATGATGATGATGATGATGATGATGATGATGATGATGATGATGATGATGATGATGTATTGTTGTTGTACTTGTTGTTCAACAGCCGACCCTTTTGGCGGTTCAGTCTGTTTTGTAAAACATCTTTTTTTACTCCGCAGTCTTTCTGGGGAATCCGCGAAAATAGTACTCATAAAAGAGAGGAACTACTGTTTAAAATACGTTTACCAACCAACCTCTACGCCGAGTCGATCTGTTGTGTATAAAACCTTTTTACTCCTCAGACACACTTTAGATTCCGCGAAAACAATGCTCATAAAAGAGCGGAAAAACCTTTTATAATATCCATCCGCTTTGTGTTTATACATAATAGATAGATATCATCAGAGGTCATCCGTAACAACGGATGATGATGATGATGATGATGATGATGATGATGATGATGATGATGATGATGTTTTTTCTTTGATGTTGCAGATAGAATTAAATGTGCCGTCAGAAAACCTGAGCAAGCGTCTTGAAGTTCCGCACGACATGCTTATCTGCGACCTATTTAATCGGCTGAAGGATCAATTGGGTGACTGGGTGTTAGACGGACGATGCGCATTAATACACTGGACATCCGCTGAAACGGAGAGTCCTGTCGAACATGTGTTTTACAAGGAGAACCAGGAGCCTTTAAGGTGCGAAGCAAGTGTAACCAAATAACTTGATTCATCACTAATCACTTAAGAGCCATCAATTAAGTACATGAGCAATATTTTTCTTTGCTCGCTCCACCCAAAATATATACGCCACACTCAGTTTTAGCAGTGAGGAAAGCACATCTTATTTCCCCCATATGTATATGTATATTGATCTTGGGTCTAAATTTGCAGAGCACGACAACTGACCTATTTTCGCGGAACATGTTTTCGATTTATAATTATTTTCGACTTGACAAAAAAATTAAATTTATGTAAATGTTCACTGTACCCTACTTTTAAAAAAGATCAATCGCACAGCAGCATCTTTTTTTTTTTTGCTTCAAACGATGCTGCCATAGATCTTGATGAATTTAACAAACTCGCTTAGGAAGTCATCGAGTCTATTATGTGTCGGTAGATAATAACACAGTAAAACCTGGTTAATCCAGACAGCGTTGGGACTGACAAAATTTGCCCGGATTAGCAAGTATTATATTACATATGTGACCCATTTAATAGACACGCGTTACAGAATTAACACTACTCGAACAGAAGGAGTGACATTTGTTGCGACGCACTCTTACAGAAGACGCCTACAAACAGCACTCAAAGACTGAGCCACTATCATGTCCGAATTACTCTGGTTGTTCAGAAAGTAAAAACTATAATTCGGTCTATAAATATTGTTTCCGGTGTCCGGAAGAGGGAGGTTTCCAGATTATTCAGGTTCCTATTACATTGAAACACATGGGAAATTAAAAGCGACTGAAATATTTTGTCCGAATTAGGGAGTTGTCTACAGTCATTACTGTAAATAATAGCCTTTAAATATGAGGTACAAACGTTTTGTTAGGATCAAATTACAACATGTCCAATCTCTGCATTGATGTCTATTTCATTCTGGCCACTTGTTAAGCTTTTAGTGGGGTAGGAACGTTTTGTAAATGGGGCAGTGGTGGGGTGGGGGGGGGCATGGGGGCCAGTATCCAAGTAATACAGGGACAGCAAAATATGCTTATGCATACGGGATATACAGTAAAACCTGTCTACACAGGACAACGGGGGGGGGGGGGTTGGCGTATTTTGTCCGGTATATAGAGGTGTCAGGTATTTCTGTGGTCATGTAAACCAATGGGAAAAACGGGACTGAGAATTCTTGTCCGGTATTGGCAGTTGTCCGGTATTTCGGGATTGTCCAGAATGAGGTTTTACTTACCTTGTGAGTAATGCAAAAATAAAAAAACATAATAATCAAATCAATAAATACAAAAAAGCATGATGTGCGTTTAATGTTTTAACAAAGTCTCGGTGGCCAACCGATGAATGTTGTAATATTACCTGAGAATTAACTGAGAATTTATATCAACTGAAAATTGAAGAAAATGGTTTATGCATTTTAGGATTTGCAGAAAAAGACAAGACGCATTCGTGAGATGTTGTTTATTGGTGCATAAGAAATTGACAGTTGAAAATCTAGAAACAAAAGCGATCATTGACATGAGTGTCAACAACGTATTGCGGTGCTGCCATGTCCTGGATCTAGTCCACGACAAGTGGACACATTTACAGGACAGAGAATTCTACATCATGTCGGCGAATGGGAGGCTTCTTTTCCCCTCTACGGTAGCTAAGGTAATATGGTCATGCCTACGACGGCCGCACATCCCTGTTGTACGTACATCTTTTAATGTGTGCTTTCCTTTTCAGTCTATTACTGAAACGATCTAACCAAAAATATTATTTTGGTGGTGGAATTTTGGGGTGTTCTTTGAATAGAAGAAATCGTTTGTTATCAGCCAGGTGGTTTGTTATCAGCCAGGTCGTTTGTTATCAGCCAGGCCCAGGTTTATCGCGATCTACCAGGCTGGATCCCAGTTATCTCTTTTGAAATATTAATCGATTTCAGCAGTAGAATTTTTGTTAATAGAGACATTTTGCAAGTAGTTAATTTTCAATTTTTACGCCTGAGAAGACTTCAGAAATGCGAAGTAAAATCTTTTGCAAAAAGAAGTCAAATTTGTTTTCAGTAAAGAAATGTTTCCAATCTTTAAAATGTTTCCCATCTTTAAAAAAAAATATGAATGAGATTATAGTATTAGGCTATACCCCCCCCCCCCGAGGAGCTAAACTAGTCTATCTCCCCCACCTGGTATTTTACGTCCCCTGTTCAGCTTCTCCCCGCCCCATCAATGCTATATACCCCCTCCCCCCTGGGTATTTTTTTCTTTCTGTGCCCTGTTCATCGCTTCCATCAGCCATTCTAGCCTTCCCCTATTTTTCTCCATTTATTTTCCTCAACTGCAACTTCAACTTCAACCAGTCTTTATCCTCCTTGTAATATCCGACTCTGTGCTAAACAGACTTAGTAAGGTTAGTCTGATTGTTTAATCTCCGTCGCATTTACCAATGGCAATCACATCGCGGCTGTATTGAAATGAAACGAATCCACATCTCTCTTGTTTTAATTTTTATTTATGTATTGTAACAGGCGATTAATTAAAACAGCTAGATAAAAAATCCCGGGAAATTTCAAGTTGCGGTAAAAGATTTAGTCCTGACTGTAAGTATAAATTGGAAGCTCTTTCACCACCTGGCATCACTTTCTAAATAAGGGAAGTTCATTTTGCGGCAAAAAATTACTCCGAGGTGAGATGTTACTCCTCACAGGAAAGTATAAATAGGTCAGTATTTCATCTTGAAATTCATAATTCAAAATGGAATCGCAAGTTCAGCAAACGACACAGCGCTTCTTGGTCTCAACCCAACCCACACGTGGCTGACCTATACTGCTGAACCAAGAGCATTTAACCCACTAGGAAGGCTGAGAAATCCATTCGATGATTTACAGTGTCGACATTCACCATCACTACACTCCCATTTACAACCTTTAACTCTTGCTGAAATTGGTAATTGCATTTTTTGAATTGCACATATTGGTTATTATTGTCAAAAATTGAGTATTTATCAAGTAAAAGAGTTTTGAAGTTAAGTTTTGTGGCAGTTGTTGAATTTTGTAGGGAGGGGGCAAAATACACCAGAGAGAGAGAGTGGGGAAGAGATAACCTAAGCTAGCTAGCCCCCATCCCGGGGAGGGGAAGCTTACAGAGGAGGGGGGGGGTATGATAGCCTGTTACACCGGTCAAGTGCTTTGTTGTTGGTTCATGCTTATAGAAAACATGTTTAATGTATCAAAAGGAAAGCAAGTAACTTTACGGGTGAATTTCTCAGAGTAGACATGCACTGGTCTTCACACAAGTTAACTGTGCAGTTAATTGTGTAGTTAACTGTGCAGTTAATTGTGCCCCACACAAGGCTAATTCAGCTAAATTAATCAAATATTTTTTTTACATTGTTTTAACATTTTAACATAAAAGTAAAATTTTTCAATTAACTATCGAAGTTCTTCTAGCTGCAGGAATAGTTAACGGCATTGGTTAACTATACAGTTAGGTTTTACTAATACGGCTCTTGGTGTCCATTATTTAAATTTCTGAAACCTGGCATATGTGACACTGACGCTCAACAGTTGAGCCTTTGCTGCAGGCCAATGCTGGAAAAACATACTGCAGACACGGAGAAAACTCAATCCATTTTTTTTTTCAATTTTCTAAAAAAAAAATGGCGAAGCTCCATTTCACAATGTGCGTTACCTGTATTATTTACAGGTGAGATCACAACTCAGAGAATGTCATCACCCGCAATTGTTTCCTTGTTTCTATACAGCAAAATACACCTCCAACTGTAATGAGTAACTCCATGTTGTTAATAAAGGAGTCATTTTCCGCTGGATTGATATACTAATAACCTACAAAGGTCCATCTTCGCTCTGTGATGCGGAAAAACAAAAAGCCAGCATCTTTTTGTATTAGATAGAGTTCTGAGGTCAAAGATACCGCCCAAGTCTTAATAAGCAAAAATGAGTAACATTAACTTCTTGTCATCTTTATGCAGAACAGAAACCTGTATACCTGGTGGATAAGTAAGATTCTGCAGTTTCCGTTTTTTTTTTGTTTTTTTTTTTTGAGCATTGGGGAGGTGGTAGGGGGAGTTGAAAGCTGAGTCACCAGAAACATGCCCACCTTCCAATACCCTCCCTGCATATCGTACCCACTGATAAATTAAAAAACCTATAGCTCAGCCTCTGCCGGATGTGCCTGGGTGGACCGCTGGAGACCTGAGTCTGATAGCCTACCTGCCTACCGTATCCACTATAGTTCAGCTTGATATAGCCCTCTTTTTGTGTTAGAAACCCATTATAATAATGTCAAGAATAAATTTCGCCACATTCCAATAGAACTTTTTTTTTTGCACCTTACAGATACGTTGTTGCAGAGAAAATCAACTTTAAATGTATTTTTTATTTGTTTCTTTATGTGTTTCCCGGCTGGAATTGTGCCAGTTTTCTCTGCTGAGCTTGCGCACTCGTCATCGTGAATTGTCTTATTTCACCTCCTAAACACGGACTGTCACATGTGAACTAGCACAAACAGTACTGTCTTTACTACTACAGCGTGGCTGGAACGCAGCCCACTGTGACCATAGAACAAACAAACCTGACAGACAACAAACAAACAAACAGACCTTCATTGTGAAGTCCATGCGTTCAGTTTTTTTTGGGACTCCTTTTTGTTTGACGCGGAATGCAGCTCAAAGGAACCTCTATTTATGTGGGAAGCGTAAGAGGGGGCACGGAGTAAGCATAAGCACGTTTTTGACATCCAGTGAGGTCAACCTGGATAAACATCGGAAACCTTTCTAGTGTGCATCACTTTGTACACTAACCAGAACTTTGCAAAAATATTGTCCAAGAGCATTTATTATGTTGTTTTTTATATACCATTTATTATTATGCATTTTATAGTTCATTTGCCTACCGCTTGTCCATGAAAGTCGCAATGGTTGAAAATTGGTTGTTTTTCCTATAGAAAGTAAAGTTACCAAAGTTACTCCAGTTGACCCAGATTACTTGGGGAATCCCCGACCTGACCCAGATTAATTCGTGCGTTTGATTGATTGGCCTTATTGTTTCATTAGGTGAACTTAATGGCTCTTTTGAAATATAAATGCTTTAAAATACGAATATGAAATAGCAGTATGTTATTTTATGTACAGAATACTGAGGGGTTGGTACAACAGTTTATGCACAAGGACGAAATCCTGGCAGATTTGGAGAACCTGAAATTGTTGGTGTCCACGGATGCCCCACGTAACATCATCTCAGTGCAGACACGGAACTTAGACGCCCATTTGCAGCCTCTCTTTGTCTCCGCCTCAACAACGCTGCAAGAATGCAGGTTCTATACGAATTCATGTTCGACCGTAATGGATGCCTGTTTTATTAACGTATACGAGCATCAATGTAAAAGAAGTACCTCACAAACAAGAGCGACTTCCATGCAATCACGAATCCCCCACCCCTAAACATAATAAAATAATAGAACATCACTGATGGTATTTAATATTACCAATCTATTTTTCCTTGCCCACATAAGCAATATATGTGAGCTGAGGAATACAAATAGTACAAATAATACAGTAGAACTTCGTTATAAAGACATATTTTTTCCTGAAGCAAGAAGTGAATAGACTATAGCGACACGAAAAATGAAATAAAATGTTTTATTTTTAAAGGCATCATTTAGAATGCCTGGGAGGGCCGCAGCACCAAAACGCCACCTGGATGTGCGGTGGAGTACTATTGGACAACGCACATACTTTAAATCATTACGAAATAGGCGCGAAATGTGTGATCGACGTCATTCCAAGTAAATTACAACCGTTACTTACGTCTTGTCGATATCAACTTTACCTTAAGGATGACAATCCTACTCACTTCTGTCTTGGTTTATTTTTATTTCTTCTCAATTTACGTAGCAAATTCTAAAACTTGTTCACTAGATTTAATTGATCACAGCAATGAATGTCCTACTAAACTTAATTTTTGATTTGTAAAATGTTTCAACATTTTTTGGCACTTAAATATTTGTATCACTTCAGTTGAATTCTAAACACTTTGATTAGAAGTTGTGACGCGTACATAGTGTTTGAATTTGTACGGAGGATGGCCTAAGGCACTACTTCCGACGCCTGCTGTACGGCGTTGGTGCATGTTCTGTGTAGTTCATGTGCGGTTAATAAAATTCAAAGTTTTAACACTCTTTCTTTTGTTAGAATCCAGAGAAATTGAAGGGAAAGACTTGGAGCTTCGGCCTACAATAGTGGTAGAAAACGTCACATATTCAGGTCAGAACCTTCAGAGTACTTATTTTTCTACATAAAAGGGACCTTTGATTCCTCAAGAGATGCCGGAGTCAGTATGCTCTGCTACAACCAGGCGACAGGTTTGCCTGGAAGCTGAGTAGATATTAAAAACTAAGTATGGTTTGTTTAATAACAACGACAGACACGTGATGTTTGTTGTATTACCTGCAGGCTCTCCCTTTGGTTGATGAACATAACAACAACAACGAACAAGTAAACAAACAAAACCCCACCACTGGGGAATTCCCTGACTAGCCATTAAGGCAGATAATCAGGAATTATCTGTTGGCGCTCCACCCAGTTATATCGACTGCCGTATATTGGTACATCATCCATCGACAACATTTCAAGCTGAATCTACCCAACTTGAGATGCATACGGAAGGTTTTACTGACAGACGCCTAACAGACAATTCGGTAACATTTCAATCACTCACCCCAGCAGATTTTTCTTGTATTTCTCAGATACAGATGAGATGGTGAAATCAGCAGATGACGCGGCCATGCGCCAAAAGAAAGGGCGTCACGCCAAAAGTCGGTCTCGTGCAACAAAGACTTGGGGTATGAGCCTAAAGCATTACATGTGGAGCTCAAATACTACTGCTACTGCTTCTACTACTACTCCTACTACTACTAATAATAATAATTGCGGCTGCTATTTCGTTATTATAGGAAAGAATTGAAAGTGCGTTGAATGTTCTGTATGAATAAAGCACGACATAAAATATTGCAAAGATAATAAAAATTGCTTAGAAAAGATCTGTGTCAGGGATTTTATGAGAGAGTATCTTCACGCATATCTCCTTGTGAGTCTCGTATATGTCTGTTGATGCACAGAGGAGCGCACGTACGCGCCAGCCACTGCTCTGAGGGGCAAAGTGGAGCAGCAATACATCGAGGTGGCGGGGGTGGATGTGGACGGACAGTACGCCACTAACATCACCCTCACACTTTTGCCGAAGTACGTACTGATGTGATCCTAGGCTGTTGCTTAACTCATGCTGTGATCCTAGGCTGTCATTTAACCCATGCCACTGGTTTGATCCTAGGCTGTCGCTTAACGCACGCCACTGGTGTTGTCGTAGGCTGTCGCTTAACTCATGCTGTGATCCTAGGCTGTCGCTTAACTCATGCCACTGGTGTGATCTTCGACTGTCGCTTAACTCATGCCAATGGTGTAATCCTCTGCGGTCGCTAAACTCATGCCACTAGTGTGATCCAAGGCTGTCGCTTAACTCATGCCACTAGTGTGATCCTAGGCTGTTGCTTAACTCATGCTGTGATCCTAGGCTGTCACTTAACCCATGCCACTGGTTTGATCCTAGGCTGTCGCTACACTCATGCCACTGGTGTAATCCTAGGCTGTCATTAAACTTATGCCACTGGTGTGGTCCTAGGTTGTCACTTAACCCATGCCACTGGTGTGGTCCTAGGCTGTCGCTTAACTCATGCCACTGGTGTGATCCTAGGCTGCCGCTTAACTCATGTCACTGGTGTGATCCTAGGCTGTCATTAAACTCACGCCACTGGTGTGATCCTAGGCTCTCGCTAAACTTATGCTACTGGTGTGATCCTAGGCTCTCGCTAAACTTATGCCACTGGTGTGATCTCAGGCTGTCGCGTAACTCATGCCTTGTACATGCTGTGACGTAGCTCATACTTTGCTATAACCCAATATTTTGATAATACCCAAACTTTTCGGCAGTATTCGAAGTTGATTATATCATAGACATAAAAACTTGTGACGTGTTTTCTTTGTGTTGCCATTTGCACAATTCTTATGTCCGAAAATTATTATTTTTTTAAATCAGTACTTAAATTTGTTATCAATTATTTTGTTTTATATTTATAAAAAATAAAGAGATATCCCCAATTTATTATAGCGAATAATGGTTTCTTTCGTTTAAGAAGTGAGTAAAAAGTTAAACAACTATGATTTAATGAATGTGTCAAATGGAAACACCTCATAAAATATATGAAGTGTGAGCGGTGTTTGATGTTATTTAGAAAAATGTGACTTTTTATTTTTTTTCTAGGGACCTGGTTTGCATAGAAAAGAAAGAAAACACAAAAGAAGCAAAAAGATCTAAAACCAAACCTGCGACTGTGTGCGCCATTTTATAAAGCTGCGCCTGTGGGCGCCATTTTGTAAAGCTGCCACTATGGGCGCCATTTTGTAAAGCTGCGCCTGTGGGCGCCATTTTGTAAAGCTGCGCCTGTGGGCGCCATTTTGTAAAGCTCAGTATGGCGGGCATAGCGGAAACTGGTAAACTTGACATAAAACTATTATAACGGCATATCACAGCTATGAAACATGTTGTTAAAATTAAGAAAAGAAACGTTAGAGTTTTAAATTTGCCAAGCTGTTAAGTGATCCAAATGGGTGCTTCAGTGGGTGACTTTGTCCTGAATTAAAAAAATAAGTAAAAGAAAGAATGAGACCTCAAGTAACAGTATCCAAAAGCCATTTGGCGTATTGTATAAATGTAGCTTTATATTTTTATATGTGCTTCTTTTAAACATGTGAGTATATTGATTTCTATAATAGTAGCGTCTTTGTGATCTGTGAACATGGCCACTCATATATCAACTGGTTACTGTTCGTCTTTGTGAAGTGGGAACATGTGATACAGAACAATTCGAACAATTCGGAAAAGGGTGATCGAGAGGGAAATGAGGGGGGGGGGGGTCCTGGTGACAACTCGTATATCAGCTGGTTACCATACGTGTATGTGGAGCTCTAAATTTGAAATAATACCCTCTTTTTTCAACCAAAACACGGAGTGCCAATTCTGAACGATCCCCCATTTTGTAGCAAACGCGGAGTACTGGATGAAATTACCCTCCCCCCTTTTACACGAAAATGGCACTCCCGCCGCCCACGTCTAGCCTCGAAATTACTCCAGAACAGTGGCCACCTTGGGGATGGGGGTGGGGAGGGGGGTCGGGGGAGTGGGGCTTAGCGATCGAGGCGCAGTGTTTCCAGATCCACAATGCACGTAGTAAAGGCCCAATAAGCTTATGACATCAATCCAAGGTGTAGATAAGTCGAGATATCGATCAATCCAAGTCGAGGTCACAAACATTTAACCATGTCATGTGAAATTGGCTGTCCTTGTGGACCGCGTCGGGCCTCAAAATTGCCTCCTTTTAAGACATGCATGGTAACACATAAGATACCAAGTGCCCCCCTCCCCTCCCCACCGGGAATTCTGCATCTGTCACTCCCTACCAGAATTGTGACGAATCCAAATAACTGTGACTGTGCTCTGGACCCTCTTATGCCACCTTCCCTACGTAGAGTAAACCTTCCGATGGAAACAAATCAGTTTATTACTGCGTAACCCGAGTATTCCGGACACCTTGTTAATCCGGATAAATTTTGTCATTCCCAACGCTGTCCAAATTATCATGGTTTTACTGTACCCAAAGGAGCCCTCGTGATAGTTATGTAATTTTTGCTTTTCGATGAATACTTGTATTATACTAGTACATTATGGTATACCATTTCCATTGTATGGCTACATTTTGCATTTTGTTTTCTTGTTTTGATGGCTTCTGCTCTTATTTCTTTCATCAATGTGCGTAAAGTTACTCAAACGAACTTGTGCCGTGTGTCCATCAGGGAGAACGTAAGGTTTTTGTTTTTCTTTTTGGGTTGTGTGGAGGGGACAATGGCACTGACCTTTTTACTGCATTCACAGCAATCCCTTTTACTGCATTTCAACGATGCTTTCAATCTGGCTATTTTAAGCGGTCTTTATAATGTAGAGGTTTCTAAGTAATTTGAATGATTTTTTTATATTAATATTTATATTAATATATATTTATATTAAATTAACGCATTGTAAACGGTGTTGTTTGAATGTTATTTGTTACTTCGTCTCATGCTGTATTCGTTATATTGTGCGAGAAAGCTCAAATAAGTAAACTAAATTGTGTTAAAAATTCTAATTTCTAAGTTGTTCGGCGAGGCATATGTTGTTGTTATCTTTATTGTTTTGAATTTACTATGGAAAGTTTTTATCTAAACTTTATCAAAACTGTTGTTTTTTTTTTCACAGGTCTGCCCATTATAGAAAATGTAGTAAAATGTTTAATATCGTATATATTGTTTTGATACCGTATATATTGTTTTGAATGTAGTGGTTTTTTAATTGTTTCAGCTGCCTTGAAGATTGTCTTTATACATTGGAAATAAAACAGGAACTTTGCATACGTTGTTTTTATTTCGCTCTGAGATACGACCATTTTGTGACTCCCAATTTAGTTCTTCATCCAGACACCCAACCACCTTCCAACATTTTTGTTTCCGAACTTGTCTTTTGACGGCCACGTAAATAGTTTAAACCCACCAAACCCAGTCGCCCGTAGTATTTAACAGATTTTCCGTTCAAATGCCGTTTTTTTAAAAAAAAATTTCTAAGAGACATAATGAAAAATATCGTATCATGTAATTGCATACAAAAATAACAAAAACTATTAATTCCAGTAAGTATTCGTGCATTCATCTTTGTGACGTCCCATGGAGCAGCCTTGTTGCAATATCGTCTTTATGATATTTCTGACATCGCTACTTTGACCGGGTTAGACTTGAAATCCAAAACATGACAAGCCAGTAAGCATCGAAATTAATTCATCGAAAAAAAAATTCAACACGTGATGCAAAACAAAATACAAAAATGAACTTTTTTGCACTTTAATTTTTCTACTGCTTTTCTCAAAATGACTTGCACTTCCGCTGAGCGATAATACGTTAGCGTCAGCGATTTGACGACGGATCCCGACACCTGATCTATCGTTTTTGGTTACTTTTGACTGCGTTGTTTTAGGTCTTTCGTTTTACAGGATTTTTGAAATCTCATTGTCCAACTGAATTTTGTGCATAATTCCATTGTGAAATAACAAGCTGATTACTTGTGAGAGTTACATTGATATATATATTGTTCACGTTTTTTTGTGGTGGAGGCGTTGCAGTTACATCATCTAAATGCCACTACTGACCTCGTCGCAAAGCGCCGCAATTACATTGTCGGCAAAGTTGCGAAAACGACGTGTTAGTAATCGCATTTATATCGTATTGGTGCAGTCGTTTTTTTGTTTTTGTTTTTTTGTTTTTTTTTTTTTTTTTGTTTTTTTTTTTGTTTTTTTTGTTTTTTTTTTGCGACATTGCGATGAGATGAAAATCGTGATGCTAGAGCGACGTTAGTACAACGGCGGACGCGTGCTTTCGTTTTTGCTTATATATTACAGGACGCGATTTTATTATAAATCCCAACACATATTATGCCATTTTTTACATTATTTAACAATATTTATTCCTTAAATACATGGTGTTTGCTTATTATCACTGAGCGATATGGAGTGTCCTGCTTTTCCACGTTATGAGGGCGCGAGTCACGTCTATTCTGCTGCTTCTAACCGCCTTCCAAGCACCGAGCGTAAAACGAGGCGATGTTGAGACAGCACAAAGCCGCCTTGTTTTGCTTTCTCTTGCTCTTTTTGTTTGCGGTACTGGTTTCAATGTTTTCAAGTCTTCCATTCGAGGCAGAAACTCGGACTTGGTTATTTCGTACTCACGTGATCCCTTTGGAAGTGGCTTCGGTCCGAGACGACCGATGACAGAGAGAGATTTTTCTTGCACATTTTCTCTTGTCTTAATTTTTTCAGTGGTGTTCGTTGGAACGTCTGACACTTTTAAACCAGGAAGTTTGGTTTTATGTGTAACAACGCGAGCGTGTAACGACAAAGGATCTGTTGATTGTGTCGGGCCGCCACTCGGCCAACCCTCAGCCCAAGCTGTCGGGAAACCGGGAAGGGATTGCGACGAAAAATGACACACAGCTGACGTCATGGGTATCTTTTCCGTACATGGCATGCTTGATGACATCACGCCTGGTTTCCTAGCAACAGGTGGGGCATATTCTAACCTGTAAATAGCTGTGAATGGTGTGGTGGTTACTGCACAGTCATTGCCAGTGTTGATGCATGACGTCATGGCTTTATGACGCTTACGACACAGTACTCGTGTGCACGTCACCCGCTCCACAATAAGTTTGGCTTCTCCTGTTTCCATACTTTGCAAATAATTGACTCAAGTTCGAAAGAGTTATTACAACCGATGTATTACTGTTTTATCCGGGCTTTTATACTTTTGTAACTTTTCTTCCTACATTTTTTTAACGTTTTTTTTCGGCCATAGGTTTTTACAGCATTTAATAATTAGTTCAACTACTGATATTTCATCAGTTATTTTATATTGAATGAATGTCAAAACCTCGCCTGAACAAATAAAAATGTTACATTTGTGAATACGAACGGATTCTGATCCTTATATACGGATGGGCCTGTGGGACAGCCGTTCTTTGGACGGTTACTCAGTCGTGTTTTTTTAAGTAAAAAGGTCAGTTCGTCCAAGAGGATGGGCTTTAAGTTACACATGTAACCTAATTACAAACAAATACTTTATATGTGTGATTGTTTATTCGTCCACATCTGGTGACATGCTACTTGGCCTATTACTGGTCCGGTTTACGTCTTACTGAGTATCACAGCTCATTAAGTTGCAGGCACTTTTGTATGTATTCGGAACTCATATTTGAGTTTTGGAGCTTCTTAAATGATTCACTTTCTAAACAAATACTGTTAATTTGTTTATTTACAAAGAACCATCGAATAAACCAAAGCCTCCTGGCAAGAGGATTCCGGAAGTGTAAATGTTACGCAGACTTTAAGAGACGTGTCAAAATAAAACGGCTTTTTGCTCAAAGCGCTGTTACTCATGAGAAAATATACATCATCATGCGAATTAATGTACAGATTCCTACTGTTGTGGCAGAGATTAAATGTCTGCTTCATGTAAAGTCCAAATCACCATATGCACTGTCTCTGAGACGGTAAAAACGCAGCACATATGGTAGTTACACCTGTGGCAATGCTATATGTTAAGTAAAAATAATAAACTATGACTGCCGCGGGATATAATTACTTGAGACAGTCTGTCTTAGGCTGTCCTTTAAGCAACATAACCAAATTCATTCGTTATAATTTCCTTGCATCGTTTTATAAATGCTCCAAAATGAAATGGTGATAACTGTTTGAAGTCAGGCATTTAACAAGATGCATTATATAAACTACAATCGCAAAACTTCCAAACTAGTAGTGAGCCCCATTCAGCGAGCACCATTCAATGAACACCATTCGGTGAACCCCATTCAGTGAAGCAAATTCTGTGAAACCCACTCGGTGAACCCCATTCAGTGAGCCCCATTCGGTGAACCCCATTTAGTGAAACCCATCGATGAACCCCATTCGATCAACCCCATTCTGTGAACCCCTATTCGGCGAACCTCATACGGTGAACCCCATTTGGAATGATAGACACGTTGCATAGAAAGTTTACCTCCCATTTTACTCATCAATCACTGAAGCTTTGATAGAGATCAGACGTAAACTTTTCTCAATTCGGTGCAGCCATTCGTTAACACTGAGGCATAAACTTTATGTGCAAACTCTCCAATATATTCTTAAACACAGCCACCCCCAATCCCTCCCCCAACCCACCACCCAGCACCACACAATGTATATGCATTGTATGTATGCCACTCAATACCAGCAAAAAACCCGGCTATTTGTTCCAAACATCCCTTTACCTGTAACAGATTTTAAGGCTACTTGAGAATCACCACATTCTTATTTCCAAAAATGAAGGAGAAAAAACTAGAAACAAGTAATTCGAAAAAAAAAAAAACAACAACAACAACATAAACTGTGCGACTTGTCTATGATATACATACATTTGAAGTCGCTTGGCCTGTTGAAAGCTGAACCTATGCTTATATGAAATTAGCACATGATCAAACACTAAGATACCCTTGTTATGATCGCCGTCCGGGTTAAGGGCTTGTGAAGACGGTAATACAATCCTGCCTCAGGAGAACGATATCCCCCCACTCCGTCAGAGTAGCTGAGTGGACTTCCCAAACACGCCAAATTGAAGAACGCTGTTCCAGTTAATGCATTCATACCCCCCACCCCCTCCCTACCAACATACACATATTCTTCACTGTGAGTTGAACCTTTGAAGCAGAATCAGACAAATTACAATGTCAACTTAATTTCGATTTATTTCGGCGCCATTGGATGAAGGATATTTTGACGAGATTTTACTCAGCAGATGTTATTTACATGTTGACACTTTGAAAACCTTCTTGAATTAATAGAAAAGAAAACGATCTTCGAAGCCAAACCGTCCTCCCATTTACAACCCATCCTAGTGCAAACAAAAATCGGCTATAAGAATTGTGCGTAATCTCTTTGCATCACTTATATGATCTTGAAATTAAATTAAACTCCTGTTCTGCTTTCTTTGAATGTTCTAGACAGGTTTTTAGAGGGAGGGAGGGAGGGAGGGAGAGAGGGAGGGAAGGAAGGAAGGGAGGAGAGAGGGAGGGAAGGGAGGAGGGAGGTAGGGAGGGAGGTAGGGGATTAGGGAGGGAGGGAGGGAGGGAGGGAGTTAGGGAGGGAGGGAGGGGAGGGCGGGCGGGAGCAACGAACAACAACTTCCAACCCTCTGGTTTATTTTCATTGTATCCCGGACAAAGAAATACAGGTGAAATCAGCTTTGAATCTGTATTTGGCTGTGACCAAACAACACATCTATTCAACGTTCTATTTCAATCAACGCTTTTGACTTCAGGTTGACTCAAGGATGATTAGGCTTTTGATAAGCCATCACAGGTCAACGTCTAGTCAACGTCTTTGACAAACGTTGAAAAGGCGTTAGGCAAGGTGGGATCCCTTGCTTGCTGATCCTCTGCTCTACACATCAGGCCATTAGTGCCCCAGCTAATGCTTCCCCTTTAATTTCCATCTGTCGATATATAAGGAGTTCTGAAAAAATTTCTCAAGGTCCAACTTTTCATTTAGGGCTGTTTTGGGAAATACCATTATGTCCAAGGCCCTTTTGTCCAGGGCCCTTTTGTCCCGGATTCTATTTTAGTACCTTAATATGCAGTGCTTTTCACAAATCTGGTAAATCTGGAATACTTTGGGAGAGGAGGGATATGCGCAGGAAAAAAATTTTGGGAATGTTTTCCATCACATGCATCGAAGTTTCATTTTAGCTACTGTTTGAGACCATAAATAACGGATTCAACTGTGAAACAAACTTGTGTCAATTCTACAAACACGAAGAAGGTCAGAAACAAATTTCGCAAAATCATAGGATTGCAGAAGTCATTTGCCTCAGCAACATTGACGCTTGAAGGCTCCATGCAAAGGAAACGACTACAGGGGAGTATTGCAGAACGTCTTTATTAGCCGAAGCACCGAACAAGGCTGAGAAGAAACGAGTTATTAATTTATTTTGTTTATCATTATAAGCATTTTTTGTTTGGTGTGCAGAATGAAGAATCAATTATTTTGAATAGGAAAAAAAATGGTGCCGATGAATATGTACAAAGACTGAACGTTTTCAATACCTCAACACATTTGTTTCGCTTCATTAACCCTAATGATATCAATGTTTGTATGATAAGACGGGCCCTTGCGTTAGAATGCGTCAATCAAATGCAATAATATTTACTCGCTCAACCTTGTGATCGGAAAGGGGGATACCAAGATATGGGGGAGGGGAGGGGGAGGAGGTAAATAAAGCAATGCTAAATTCTGCGTCACAAATGTTTAGCTACGAATGGACTGGTTAAACTGCGTTCATTGAGAGAATATTCGCTTACACAATGCGTCATGCCTTTGAAGACGCCTTATCATTTCCGGAAGGTCCACCTCACGGTCAAATCCGGGTGGTAAAGACATTCTGCACGGGGTAGGGGTTATTTCACATTACCGCATGACATTAGATAGTCTGTCTTAATTATGCAAGAATTCTTACGTTCTTTAATATATTAGGATATGGTCAACAGTAAATGGACAGAAATCCCCCCCCCCCCCACCACGACAAAGCCCCCCTCTCCGGACAGAAGCCCCTCCACCATGAAACATTAGGCCAAAAGCGCCCCCCCCCCTCCCCCCTATCACGAGAAAACCCTCCTCCAACCCACCTCAATTCGGTTTTCCCTCCCTTTGATCAGCAGTGTAAGAAATGGGATAATTTGATGGTGCTAATGAATACCTGCCCAAGAATACCTGCCCGTGAATACCTGCCCATGAATACCAAGCAATAGTTTTTCTAATCCCCCCCTTTTTTGGAGCGGGGAAGATGAACAATTTTTTTCATAAATTAACGAAAGCGCCCCACTCAATTCTGTTAACTTTGCGGTAGGAAAATAAAAATCGTCTTTTTCTGAAAAAAATGTGAATTATAAATAAAACTTGGTTTCATTCTGGAAAATGGAAAATGCTTGTTCGTGTGCCCTGTTAGTGGATTAATTAAAACGTAGGAGCATGTTATCCTGGATATTCGTGGGTACGTGGATGTTCGTGAGTGCGGGGCTATTCGTGTAAATAAGGTAGCTGGCATAAAATAGGAGCTGCAAACCCGCACCAGGATAACATGCCCCTAATTTAAATAATTTAAATGTAGGAGCATGTTATCCTGGTGCGGGTTTGCAGCTCTTACTTTATGCCAGCTACCTATTTGCACGAATATCATCGCACTCACGAATATCCGCGTACACACAAACATCCAAGCAGCAAAAAACATTCCCGCATCCACGAATATCCCAACATCCTCGAACATCCCCGCACCAAAGAACATCCCCGTATCCAAGACATCCCTGCACACACGAACACTCCCGTACCTACGACATCCCCGCATCCACGAACATTCCTGTACCCACGACATCCGCGCATCCACGAACATTCCCGTACTCACGACACACCCGCATCCACGAACATTCCCGTACCCACGACATCCCCGCATCCACGAACATTCCCGTACCCACGACATCCCTGCATCCACGAACATTCCTGTACCCACGACATCCCCGCATCCACGAACATTCCCGTACCCACGACATCCCCGCATCCACGAACATTCCCGTACCCACGACATCCCCGCATCCACGAACATTCCCGTACCCACGACATCCCCGCATCCATGAACATTCCCGTACCCACGACATCCCCCCATCCACGAACATTCCCGTACTCACGACATCCCCGCATCCACGAACATTCCCGTACCCACGACATCCCCCCATCCACGAACATTCCCGTACCCACGACATCCCCGCATCCACGAACATTCCCGTACCCACGACATCCCCGCATCCACGAACATTCCCGTACCCACGACATCCCCGCATCCATGAACATTCCCGTACCCACGACATCCCCCCATCCACGAACATTCCCGTACTCACGACATCCCCGCATCCACGAACATTCCCGTACCCACGACATCCCCGCATCCACGAACATTCCCGTACCCACGACATCCCCGCATCCACGAACATTCCCGTACCCACGACATCCCCGTATCCACGAACATTCCTGTACCCACGACATCCCCGCATCCACGAACATTCCCGTACCCACGACATCCCCGCATCCACGAACATTCCCGTACCCACGACATCCCCGCATCCACGAACATTCCCTTACCCACGACATCCCCGCATCCACGAACATTCCCGTACCCACGACATCCCCGCATCCATGAACATTCCCGTACCCACGACATCCCTTCATAAACGAACATCCTTGCACCCACAAACATCCTCGCACCCACAAACATCCCCGCACCCTCGAACATTCGTTTTTTTGGCCAAAAGACTCAATCCACAAGACTCAGTAATTACGAATTCCGTGATAGGTGACCTGAACCGTAGCATTCGCCTAGCCGGGAGACTGGAGCGAAAGTCAGTGACCTGATTCAGATTCAGATTCATTTCGAGATGTTACTTCCTTGGTTTTTGTTAATGTAATGATTAAGCAAACACAGAAAAGGTCGAAAGATATCACAAAAAGATAACACTTGCCACATCCGCAATTTTCCCATCTTTTTTCTCAAATGTCTCGCTCTTTTTGGTGAGTAAGGTCACGGAAGAAACGTTCCTAGTTAGGGATTTTTCTGCTTTGTTCGCCCCCTTTTGCAAAAAGCCAGTTATACCTCCAGGCGAACCCACACATTTAGGCAAGAGACACTGATTTTTGGGCCGAAGACATTTCAACCACAATCAAAAAGTGTGACATCAGGGAGTTTTTTAAACATTCTTTTTTTTTAATTGCTCCAATCAATGAAGAGGGCCAATGAGTTATAAAAATTTACTTTTTTAATCACTTTGGTTTAACCCACAAAAAAGGAACCCCGGAGTAAGAGCAGACATCTATTTTGTGAACTGAATATGTGTCTCCACTGCCGCAGGTACGGAAATAAACAATACAAAAGGTCATCCCTCTGCATCCCTCAAGTTTTACAGAAATCCCGTCATTACGCGCCACGAACTGCCGCAGGTACGGAAGCAACAAATTCAGAAGATCATTATCTCTGGCTCAACTGTCTCTGACCCAAACTGTCTCTGGCCGAAATGTCTCTGGCCGAAATGTCTCTGGCTCAAATATCTCTGGCCTAAATGTCTGTGGCTCAAAAGTCTCTGCACCAAATGTCTCTGGCCCAAATGTCTCGTGCCCAAAGGTCTCTGGCCCAAATGTCTGTGGCTCAAATGTCTCTGCACCAAATGTCTCTGGCCCAAATGTCTCTGGGCCAATGTTTGTGGCCCAAATATCTCTGGCTCAAATGTCTCTGGCCCAAATGTCTGTGGCTCAAATGTCTCTGCACCAAATGTCTCTGGCCCAAATGTCTCTGGGCCAATGTTTGTGGCCCAAATATCTCTGGCTCAAATGTCTCTGATCCAAATGTCTGTGGTTCAAATGTCTCTGCACCAAATGTCTCTGGGCCAAATGTCTCTGGGTCTAATGTTTGTGGCTCAAATATCTCTGGCTCAAATTCTCTGACTCAAATGTCTGCGGCTCAAATGTTTCTGGGCTAAATGTCTCTGGGCCTAATATCTCTGGCCCAAATGACTCTGGCTCAAATGTTTGTGGCCTAAATCTCTGAATATCCCCAAATCGTACCAATCTTTTCACGCATAAACACAGCAATTTTTGTTAAAACTCACCGCTCACAGTCACGAATAAAAGAATAAAATAAGAACGATTTGAATAATAATAATCATAATCATAATAAAAAGTTTGGAAAAAATGTAGAATGGACTTTTAGCTTACCGTCACCAGCGGCGACCACTGCAGCTATTTCCGAATCATGTCCTTTTTGAAAATTTGTAAAAAATAAACCGACATAAAAATTCAGTTAAAAAATCTTGCATAGCAAATTATTTTGTTGCAAATGGAGACAAAAAAGAATTTGACTCCAGTTACAAAAAAGTTAGGCCAGAGAATAAAGATATTAAACATTAGATATTTAATAAAGAAACATTTAAAACGATTTAAAGTCGCAATTTACAAATGTCCAATATAAGGTTTATGTCATACAAACATTTATTAAACCATTAAAAATATTTTGAAAGAAAAAAAGAAACAAGAATTTTGGCCAATGCCGGGTCAACAAATAAATACAAAACGAAAGAAGTTCACCGACCGGGTTGTTTTTTAATCTAGCTTGAGGAAATAAGAGTCAATGCTGAAATGTGATCACCGTTTGCAAGATAGGCTCTCTGGAATACCGTCGATATTTTTTTTAAAGAAGAGACGGCGTTACGAGATCCTTTGCGACCCCTTGGAGCTTACTCAATAGCACCAAGTCTTCGTCTAATACGAAAGCAAGCAAATATGATGCATGTAGCGAAGATCAAAATTATGCCCTAAAACATAGACTATATATAAATATGGAAGGCTCACTCTCTTTGTGGGGTGGTTTTGCAAGATACAGTTCCACATTGATCGTTTAAGATTTCCTGTATTTTCTGTTTTATTTATATATGTTCTTGTCGTTCTTTTGTGTTTCACTGTTAAATTTGAACATCCAGCACAGTCACTATTGCTGAAAGGTAAAACTTAATTAAAAGCGAGCGACTGAAGATGCTCATTTGGTCTGCAAAAAAAAGTGAGTGTAGCGCATTTCAAGATACATTCAGAAACATATAGAAAGGGCTTCGATTTCCACCATAGTGATTCTGAGCAACAATTTAAGCGTAGCTGACGTAAATGCTTCCTTAGATGTAACTGATACAAAAGCACTTATGTCATTGGCTGTGAATTTGTTTGGAGTGGTTTAAAAAGTTAAATAAAAAATCCAAGTAGTACGAAATTGAATATGCCAGGTGTCAAATTCATACAGGTATCTATGATATCTGTGATTTGAGGCACTGTCACTAATGACACCTCACCTTTACTAACACCGTGTGTACACACGATACATAAAACTTAATGTTTGCTGTATCTTTTTTGTGTGAGAGAGCCGTTCTTGCTCTTTGGCCAACAACCAAACTCTTTTTTATAACTTGGGACAATGAACTATATTTAACGATTAAGCCGATTCAACAAACATTGCACAAGCAGCCGATTTTATCAATGCAAAACAAAACAGAGACAGGACTGTAGACCGGGTTTTAAGGAAGTCCATACGTTATGTCACGTTAAATAAGAAGCAGATAAAAATGATTTCACAAAAGGATTTATACCGTTTACTTTGTACACTACAAACTCAGATTGTAAAAGATTACATTTGAAGCAGTGATCATGAAATTTCTTCAGAAGTTTGCATTTACATGTTCCAAAACAGATAGAAAGTCTTTCGGAAAAGAATTTACTGATCTCACATGATTCCTCAGTGAAGTTCTACAGATAACTACACAATACTCGAACACAAGCCTTCACTCCCATTGATTATATTGACCATATGAAGTTTTTGATATTTTTTGTTATCTAATGATATTGTTGTACATTTATCTAAGTAACTTACCGATTTATCGATTTAGCATGAAAACATTTGAGTACAGTGGAAATCACAGTTCTAACAAGAGCTGATACAGCAAAAGTCGATGAGACACCTGCAAAACACTTGTTAAGGAGATTCAAAGACCAATTTAACTGTTTCCGTGACAGTGCAAAACGTTACACCAATTCGGGGTTCTATGTACAAAAGATTGCATGTACAAAACAACCTTAACGAAATCAATGGGAAAAGTTTTAAGTTGGTTATGAAATCAATGTCAAGGTAAAAACAGAATAGAATTTCAGATCGACATAAAACATTTTGTGGTTCTCAGATCAGAATGGTAAGGTCAAAAGGGTGAGCAAAGGTACGACTATGTGACGACTGAAATTTTACAATCCTTATGTATTCTTGTCAGCTTAAGAATTTGCGGAGTGCTAGATAAATATATCTCCTCGCATGAAAGCCAATAAACAGATAATATTGTTTATAAGAACAGTACAGTCAAAGATGATATAAAGGAAGCGATTTAGACTGGGCGAAACAGTTCATTTAACTGCGTCTGTAGCGAACCACTGGCATTGGAAGTAAAACTACACTGAACTTTTTGTTTGTATTTTTCTGTGCAGTCTTTGATTTATTGTTCTTTCCCAAAGCCACTCATATTCAATACTTAAAAATCCCCAGAATTTAGATTATGTCAATAGAAATCGGGCAACAAATTTGTGTCAAAACTTAAAAGGGCATTGGTGCATTTAAAAATCTAATAATTTAAACGTACCTTAAAACACACTTTCATAGACATACGACCACAAGAAAAATACTAAATGTTTAATAAATGATATAAATTGATCGTAGGTTGTATTTACAGCGCTACTAAGAAGTTTATTGTCTAGCAACAGAGCGATAGTCCTCTGCGCATGCAGGCGCTATTCATAATAATGGTGCTGTCATGCTGTGTCTGCCCAATGTGCACGTTCTTAAAATTCTGAAACTTAGTGTCTTTTTACACAGAGTTTGAAGTTTAATTTTAAAACAAACAGAGCATGAACTATACATAAATAATATCCAGCTAGATTGTAAAACCGTACACCTAACTCTTCTACACTCGTGGCCCGTTCAATCTTGCAAAACTAAAAAATAGAGAAATCGGAAATACCTACATTATTATTATAATCAATTATAATAAACTCAAAATGCAACTAACAGTTCTTTTGCTTGGTTTTCTTTGGCAGGTATATATATATTTTCGAACTTGAAAATTCAATAAATTTATGCTTGCAAGATTACCGACTTCACATTCACATTATCAACTTTTACAACACACTCTGTCAGCCAGATCTGTACTGCAATACCATTGTCTGGAAAATATGTAAAACTGATGTAAAAAAAGTAAAGCTGGACCGGTGTCTGGACGTACATAGGTGACTTGACCCGTAGCATTGGACCAGCTGAAAGATCGGACCGGAAATCAATCCCCTGCTTACCCCCACCTGTCCTGATAAAATGACCTTCGGGTTACCTCTAAGATTCATTTCGAGATATTACTTCCTCTGTTTTTTTACCATAATGAAAAGGTCGCAAGACAGCACTAAAAGATGACACTCCTCACACCCGCCATTTCCCCAACACTTTTTCTCCAATGTCCCGTATTTTTTCTCGAAGTAAGATCAGTTTGCTAGTTTGGGATTTCTCGCTTTGGTCACCCCCTTTTGGGCAAGTGAGAGTGAGTTTTGGACCAAAGACAGTTTGGCCACAAGTGAAAAGTGTAATATTTTGGCCAGATGACTTTTAAGCATTCTTTTTTAATTGCTCCAGTCAAGAACACGGCAATCTAAATCACTTTTGTTTAACTCACTTTTGTTTTTATTTTTCTGTCAGATTAAATTGAAAGAGAATCTTGAAGAGGCAGAATGCACTATAAAAGCAAGTCAATGACTTGTCCTATCTTAGTGATTCAGATCCTCGGAGAGCAAACAACTGACCAATTCCATTCAAATATTCTTTGATTTTACACGTGGAAAAGAAAAATAAGAGCTACATTTTTATAAAATAACATTTAAACATTAATGAATATTTGAATATGACTTTCGCTGACCATTATAACTGTGAAGCTATAAGGAGGGCACTTCTGTTAATTCATCTAACGTTTATTTGATATTTTGATATTACCGAGGGTTTCCATGGCTACAACTGTAAACCGATCGATCTAATTACTGAAGACTTACTGGGTATCAAAAGTTTAGTATGTTAACTGAATATATATAAACTCCCTTTTGTGAGACCAGTAAATGTTTTAACTCACAACACATGCGACATATTGCCTTGTATTGTGTGACTGCAATGGTGTGATCTAAAGCAATTTATTCTCTATCTGGATGGTAATGAGAATGTTGCAAAGGTATCTCTGAATCAATCGTCAGTATGATTTGTTGCTGGACGTGTCCATCTCAACAAAAAGGGCGTGGTCAGTTCCATGGCTTAAAGGAACTTTATCATTGATTATTAAAGCTTAGTTAACGGAATACATAAATATATTAATGAAATCTACACGTGTCCACAAATATTTGAATAGAGTGTCGTGTCAAAAAGCCGGTGCTAAAGCCGCCACTTATTTAAAAAATGTTTTACAGCTTATCTTCGGTTATTGTATTGCCTTAGTCATAAGACCTGCATGTCATGTGTTCTGATATTTACGAATTGCTTCCGAATTTGCTGTCTTTTCAACATACTGCTTAAAAATTCTGATCATTTTCTCCCTTGCCGAATTGGAAATCTAGGTGCTGGACTGGGCAGTAATTTTGCAACACTGTGATACTCAGGTGGGCAATATAACGTCGATTCTAAATGAACTTCACGAGAATTAATCCCCTTATAACTTGTCCAATAAATTGGCCAAGCTATCCAGTGTTATTAATTGCTTTACATGACATAAGCTGTGTGATGTTGTCTCTTTCGTCTTCGTCTTGAGGGTCATTCACTCTCAGGTATTGGCATTAAAAACATCAAAGATAACTTATGGTCTGTTGTTGAAAGTAGAAAGCAGAACTACATTAAGAAGATCCTTTGGATTGGCCAATAGTCTTAATTTAGGGTGATCTTATTTCCGAATTCTGTACAATGGGAGTAAATTCAAACCGATCTGTTCGAAAGTGGTCTCTGTTCCCTTTTGGTCTTGATTCCAAGGTGGTCGTTTTTAGGTTGTGGTGTTTATTGAAGAGCATCACTAACAGTTTCCAGAAATGCGTCTTCCACGGATTCTATCACCAAAATGACCAATGTTTAGTGCAATTATCAACACTTTTCTGCTGGCGGAGATATCGTGTCCCTTTCCCCATGCTGAAAATATAATTGTACACCCACATGGCGATAAGCGAATGAAAATCTACACTATTCTAACAGAATGTAACAGAGAAATAAGCTCATAACATGGCCACTAGATTCTAATGTGCCTGAAAATAAGTTGATGGTCACTACGGTGTCCAATATTGTTATGAAACCCCTATAATTTAGTTTTCAGTACTTATTACTTTCTTCAATATTTGCTGCTTATTTGAATACTTACTGTTTACTTCAATTCTGATTACTTACTTCAACACTTATTACTTATTTAAATACAGTGGAACCTCGGCATCGGACCACCTCCCTCTTGGGACCACCTCTGAATCAGGGCACATTTTTTCGGTCCCGAATGCGCCCCATAGACTTTAATGATTAAGAAAACTCCGAATTGGGACCACCTCGGATCGGACCACTTCGGGCCGCTTTTTTCGGTCCCGAGCCCCCAAAATGCCTGAGATCGGACCACTGTCAGTCAGTGGGAAAATCACTGTATTTTTGCGGCACATTACTTACAACACTGAGCATGTTGCCGTCTTAGATATTGTTGCTAGGGATTATGGTAGCAAGTGTGTAACCAGACAGGGGCTTAGTTTTGTTACCTATACTTTTGTACCTTGTCTAAACTATAGCGGCTGACCATATACAGACTCGAGACATCTTAATTTATGTGAAGGCTATTCTTTTTGTATTCATAATGACAATTAAATGTCAATTTAAGCACACAAAGGCAATTTAAATAAGAAAAAAATTGTTAAACTTTCTCAAAATGGAAAGCAGAGAAAAAGTTAATAGAAAAATAAAAGACATAAGTCTCAAAGACAAAACTGAGATAATTAATGTGTTTGGACATCAAGCTTGAATCTGCGGTCAACATGCAAAATTTTACCCAGGTAGGATCAAGTCTCCCAAATGGGACCACCTGTGAAATAGGGCACATTTTATCCGGTCCCAAAGGTGGTCCGATTTCAGAGGTTCCACTGTACTTATTGCTTTCTTCAATACTTATTGATTACTTCACTAATTCCTGCTTACTTCAAAACTTACTGCTTACTTCTTGATTATTCTTGCAGTTCCGAAAAATTCAATCGCTGGCTTTTTGGTTTTTAATCGAAGCAACAATTTTGTCCCATGAAAGGCACAGGTAGGCGAGGAAACAAAATTTGTTTTTCTTACCCTTGTCACTAAAATGGCAAAAAGAGAGGGAATCCTGAAGAAAACACCCTGTATCAAAAACTTTTCCTTTAAGCAGAAAAAAATACTTTTTCCAGATTATTATAAATAGACAAACTACACACTTTTATAAATACATCCAAACATTTAACCTTGACCTCAAAGATCAAGGTAAAAAAAAATCAAAATGCTTTTAGAACCCTTACATCTCGCGAAAAATGGCTAGAAATAGGGCTCAAATCCAAGACGTATAGATCCGCTGAGTACGGATTATGATTTTGAGAGTCAAGGACAAATGTCACATCACATTTTTATCACGTAAACCGTTAGAAATAGGATATTTATCTCGGAAATGGTTAGAAAAATTTCAAGGTCATTTTCTACCTTTTGGGCTTAGAAACGTTTCATCAGAGGTACCACAGTGATCCTGAACCTTTTGGTCAAGGTCAAAGTCCCAAACCGGAAGTTGCTTATTATCTAGAAAACGGTTAGAGCTAGTTTGAGCCCATTTTCGATTCTTTGACACTTAAATTCGTTTGTGTGAGCTACCTTTTTACCTTGATCTTCTCGATCAAGTTTTGGAACGATTTTGAGCTCATTTCCGATCCTTGGGGCCTGAAAGACGTTATATAAAGATACTTAAGTGACAGCGTTTGCATAATGTAATATATAAATTTCTTCTGTGGAGTTTCGAAGTCGGTAATTCCGATAGCTAGCGGAATTCGATACAGTTTATTTTTGCCTCTATGCCGAGTGCAACACATTTTCTTCATTAGACCCCATTGAGGAGACAATGTATGCAAAATCAAACGCTTAACAGCACTTTGTCAAACTGTTAATGAGTCTGACGTGAATTATTCCCTTGATTATGTAACTACTGACTAACAAAATTTGACTAATTGTTTATTGCTCCCCTCGAAAGGAGTCACTCCACGTTGTGTTTTTAGTCTTCTTTGCTACGGCAATTTGTTGTCAAAAATATATAAAAAAATCATTTGGAAATATCTAAGTTTAATGCTTTATAGGGGACATTGATGGATAAACACTTAAAATGATGTATGTTCTGTCGCAGGTCCTTCATATGAAGTAGGAGCCAGAACTTGCTGGTGATCATGAGCCACTTACGGGGGATATATGACCCACAAACAACCCGTCTCTGACCATGAGGTCCCTTTTTAATGAAACTGGCACTCTGTGCGGACCGCGTCTAGCCTCAAAATTATCTCCCCTTCTCCGCGTTTTTTGACACGCCTGGTAACACATAACATATGAAGTAGTTTCCCCCCCCCCCCTTACTGGCATCATAGTTGTTACGTTGCGCGAATCGAAAGGGGTAATTTTGAGACCAGATGCGGCCCACGTGCAGTGGTAATTGCTATAAAGAGGGGGTAATTTTTCTTCAGTATTCCGAGCCCTCCCCCCCCCCCAAAAAAAAAAAGAAAAGAAAAATAGGTGTTCTGTTGGAACTGCACTCCGCGTTTGGTTAAAAGGGGGGTTATTGCTTCAAATTCAGCATTCCGCCTTTTGAGATCGTTTTAAAAATCATGAACAAGCATGGTGAGTGTCCCCAGGGATCACCGTACATTCGTCATAGCGCCATATTCACCGTGTCCCCCAGGGGTCACCGTACATTCGACATAACGCCATATTCACCGTGTTCCCCAGGGGTCACCGTACATTCGTCATAACGTTATATTCACCGTGTCCCTCGGGTGTCACCGTACATTCGACATAACGCCATATTCACCGTGTTCCCCAGGGGTCATCGTACATTCGTCATAACGTTATATTCACCGTGTCCCCAGGGTTATCGTACATTTGTCATAACGCCGCGCTTCATCACCAAAGTTTAAACCTTGCCACATTCAGAAATGCAGGTGTGAAAAATATGGTCACAATGTTTTAAATATGGTTTCATAAAGCATATGGCCAGTGGGTTATAGTAGAGTCATCTGAAGCCTTTGTGCACTATGGTAGGGGTATGTGCTAACGTGTACGGAAACATGTGTCTCATGTGGTTATCATATGGTCCTACATATTTGTATGACATTCACGGCGAAATCTGGCATATGTTTATGTAATGTTAAAAGCAAACAGGACTTGAAAAGGTCAAAGAAAGTTAACAAAATTCTTTAACTATTTCAGATTTGAGGGGCGATCCTGAAACTCTGTAGGACAGTCGTCTCAACCCCCCCCCCCTACTCTTACCCCCCTCCCAACCTTGTCCAGATACTTGGTTAATTGTATGTAAAAAAATATCTGACGTCAATAACACACTTTTGAATTGCGTTCCCAAGATTTCCTTGCGGCACACGAATTACTGCGACACATAAATTACTCAATGCCATGCTAGACGCGATCAACATTCTCACATAGAAGGCTTGTTTTATCGTGTTTATGCCTCTCACTCTTACTCAATACACACTTTGCCTTGAGAAAACACAGAAAAAAGAATAAGATCTATTCAGGTTCAACAAATATTTGTCAACATATGAGCCATTCGTGCTGCATTTTATTCGAGGTCTTCTATGAAATCCCCCCTCCCCCCCCCCCCTCTACTATTTCCTTACACTTCCTTTTATCCAGACGGTGTGACTTCTAATTGCTTTTATTTGTGAGTACAAAGAAACAATCAGCAATCCTTTTAAGGCAACGCGGTAAGTGTTAAGTAGATTTATTACTTTTTTGTTGCGAATATTTTTTACTACAGGATAAGGCCTTAGAACGCTTTACAGAGGGAGAATTAGAGACCTGCCCTGTATCACTTGATAGTGTGGAAGTTATAGCCTTTCACTGTGACGTACGATAGCACTCATCAACTTGTCAACAAACCGCACTCGTAAATAGTGCAATTAAATGGATAGATAGCCAGTAAAGGAGAGTGTAACGTTGTTATCAGTGACAACATTGGAATAGCGTGTGCATACCGTTCGGTCCTCGATTCGCTTCTGCTTAAAACACTGTCGGGATACTTATAAAACAGAATAAATTACAGGTAACTTAAAATTGTTTTATGTCTATTTTTTTTAATTAATTCTGACTTGTTTTGAAATAAAGTGCGGTGGTGTTTGATGTCAGTTTTAACGAATAAACGACGGAAAAGTCTTGTCGTTGTGAAAAGCGGCACATTTTAGGGCCGGTATTCAATAAATTAGCTCAAACCCGTGCCCAGATTAAATCTAGAACTTGAGTTTCAGACTCACTTGAGCATTAACTTAAATATGAGTTTGAGCTTTTAAGCGCTGGACCCTTCCTATGGGCCGAGGGAGAAAGTTTGTTTGTACAATTTAAAATGAGTGAAATAAAGTAATTTAAACAGGTTATGGTGAGAAACAAAGGCCCACTAGCTGTCTTATTTGACTTTACCTAGCTTTAAGCCATATCTGTGTTGGCTCAAAACAAGCCTGAAGCTAGACTCGTGTTGAAATTAAGTTATGCTTATTGAATGAGTGAAGACCATGCCTTGGCCAAGTTTTGAGTTTGAGCGTGAGCCACACTATTGAATGCGGGCACAGGAATCTTCGCTATAACCTCTTAAATGCATGTTTTATCACATGGCGAAATTTGACCACATGGTAAAGGCATGTTTACATGTGGTAAACATTTATTAAGTCTCCCAACAAAACATCTGTTGGTGACACGATCAAATTAAGGCTAAAACATTTATTTCAAACTCAGGCTGAAATAAGTCTAGAATTGGAGCTTCGAGCTTACTTATTCATTTGCTAAAACTACTGTGCGATGTCGAAGATTCTTGTGAATTTTAAGACCTTTCGCGTGGGTGACGGAAGAACATGTTTCTATAATTAAAATAAGCGAAATGAAGTACTTCGGCGAGAAAGATCACGTTACCTCAGCTTCTTGTCGAACATGCGCCAGTATCACCGTACTGGTACCGGAATGGCCGTACTGGCACCGGAATGGCATACTGGTACCGGAATGGCCGTGCTGGCACCGGTACGACCGTACTGGAACCGGTGTGGCCGTACTAGCTAGCACCAGAATGGCCGTACTGGCACCGGAATGGTATACTGGTACCGGAATGGCCATGTCGGCACCGGAATGGCCTTACTGGCTCCGGTATGGCCGTGTTGGCACCGGTATGGCCGTTCTGGCACCGGAATGGCCTTACTGGCACCGGTATGACCGTACTAGCACCCGAATGGTTTTACGGGCGCTGGTATGGCCGTGCTGGCACCGGTATGGCCGTTCTGGCACCGGAATGGCCTTACTGGCACCGGTATGACCGTACTAGCACCCGAATGGTTTTACGGGCGCTGGTATGGCCTTACTGGCACCGGAATGGCCATGTCGGCACCGGAATGACCTTACTGGCACCGGTATGGCCGTTCTGGCACCGGAATGGCCGTACTGGCACCGGAATGGCCGTACCAGCATCGGAATGGTCGTGCTGGCACCGGTATGGCCGTACTGGCACCGGAATGGCCGTCCCAGCATCGGAATGGTCATGCTGGCACCGGTATGGCCGTACTGGCACCGGAATGGTTCTACGGGCGCTTGCATGACCGTTCTGCCACCGGTATAGCCCTACCGGCAGTGATATGACCGTACTGGCACAGATATAAATGGCCTCAACTGACATCACAGATGGCAGCGGGATCCATACCAAAGCGCCCCTGACATAAGCGCCTTAAACATGTGGGATGTTTTGAATAAAATTTCTTAGCAATACTTGTTAGGCCCTTTTGTCCAAAGTTTCAGCTGGTACCATTATGTCCAGCTGCGGTCTTCATGGACAAGGCTCTTCTGAGTCAAATTCATGGCAGCACCCAGCAGGTTACTGTCATCGAGCCTTTTAGAATAACTGATAAAACGGGCATCGTGATTTTGAACCAGCTGACAGAATATGGTGGACATGGATCAGTTGTTATCAGTATATGCCAACTGCGCTCTCTCTCTATCGATCTCCCTCTCACACACACACTCTGTCTCTGTCTCTCTCCGTCCGTCCCTGTCTCTCTCCCTCATTCTCTCTCCTTCTCTGTCTCTCTCTGTGTCTCTTTGTCTCTCGGTATATCTCTCTTTCTCTCTCTCTTTTCCCTATCATTCTCTGTCTCTGTCTCTGTCTCTGTCTCTCTCTCTCTCTCTCTCTCTCTCTCTCTCTCTCTCTCCATGTCTCTCCCCCCCCTCTCTCTCTTTTTGTCGAGCTGTCCATCTCTCTCTCTCTCTCTCTCTCTCTCTCTCTCTCTCTCTCCCTCTGTGTGTGTGTGTCTGCCTGTTTCTCCTGTCTGTCTCTCTGTATCTCTCTCTCTCTCTCTCTGTCTTCGTCAACCGCCCAAAACGTGTGCCTGATTTCATTTTGAAGATGATTCAGGGAGGCGACACATATTTAACTGAATATATATATATATATATATATATATATCTCTCTGTCTCTCTCTCTCTCTCTCTCTCTCTCTCTCTCTCTCTCTCCCTTCTCTCTCTCTCTCTCACTCTCTCTCTCTCTCTCTCTCTCTCTCTCTCTCCCTTCTCTCTCTCTTTCTCCCTTCTCTCTCTCTCTCTATCTCTCTCTCTCTTCTCTCTCTCTCTCTCTTTATCTCTTTCTCTCTCTCTCTCTTTCTCTCTCTTTATCTCTCTCTCTCCCTTCTCTCTCTCTCTCTTTATCTCTCTCTCTCTCTCTCTCTCCCTTCTCTCTCTCTCTCTCTCTCTCTCTCTCTCTCTTTCTCTCTCTCTTTATCTCTCTCTCTCTCTCCCTTCTCTCTCTCTCCCTTCTCTCTCTCTCTCTCTCTCTTTATCTCTCTCTCTTTCTCTCTCTCTTTCTCTCATTCACTCTCTCTCTCCTTCTCTCTCTCTCTCTCTCTCTCTCTCTCTCTCTCTCTCTTCTCTCTCTCTTTACCTCTCTCTCTCTCCCTTCTCTCTCTCTCTCTCTTTATCTCTCTCTCCCTCTCTCTCTCTCTCTCTCTCTCTCTCTCTCTCTCTCTCTCTCTCTCTCTCTCTCTCTCTCTGGCATTCTATTAATCTTCTACAGAACGGGAATGCCGTTAGCAGTGAAAGGCTTTTATCATGCATTAGTTGCTTCTTTAGCGGTGTGTATGCATTATGCCTTTCTTCCCCTTTTTCTTTTCGCTATTATAAATACAAGTGACTATGTAAACAGCTTTCTACACCAGTAAATCTATAATCTTTTTTATTCTGTAGACAGAACAGGCATTTTGCTGAAATGAGGAACTAAATTGACCAATGTATGTGATTCGAGGAGCGAAGGGGAGATTTTTTCCAATTAAGTTGCTATTTGGAGTAAATCATTTTTGCGCCGTTTCTCGTGACTGCATTTTTTGTTGTTAGACAGGGGCGTAGTTTTATCCCCCTCCCCCCGCATCCTTTATGTGGAAGGCGTACGGTGCTAAATGAAAATTACCCTACCCCCTTTTTTAACGAAATAGACACTCCTCACGGCATCTCGCCCTAGTCCCTTTGACAGTGTATTTTTAAGACATATGCCTCCCCCTCCGTCCCTCCCCCCCCCCCAACCCGGTCCCAGGCACACTTGGGTTAAGCACACGTTTAAGATACCCTCATTTAGTGAGTGTTAACAATCAAAAACAGTTTCTCCTGTTGTCAACCCCCACCCTCCTCTCCTCCCACCCGTATCCCCAACCTCAGCGTGTGGAAGGAAGGGCGAGCTAGAATAGTCTGACAGCGATAAATCTGTAAGGACAAATGGCCGACATTGTGATATCCACAGAACACGGCTGACAAGTATTCCCGTCTTTTGTATATTTCAGTCAAAGAAGGAAGTCTAAATATCCAACAACTACTCCAGTGCTTCCACTCAAGATACTATCCACACTGGCAAGTTGCTCCCACCCTCAGCCGTATTGATTGACAGGAGAGAGCTGGTTATTATGGAGTCAGATGACGATACAACAGAAGCTCCGCCCCCACAATACTTACGAAGACGTAGGCGATCAAATACGCTCCCATCGGATATTCTACGGCACTTAAAAGACAAGTACAAAGAGAAGGGAAGCAAACAGGAACCCTTGGAGCGCGCAAGTAAATCGAAACAGTTCCTATCAGAGGACAGACCTAGGGGGTATCCTCACAAAAAATTGCCACCCCTTCATGGAGGCAACGGCTCAATTAACAGCTCTCCATTTTCATCAAATGAGAGTATTTCTTCAAGTAACAGCAAGAAAGCCAACAAAACTAGACTGAAGTCCTTGGGGCATAAAGGTGAAAGCAATGGCTACGGATCTATTCCAAATATTAATGCAGAGAGCTACATTGATGGATTAATGCGTGCTTCATCCGTGGACGCCCTCAATGTGCAGAGAAGTCCTTTACCACGTGGTTCTAACTTGTACGAGTCCCTTATGCAGGAGTTTGGACACAATGAGGAGGAACGCGACACTTTGTCACCTTTGCCTTCTCCTGTACCAAAGCGAAGGACTAAATTCCGCTATAATGCGCATGCGCCGTCACATTTAAGTGCTGACGCAACTAACAGCGCCCCCGGAAGTCCATCAAATTCAAGACGGAGGGTTCATTGGAGTGAAGATATTCATTTCAATAAATTAAACAAATAGTGAAATTTATTGAAAAACAATATACGGTAAAACCTGTCTCTCCCAGATAATGTCAGTAAGAATATGTTGCACATGACTGCTTCCGTTTGCAAACTTAACTCGGTGACGCGTGTCACGTCCCAACTGTGTTATGTATATATATATATATATATATATATATATGCCTGGTTTTGTTCTTTTAAATTGTTAGATATTCACTGAATGATTACAAATCGAATTTGGAAAATGGAGACCAAAGAAGGGGACACATCATTGTAATCTTTTTGGGGGACCTCTTAGGAGATTCAGTGGTGCGGAGCCCTTACTCCTTACGTGTTATATACCAGCTATCTGTCCTCCATGAATTTCTTTGCTTTTAGGAGTAGAATGTTTGTGACAGGGAGTTAGTTACCTAAAAATAAAGTTTTTTTCCTGTTTTACACAGAGCCTGTTGCACATCCAGTTCAAGTAAATTGCAAGAGTAAAGGGATGTCGGTATAATACTCTGTTTGCTATCTGCGTAGACTGCAATTCACCAGTTATCACTGGGTGTGATTGAGCAATCAATTCAAATAATCAAACAACAAACAAAAAAAAAAAAAACACCTAACATCACAGAATATCAGAAAACTGAGGTGTCTGAGTGCTTTGCCACCTTTTGTGGGACGAAACACGGTCGGAAAATCACAGGCGGGGGGGGGGGGGGGGTAGGGAGGGGGGAACAGAGTGTCTGGATCACCAACAAAGGTTCATTTCTTAAACAAATCGAACCATTATAGGATGGCCTGAATAATCTGGACATCTTACTAATCCCAAGAAATTCTTTCAGTCCCAAAGCCGTGCGGAATACCAGGGTTTTACCGTATTTTAGATAAATTTTTTTACGACTGTAGTTTAGTTTGAAGCTTTTGAAACAAGCGTTTCTTCGGGAGTACAGAAATTGCGTAGTGAGAGTCATCCAATCATGCATAGCAGTACTTACGCTGCTTAACGTAGTAGAGAGAAATATTCTAAACTGTCACGTGACTTGGATGAATGTTACAATCTTATTGGTTCATTTCAGAGTCAACAATTTTGCAGTGTTGACAAGAATGCAAAAGTCGATAGAGATCACTTTTCCCCAGGGCCGAATTTGTGCAGTCATAACGGGAAACCGTTGTAAAGTGAAATTATCTAACAATTCTATATAGATTATTGAATCCTCCACCCTCCCCTTCAACCCTCCCCCCCCCCCCCGATATATTCTATGGCAGAAAAGTAAACACCACTGCGGAACTGTTGTTATACCAGGAAATCACTTAACGCTTTGTAACTTAATTGCTATAGCGTATGCTAAAAAATTTGATTGTATTAATTTCTGGTGTTCAACTAACGATAATTAGAACACTTGTAACCGATTTGACAATGGAAATTTGTTAAGGCTTCAACTTATTTGAAATAAGTAAAATACTGATTTTTCTTTTCGTCGTAGGTTTTGGTAGATGTTTTATATAAATAGTTAAATAGTCTTAATAAACATATTATATGCTTTATTAAAGCATGTAGATAACATGGTAGTCAGAAGCAAAGAACCCTGGAGGGTCAACACACACACTCACTCACTCACTCACGCACTCAGACACACAATCATCCGGAGTAGCGGGTTTACCAGTCAAGCTTTTTTTGTGTAAGCACGAAGTGGAACAGTTTATTTTTTAATTTAGGGGGATGCATTCATTCGATATGTCTTGGGTATATCTGTGAACAACATTGCGCATAGTTCAGAGAAAGTACACGTGAAAAAGAAACAGTTGAACAGTTTATAGAATAAATCCGCGGGACTTTTCCTTCCCTCTTCCACTGACTAGCTTTTTTTTTTGTGGTCTTCTGATGACAGATTATCCTCCACCCCCTCCGCCCCCTCCTCGCGAGAAAAGATCGCGAATTACGACACACGTAGCAGCCTCTTTACGAAGTCACGGATGAAGTAGTGCTGAGAATAAGTCTAAATGAAATACCACAAACTCAATTCAACTTTTTCAATGATTATTCCGTTCTTTTACAAAAAAAAAAAAACCCAAAAAATCTATTTTTAGCACAAAACCCTAACAAATACAATTAGAATGTTTCTAATTCAATACTGATTGAAACTAAAACACATGTAAAAAAAAACATTTTCACTTAATACCCATATTTTCAGCATTATGAACTAATTATGGGTTCTGTTGTTTTATGCAGGGCTTGGGTTCTGCTGTTTTATGCATGGCTTGGGTTGTTTCATACATGGCTTGGATTCTGCTGTTTTATACACGGCTTGGGTTCCGCTATTTTATAATGGCTTGGGTTCTGCTCTTTTATTTATGGCTTGGGTTCTGCTGTTTACTAGATGGCTTGGGTTCTGCTGTTTTACGCACAACTGAGGTTCTGCTGTTTTATACAGTCCTTGGATTCTGCAGTTTTATTGAGGGCTTGGGTTCTGCTGTTTTATGCATGGCTTGGATTTTGCTGTTTTATACAGGGTTTTGTTTCTGTTGTTTTAGGCAGGGCTTGGATTCCGCTGTTTTATGCATGGCTTGGATTCTGCTGTTTTATACAGGGTTTTGTTTCTGTTGTTTTAGGCAGGGCTTGGGTTCACTGTTTTATGCATGGCTTGGATTCTGCTGTTTATACGCGGCTTGGGTTCTGCTGTTTTATACATGGCTTGGGTTCTGCTGTTTTACACACGGCTTAGGTTCTGCTGTATTATTTATGGCTTAGATTCTGCTGTTTTATACACGGCTTGGGTTCTGCTGTTTTTACACCTTTCTTGGGTTCTGCTATTTTGTTTATGGCTTTGGTTCTGCTGTTTGATGCAGGGCTTGGGTTCTGCTGCTTTATAATGGCACGATTTCTGCTGTTTTATACATGGCTTAGGTTCTGCTGTTTTATGCAGGGCTTTTTGTTCTGCTGTTTTATACATGGCTTGGGTTCTGCTGTTTTATTTATGGCTTAGATTCTGCTGTTTTATGCAGGGCTTTGGGTTCCGCTGTTTTATACATGGCTTTGGTTCTGCTGTTTTGTTCATGGCTTTGGTTCTGCTGTTTATATGTGGTTTGGGTTCTGCTGTTTTATTTATGGCTTGGACATGGTCCGTATTTTACAAAGATATAAAAGTAAAAAAACTATTGCAAGGTATTATCGTTTTTATATAGTTCCTAAAGCAGTGAATCACTTAACAATAAGCATAAGATCAGCAAGAGTATTGTGCCAGCGATTGGACAAAAAGGTACAGAACTCTCCACAAAGCAGCAAACAGATGAACTTCCTGTCTTAGTAATTTCACTCAAAATTAGAATTTTGACAGTTTGTCAGCTTTCTTGCGTAAGTTTCAAAACAACAGCACTACTTTCTCATTAATGATATAATGTTTAATTTGACCGTTACAACATTCAACTTCCTAATTTCAACTTGAAATCAATCACCCTAAGCTGTATGATCCACCTTGAATAATAGCTCCAACCGCTTGCAAATCACATTAGGAGACAAGAACACAGCTCTCCTGAAGCCCACTTTTTCAGACACGCCTTGTATATTTTATGTGTGAAAAATTAAGACAATTGCACTTAAAAGCTCAAAACCTCAACGTATTAACGTGCGTTATTTCAAGAAACATCTTTGAAGTAATCTTCTGAATATTTACCCCATGTGGTTTTTTTTTCTAACTTCTTGCACAAAAAAAACTTCAAAAGCCCGCTCCGGAATGAACATTATATAAGCCTGACGAGCAATCGATGAACCTAACGAACAATGGATGAAGCTAACGAACAATGGATGAAGCTATAACAACTCCAGACGCTCGGTTAATTAATTCCATTTCACGCTCTGCAATTATATCCATAATTTTGTTAACACGAAGGGTATTTTAGTCACACTCGTTAATAATATAAACATGTATTGTTAACAACAGATCAACAAATATCAACAACATTTACACAAAACGCCAGGTCATGAAACATACTCTTCAGCGTGAAACACGAGATGCACCTGCCAAGGCGCGCATCACGCGAAACGCACCCTTCTGCACGCGAAACACGAGGTGCACCTGCCAAGGCGCGCATCACGCGAAACGCGCTCTTCAACGCGCCAACAGCAGAACACGTCGAGCTCACGGCGACTGCCAGTTTTTCGCTCTCGTTTCCTGACAACATGCAAATATGGTGTAGCCACGACCGGAAACTACCAGCCCAGCCACTAACACCCACTCTTCCTCCTCCCTCCTTCCCCCCCCCCACCCACCCCCCCCCCCCCCCCTCCAGCGCTCAGCAAGTCCGTCCACAGTTTTGATTATATGTGATCAGAAGTAGCGGTGCTGGGCGTACGCATGCTGCTGACTAGAACTCACAACGCTCTGAAAAAAAAGAATGGGCAAAATTTAATCTATATTTGTTCATTGAGAGAATAATGAATACCTAAGCAACTCGGTGGATGGGGGCCATCGTGAGGATCTGAACCACCCACAACCCAATCCCGAAAACTCGTCATGGCATTCATTACTAAATCACTGATTGTCTGAGTAAGTATTGTATTGTATTGCATTGTTCTTTAGATCCTTTTCAACTGCTATGGTCATGTCGGGATCCCCCTTCCACATTATACTGAAATGGGGCATTTCAGCCCTCCTTCTAACCCTTACATGTGGAGTGCCTCACAGGGCGGCAAGGAGGAGTCCCAATTTTAAAATCTTAGGTATGACCCGACAAGGGTTTGAACCCACGATCTTTCAGTCTTGAGGCGGACACTCTCACCACTAGGCCACTGAGGTCCGAGTAAGTGAAGTACGTCATGTAACTGTGTGGCTGAGTGAGTGAGGGAGTTAATGAGTGGTTGATTTAGTGAATGGGTGAGCGAGTTATTGAGCATGCGCGCGAATGAGTGAGCTGTTGACTGACTGACTGTGGCTGGCTGTGTGAATGAGTGAGCGGCTGAGTGGGTATTGACTCCATGAATGAGTGCGCGGTTGAGTGATTGGCTGGGTTGGCTGTGTGACTGAGTGAGTGGTTGAGTGACTGACTAGTTGGTTGTGTGAATGAGAGAGCGGTTGAGTGACTGACTGGATTGGCTGTGTGACTGAGTGATAGGCTGAATGATTGTGATTGGTTGTGTGACTGAGTGATTGGCTTGGTTGGCTGTGTGACTGAGTGAGTGGTTGAGTGATTGACTGGTTGGCTGTGTGACAGTGAGAGGCTGAATGATTGGCTGGGTTGGCTGTGTGAATGAGTGAGCGGCTGAGTGGGTGATTGTGTGAGTGAGCGCCTACCTGAGACGTCTGTGGCTGATAGGCCGAGGAGCTTGACGCCTGCGTCCTGACCGGGAAGCCGCTGCTAATGCTGCCGCTAGGTGGGGCTGTGGCCGGATGGTGCGCCAAGCCTCGCATCTGCTGTAAACACACGGAATCAAAGGTCCACGTAATGACCTGCTTGAGCTCCATAAAGGGGTACGCATGCAGGGAGGGGTTGAGGTGGAGCGAGGGGCATGTAGTCAATGGGTGACGTCACAAATCATAAAGAGGTGTACCGACTTCATGAATGGCACTTCGTTCTTCACAGAGACTCAGGAACATTATTTCGCCATCCATATTTACTTTTTTTTCGAGAAGACTCCACACATTAGCGCAGAAAGATGTGTCGACTTAATTCTGATACTACGAAAACTTGTTTTAAAATAATCAGATGCGTGTTATATTTTACAGTCAATCTGAAATACCTAACAACTGCTCCCCCCACCCCACATATTAACACACTCCCCCGCCCCCTTTCTAGCAGCATCGCTGTATACTAATTTCACCACACGATGCCTCCTCCGCCCCGCGCATGCGTGGTCAATCACCTGTAGTTTATACTTGTCCTCTGCGAAGCCGCTCTGTTTGTTGGCGTGTTCCAGCTGCTGCTGCAGCGGCATGCTGCTGCTGCTGTGAGCTGGCGCCAGGTATCCAGCTGCAACAACACATACGGATGTATTCATTCTTCCAACAAGTTCCACAGATTTATGTAAGGATAGCTACCTCTCTCCCAACCCTCTCTACCATCCCTCTCCCACCTTTCTCTACCATCTCTCTCCACCATCCCACTCTCCCATACCTCCCTACCACCACCCTCTCCCATCCCTCCCTACCACCCCTTTCTTCCATCCCACTCGTCCATACTTTCCGCTGCCTCACCCCGTCATTCTTATCTAATACAGTTCAAGTTCAGTTTTAGACTTTTCTTTCAGTTTGGTAACTCAATTTGATACCAGTACTCACGCGCAAAGTCGCTCACTCACACTCACTCAGTGACTCACTCAGATGGCTGCACCGTTCTCAATCGCTCACTCACACTCACTCAATGACTCACTCAGATGGCTGCACCGTTCTCCATCGCTCACTCACACTCACTCAATGACTCACTCAGATGGCTGCACCGTTCTCCATCGCTCACTCACACTCACTCAATGGCTCACTCAGATGGCTGCACCGTTCTCCAGTAGCTTATTCTCACCACATGAATGACCCAAAATCATCTTCCTCCTACCGCTCATAAAAAGCCACCACCGCATCACATGTAAACACGCACACGTACCTCTGATAGCTGGCTGAGCCCTTGTCGGTTGCTGTGGTAACCGCGACACCGGAAACTGCCCCGAGTACGGATGCTCCTTTTGGGCGGCGTAGGCAAGCTTCTTCTGCCCGGGGTAGGCGTGCTCCTTCGGGGTTGGGTACGTGTGTTCCTTCGGCGCGGGGTACGCGTGTTCCTTGATCTGTTGCTGATGGGCGTAGTGCGACGGGTAGGTGCTGAACGCGCTCTGACTCGACGAATACTTGGAACCGGAACCTGAAACAATGAAGAGAAGTGGACGTGGGGCAATATCCGTCGGGGGGGGGGGGGGTAAAGGGGGCCAGTACTTACATAAGGGTCTTGCATTTTTTCTGGTCACTATGAAAAAAGCATAGATAAATTGCAGTGGAGCCGTGTAATCCGGGTTTTTTTTACTGAAAATGCCTAGGGAAATTCGTGTCAGTTTGATTCATCATTTAACAAGTCTTTTAATAGAACTGTAAGGAGTGCCAACAGAAATTATAGAAAGTAATGCGAATAAGATCAATAATGCAATTTGACATCAGCACCCTACAACATTTCGGATGTCTCAACCTTAACGCACATCGACTCTCACTGCGGTGTAACAAACTCACCAAATGTAAACAATTCTTTAAAAATTGGAAAAAGGTTTTCTTCTTCTTTGTTTTTAACAGATACAAACTCTTAATAATTGTCTTCATTGAATTAGATATTCTGTCTTTATTTAATGATTTATTTTACTTTCTTATTTTTTTTACTCTTCCTTGTAATGAATTACTGTCAAACATTTTTTTAATTCAAAATGAAAAGCATCACCATACCTGGATACAGCGCCGGATTGGCTTGTGCATAGCTGTGCCCTGATTGGCTCACATACGTCACGTGAGTACTCTGAGGCGCATAGCTCGGAGCGGTTTCTTGAAAAAAAAAATGAAACAATGATAGTTCAAACTCTACTTAAAAGTGCTATATAAACTACTGTGGACTTTCATGTCCATTCATCAACAAGCACTATGTTTATGAATTCACATTGTAAACAATCCCAATTCAATCGCTTAATCATTATTACTGTGAATTTCAAATCCAATTAATCCTTTTGTAAATCTAGCCGGGACACGACGTAGAAAATACACTAAGTTTGAATAATCGAGAAAATTCGAATCCGGACAAAAATATGACGCTGCACACGTTCAATATGTGCTCTGTCCGTGTGTGAAATTTCAAAACAATCCGAACTAAAGTTGCGGAGATTTAGCCCAGGCAGGGATAATTACCACATTGCATTTCAGCAGGCCGCTGCGATCCCCCCCCCCCTCCCACCCAGCACCGCGTCATTTGTTTCACTTACTGGGCGGCGCGCTGTACTCCTGCTTGACGCTGGACGCGTAGGCGGCGGCCTGGTACTTGTTGGGCGGGTAGGCGCTGTAGACGGAGGGTGGCGTCGGCGACGGGCTCCGCTGTCTCTTCTGACCACCCTGCTAACATCGCATTCATTCTCCACAAATCGATACCGCGAAATAGAACCTATGTAACTGACATGTGTTAAATAGTCTACCGGGCACCTCTGTAAAATCATACTGGAAAAGGTGCAATATCAGAGAACTGCCTCACAGAGCAGGCATTTCTGAATTTAAAAGACAGACACGGACACTTACGTCAATCAAGAATTTAGCGTGCAAAATTCCAATGATAAGTGAAACGGCATACGGGAAGCTGTGCGCAGGAGCTTACATCAAAATGAAGCCCCTTCCCCCGTCCCCACCCCCTTCACTACTCACGGCAAACATGGCCCTGTGTTGCTGTATGGTGGACACGTTCATGTACTTGCTCATCTGGCTGGGGATGTACATGTGCTGGCCGCCAGCTGGCGCCATACCCTGGAACTGCTGGGGCTGCTGCTGCATGCTGGCCACCATCTCACTGCACGAGACCGAGCAATCACCGTATAGAGCGAACGCTCAATCGTCATACCAAAAATCACATAGCATCTTTTTTGCCGGTATATTTACATACAAAGAAATAGATGCGACGGTTCTTCCTTAAACAGGATAATCAGTCTCTATCCAGGGTTACAGTGCTGTTGGTGTTATTTGAAGGTAACGCAGACAGGGTATAAGTAAACTAGCTAGCTGCAAGGTTTTTTTTTTTTTTTTTTTGTTGGTTCATGTTGGTGATGTAACCATTTTTAGCTTCACACGTTTTATTTTCTTTAATTTCCAGTACAGCATACCGCCTCAAGCACAAGTCAAAACTTCGTCTCAAGAATAACATTCTAAGTACAAAATGTAGGCTTTATAAGTTAGCAGAAATTTATGGGATCCACGATTCCAATAAATAAAGGAGTCCACACAGAAATAAGAACAAATTTGGCAGGGCAAAGGATTTGCAAGTCGGCGGCGTTCACGGGAAGGCAAAGCCACCAAAACGTGGCGTCCATTTTAAAATATTTGTTTCTCAGTACTTCTGTCTAGCCTTTCTGGTTCCTTCCTCCACCCCACGCCGAACAAATAATAAATAAAATAAGAGTAAAGAGCAATATTTTACTGTTGACAGTAATCTTGGCTGAACTTCTCTGCAGAGGCTTCCCCTTCCATCCCCGAAAAAGAACAGCCTGACCACAGCAACCCCCGCCCCCCTCATTTCTAAGGTCCAAACCATACCAAGCTTTTGCCACTTACAAACAAAGAATAAACACAACAATGATAGATCACAACTATCGCTATCGGAGATTAAACCATCAATGTCATGGTTATCTAAAATACCTCATATCTAAAAAAAAAAAAAAACCGGACAGAGAGAATGGGTTACTTGTGTTCTTTCTCCTGGGCGCGCTTCCGGTTTTCATCCTCCTGATGCAGCACCTTCTTCAGCTGCGAAAACAAGCCATGCTTCTCCTGTTTCATGGACTCCAGCTTCGTCTCCAGCTGCGCTATCTGTAACCATGTTGTTCGTGACTAAGACAATTCCGGTGTGATATGTAGATTTAACCCCCCCCCCCCCCCCCCATCCTTGTTATCTGTTTAAGCAGTGAGAGCTCGCACAAAGCTCACTGAGCAAATGTGTAATTTGTGCTGTCGTTAAATGCTACGCATTTACTTGCAAAAAATACACTCTTTTCACATGGCGTTTTAACAAAGAAAACGAAATCAAAGACGAAAATAAAAAGTGACCTGCACATGTTCAGATTAAGCTCTTCATAAGTCCCAAGTTTCACGGTCGTAGGGCCCATAGTGTCAGAGACGAGGAAGACACAATAAATCGGAAAAAGTGCCAAGAAGAAAAAAAAGGGCCGAATTTTGCTCGCACAAATTCATATAATCCTTGCAAGCCAAAGGCTTGTCAAGTGTTAATAATAGGATAATGCTCATATTCACAGGCAAAAATATTGGGGGGTCAATATTACATAGAGGGGGTCAATATTACATGGCTGATAGCTATGTAGATTTGACCGGGTGGTCAGATCTCCATGGGGGTCAATTCTACATCTCACACCGGCATTTCGCCGTTGGTTCTTCTCATTACCGCGGTGCATACTGCGGAATGGTTTTTGCTGTAAAAGTACTGACTTTTTCCCTCTATTGCTTTTACCTTTTAGTTCGAGCAACGCCAACCTTTATTGTAGCACTTTCACAAATACGTACATCAGGTGATTGTACTGCGCCGAGTTGTTTCAAGTAAATTGTCAGAACACAAAATGCTAAATTAAATCTTAGTAAAACAAATGACACTTAAACAGAAACTGAAAACTACAGTTTAATAAATACGCCAAGCGAGTTATACAAAGAACTGTGTAACGGGTGTCTCTCTTAGGGCTGTGATTAATCTCCCGAAATTTACGACTGCTGGAATCGGATGTGAATCGACAACTGATGTTCACACATACCGAAACAAGCACTCCACCCGAAATTTGAATTCGTCCAATCCTTATTGTTAGATCATTTTTATTTATTTTTTTTTCCTTTTTGCGGCTGTTGATTATTTTTTGTAAGGACAACTATTCTTCCCTGTGATCTCCGACGTACGAGATACGGTACAATTATTAACGTAAGTGGGTCCTGCCTGCTCTTTCGTTTGCTCCAGCGTCAAGCTGTCCTGGGCCTCTTTCTTACGCCTTAGCTCCTGCTCTTTGCGCTGTTTTTCCAGCTCCTCATCCTGCGCTTGCTCTGTAAACCAGGGTAATGCATGTTTGTTTATTTTGTGGTTGACGTCCCATTCAGCAACTATAAAAGCTATATTGTGACGCATTTCTAATCGAACAAGTGTAAAACAGAAGGAAAAATGAAAAAAAAATAAATGCAAAAAGAAGAGTTTCAAAGAAGTTCCGATCAGTCGCTTCCTACGACAGCAGTGGGTCGGTCGTTAAGTTTCCCAACCCACGGGCGATTTGTCCACGGAATAACCACACAACGTTTGAAGTCGATCCGACTTTTCATTATCCAGATATTTTGCGAGCTTTTGTTTATAACAGACAATTACTTTACGTAATGACGTCCTATGCCTAATTTGCAGCAAAATTCCATAGACTCTTTCCAACCAAACCCAAACAAGCAACAAAATCGGCAAAACTACAGGATCTCTGATCTTCAATGTCCGACAAATCTCGCAAATAGTTTTTTTTTACGTATTGACGCTATACGCCTTTTTTTTAGTTTCGCCACATACGTCACAGATTGACAGAGCCGTCCAATTGACTCAAGAAATACCCATACAAAGTTTGAAGTTGATATGACTTTCCGTTGTCGAGATATTTTGCACACAAGATCTTGTTCAAATTATATACATATTTTAGGCATACTCCGTCATTCTACACGCGACAAAATTTTGACAGAATCTTTCAGACATACCAAGCAACACGTTTCAACTTTCTCCACTGTTCAACGGCTGAGGAATTTTGTGCACAGGCTTTTACGTTATGACGTCGTACATCTTCCTTAATAACGTAACACTTATCAAACGTTGACAGAACTGTCCAACCTACCCATGGAATAAACAAACCCAAGTTTGAAGTCGGTCCTCCTTTCGTTTTCGACAGCCCTTCCACACAACGTTTTGTTCACAACGGACTGACACACTCACACACACATAACAGGTAACGGATATGTCACAACTGATGGTTGGTATAGCCCAACCAGACAGCTGGGCTAAAAAGCATGGCAGAAATTACAAGTTAAATTTTATGGATATACAGTTACGCCTATTTCTGCCTCCAACAGTAAACAGACTATATATGTCAGATGACACATGATCGTTACATGACACATTTACTTGTATTTTTGGTCACTTGACTTTAGTCACCCGACATTTAAAATCCGGTGTAACAGGCTATCTTACCTCCCCCCGCCCTGCACACCCACCTCGGCGGGAAGCCAGATTAGGCTATCTTCCCCCTCCAGTATATTACAACGCCCCCCCCCCCACGAACTTTTTTGCGTGTAAATGTAGTTTGATAATTTTTGTTCATGTGAATAAATGGACTCAATTAAACTGTATAAAATTATCTTAAACTATTTCACTGACTACAGATAGGCTTGCGACAAACGCAAAAATAAGTCGCAATAAATTTCAAAAAATGATTTTGTTGCAGAAAAATGAAACAAAACGCGTCCTGCGTGTCGCAAAATGCATTTGGCAGGCCGCAATAGATCGCAACAAATTTTACATATATTGTAACTTGCCTGAGTGTTATGCAACACATTGTCTTTTGATTTTTGCATTGTGTACCGTCGATATCGCGTCAACTAAACCCCAGTAATGCGCATTTTGTTTGCACACAAGAAGTATTGTGTGTGATGGCATGATGCTAGCAGTGTTTAAATATTACATGTTATTTTACAGTGTGCATTGCCATTTATTTTCCGGACTGACCATTACACCTTTTATTTTCTGGAAAGGCATAAAATGTTAATTTAAAATTGTTGTGTTAACTCACATGTGGACATGTGTTCAGTGCTTTTATTATGAAATTATTCTGTTATAACTGTATCGCTTTTTAAGTCAAAAATTTAATAACTAAACAGTTTTTTCAAACCATTTCTACCACCCTTGCCGTCATGTTGTCCTCAGTTGTAAGACTAAAATCATCCCCCAGAGGCCTGAATAAAAATGGTATTTTTTTCATTTGTTATCCCATTTCTATTTTCTGGTTCAAATTTCTTCCGTTCTATTTCCCATTTCTATTTTCTGGTTTAAATTTCTTGCGTTCTGTTTAAGTTCAAAGTTGTCTTTTTACGCCCCTCCCCACCATCCCCTCCGGTCAGAAAGCTAACTTTTTGATGTGTTTTTTTAACGAAAGACATTATTCATGTAAATTTATTTGCCTTCCACTTAAATATTGCAAATAAAAACAGATGAGAAAGAAAGGAATAAAAATTCAAATTAAAAGCTTTTTCTTTAATATTAGTTAACACTAGCACTCCATTTTTAATTTTATTTCATGTCGCCCGAGAACATGTACATATACAATAATTTTAAATACAAATACAACATATTACACGTCCACACATACAGCTGAAACATAGACTTGTTTGCACAGAGTACATGCAACTGGAGTGAATGCGAACTGGGATTACATCGCTTGCGTAAATGTTTGCCCAAGGTGTAATCTTTTCACCAATATAAAATAAACTGCAAAAGAGAGACACCAAGCAGCTATCTGAAAAACAAGTTCCATATACCGACTTTATAAATTCGTAGATACCAGTGGGATGTTACAAGTCGGAGGTCGACTAAAAGTAGACTCCATACATAACAATGTGAAACATCCGCTCCTATTTACCGCGTAAGGGACATATCAGCAACCTGATCATTCGACACGGTCATGAAAAATTTATCATCAAGGTAGAGGTATGACAGTTAACGAACTGAGATCGTCAGGCTATTGGATAATTGGAATGAGTTCTGCGGTTGCGTACTACATCAAGGACTGTACAGTTTGTCACAAATGACGCCGTACAGTAGCAGAAGATGGCCGACTTACTCGAAGATAGAGCAGAAGTCGCACCACCGTTTACCTACTGTGGGTAGATCTATTTGGTCCGTTCACTATAAAGAAGGGCCGCAAACAGCTAAGGCGATACGGAGTTATTTTTACATGCATGTCTTCGCGTGCTATTCACCTAGAAACGGCGATAGACCTTTCGACAGACTCCTTTATATACTCGTTGAGGCGGTTCATATCCATTCGCGGACCTGTTCGTCAGCTAAGGTGTGATCAAGGAACTAACTTTGTTGGTGCACAGCGCGAGGTAGAACGAGACGCTCAACGCATGAACCAACACCCAGGGTTGGCAGATTTCGTCCAAGGTGGAAAAAACCTGGTTTAAACCGTTCGAAAGAAATACTTTCTTCCAGATTAAAAATGGACAAAACTGGAAGAAACTAACAGGCTATTTTGGACGCTATTTTGTGTATATCAAGTCATTGTGAGTTTTCATGTGGAGTGATTACACAACCTTAAGTGCAATTAGTAAGTCAGTAAGTGGGGTTTTGCGACACAATAGGGTATGTGCTAAGTTCAACGCTTATTTTCATTATACGCTGTGCCGAATCCGCGACATCTCGCATCTTGACATCTCGCATCTGGACATCTCGCATCCGACAACTCGCATCTGGACATCTCGCATCTGGACATTTCGCATCCAAATGAAAAAGTGGACATCTCGCATCCGTGATTTTTTGCTTGATTTATCATTGTGTTTTGGCGTTGGGGGTATGGGTTAGGTGGTAATCATTTTAATTAATGAAATTTAATCTAAATTGAATAGATAGTGGGATTAGTGGATGTGGATTCATTCTTAATACTGATCCGCCGCACGTTCATTAAATCCTTCATGCTTTTAAGTGCCTCTTTCGAGTTTTTTATCAGTTGATTTACTCTAATAACTTACATTTTGGAAACCCCTGTAATTTATTTTACGTATGAAGTTTCCCAAACACTGTGCTAAAGTTCCTCCTTAAAAGCAGACCAAAATCACGGATGCGAGATGTCCACTTTTTCATTTCGATGCGAGATGTCCAGATGCGAGATGTCTGGATACCGCTGTGCCATATATGGCATATGCTACGAAATCCGTTCGTCAGTTTTCTAACCTAATCATACTCACCACCTCTATTATTAGCCTTGTCTGTGTCTTTAAGCTCAGCCAATATGTTACTCAGCATCAAAAGTGCAAGCCATTTATACAAAGCATTGCCTATTCAATATCAAAAGAAAACCCATGTATGTCAGAGGGTGTCTAAAGTACTACAGCACGACACTGACTAATCTTCTGAGAAAATGAAAGGTGTGGATTCGTGTGCTTAATCTGCACCTACTCCGGATGTCACCTAAACCTCTTTTAAGTACATAAGGCCCTGTTTGAATCCCCAAATTATTATTATTCAAAGTTGACGATTACAAGGCATCAAAATGCATAATGGAGGCAGACCTATAGACCCAATTTGGCAGCATTTCGTAGAAATAAATAAGGATCAACAAGTTTTTGCAAAGTGCAAATTATGTGATCATACTTTATCGGCTAAGGCTTGGAGATTAGGGTCTCACTATCAGAAGTGTAGCGCCAGTTCCAAACCGGAAGATGCAGTAAATAATGATTCAAACACGGTAGCAAAAGCATCTTAGAATTTGCAGAACTGGCTATACACCTTCTGTCGTCACCACCATCGTCCGCTTCGATTGAGCGAATGTTTTCAAGCTTTGGTGCTATTCAAAGCAAAGTTAGAAATCGCTTAGGCAAGGATCAAGCATCAAAACTAGTGTTGTGTTACAGAATGTTAAGTGGTGAAAAGGAGCCTGACTATTGATCTGTTGTGGGCAAATTTGTTGTAATTAAATAGTAGTGATATGTATGTGTATATTGCACCATGGATACAACTTGAGTGTATGATAATAAAATGAACTTCTAGGTATGATTTTAATTTTGTCCAGTTTCGTCCAGGTTCTCCCTGAAAGAGCCATTTCTTCCAGGTTTCTTCCAGGTTTATTTAACTGTCCGGAAGAAATACCTTTTGGACAAGAAGAAACCCAACCCTGCCAAAACCAAATACACCACTTCCTTCTAAGCCACAACTAAGATTGGATTGACTTCAAGATGAACTTTCTGGCGGCCAGCCATACTGACGGTGTCTGGGAAAGACAGATTATTCTTATTTCTTAATAATCTTCAAGAAGAGAATGGTACGATTTAGACGATGAATCCTTGAGAACGCTTCTCTGTGAGACTGCAGCTGTAGTCAACAGCAGGAGACTGCAGCTGTAGTCAACAGCAGGAGACTGCAGCTGTAGTCAACAGCAGACCCCTGACAACAGACAATTTCCATGATCCTACTAGTCTCGAACAGCTAACGCCTAATCATCTTTTAACGATGAATTCTAAGTTGATACTCGCTCCTCCTGGAGATTTCCAGCGAACTGACACGCACTCAAGAAAGCTGGAAAAGGGTTCAGTACCTCGCGAATGTGTTCTGGAGTCGGTGGTGAAATGAATACCTATCATCCTTACAAGCGCGTAAGAAGTAGATTCAGTCGCGTCGAGACCCACAGAAAGGAGATGCCGTGCTTCTCAAGCACGAGAACGCAGCTCGCAATTGCTAGTCGTTATGTCGCATGGAGGAGACATACCCTTCACCCGTTGATGGTAAAGTGCGAAAAGTGAGACTTCAGATTGGCTACACTGTGCTGGACATGCAAGGCAAAAAAGTGCATACTGCATCATTTCTCGAAAGCCCGGTGCAAAAGCTAGTGCTATTGCTTGAGAGCGAGACCACCGGGGATTCCCCGACGGAGAGCTAGTAATATTAACATCGTCAGTGATATGTTAACTTCAATGGACTCGGTGAAGACATGAACTGTCTTCTTTGCCCTTGCGCCAGTCGTGTTGGCACCGTTACACTTCCCGATCCGATCCGTCCTTCCGCTCAGTAGCTATGTATCAAGTGGTGTGTTTTTGTAAAGGTAATGGTAACTTGTATGTAAGTACAAGTATAAAAGGAATAATTCTGATAATGTATTGTAACATTTAACAGGAGTACAGCCTTTTGAGGTGAAAGGTACGATACAACACCGGTATACGTACGTTTAAACGCAAGGTTATTATAATGTATTCAAAATATGAAGGCGTTACTTGAGAGTGTAACGTTTTGATAGCATTTGAATTGTAATACACGACTTAAAAGTTTGAAATTTGAGTACAAATTTGGAGAGCCATGTGACTGTAAGTTAGCGATACTGTTGTGGTAGCTACACGGATGTGGGTCACATGAATTAGTGTAATTAACCAATCAAGATCCAGAAAAGGCAGTCATATTGTATAAATTAGTAAAGTTTTGTGCAAAATCTGGATATTCCTATTAATTTTCGGACTTTAAATAAGCGAATAAGATTTGCATGTCACATTATTGTATATTATGTCGAGATTTTAGAGATGTAGGTTTTATAACACGACCCCTCCTTGATTTTCCGCAATTTGTGCCCGTTGGTATTTCAGTAATATTACACACGATTTTCCAGTTCTTTATTTTAGTTTTTGATGACTTTTAGTATCGTAAAAGTAGAACTAAGATTCTCGGTTGACTTTTATTTAACTGGTTCCAGTTTCGTCACGTGCTGACGGTGTTATCGGTGTTACGGTATGATTTATTTGCCATACTATTGTATAATATGTCCAGATTTTAGAGATATAATATTATAACATGACCCCTCCTTGATTTTTCTCAATTTGTGTAACTTTATTTTCGGTCTCCCTGACAAGGTGCCCGTTGGTATTTCAGTAATGTTACACACGTTTTTCGAGTTCTTCATTTTACCTTTTGATGCCTTTTTCAAACTCTAATGACATTTTATTTGAGTGCGCGCACATTATGATGTAACACATCTGAATACAGAGCTGAGCAAATATATATATACATATACATGAATCATAATATTACATAGAAATTTCTGAACAGAGGAAAAGGCGATTTCAGTTAGTTAGTTAGTTAGTTATTTGATTGGTTTAACGACACCGCCAACCTGTTGTAGGTCATATTGTGTCATTCCTGGTAACTTTGTCGAATTTATACTTTATTGATTAAAAATGATTATAAAATAAAATCTTAAATATACTAAAAAATATACTAAAAATAGACTTAATGGTAGTCTACACATAGGAATACATATTAATCTCTTTTAAAAATTCTAGGACCTTGTTGGAATTTACCTTCTCAAACAGCTCTCTCATGGAATCAACTCTATAATAACGGGGGCGAATGTGATTGAAGTCTATACAATCTATCAAGATGTGTTTTACTGTATACCGTTCCTGACAACTTATACATTCGGGTTGTGGTTCACCTCTTAAGAGGTGTTTGTGAGTAGTGTAAGAATGTCCTATTCTTAATCTGTGAATTACCATATCGTCGCGAAGGCCATTTAGGGAGGGCAATTTGCGCCCTACCACAGGGTTAATTTGGTATAGCTTATTGTCTGTTTGTTCATCCCAATATTGTTGCCATAGATTTTTGACATATCTAGAAATATGGCACTTAAAATCTGATGACGGTATAAGGAAATCTGAGCAGTCTTGGTTTAACGCTTCTTTGGCGCCTTTGTCGGCTGCCTCGTTGCCCGGGATTCCAACGTGGCTCGGTACCCAACAAAATATTATCTCTTTGCCAGATTTTACCACTTCGTCGTGTTTTTCTATCAAGTCCAAAATTATTGGGTTGGATACCTGTAAGTTTTCTAGTGACTCAAGCACTGACATGGAGTCCACGCACAATATGAATTTTTTGTAGCGGCTAATCTTGACAATTTGCATAGCTAGCTGCAGGGCTCTAACTTCTGCAGAGAAAATAGAAGACCCATCAGGGAGCCTGGTTCTGAATGTATTATTTTCTGTGACAATAGCTGCTGCAGCCATGTCCTCAAGTTTGGAACCATCGGTATATATGAAATGGTAGTCATTATAATTATCCTTTAATTCTGCAAATTTTGACTGAAATACACACGGGTTAGTTCGTTCTTTTGTGGACTCAGAAAGAGTCTTCAAGACCACAGGTTTCGTTAACTTCCAAGGGGGTTGGTTAGGTATTTTGTAATTTGCAACAGATTCAATGATTATACCTGCTTCCTGCAGGTGTGGTATAATCCTAGTTCCAAAGGGGGGGATAGCATTGGTACCTCTATCCGCATAATGTGATCCGAAAACAATCTGATGAGTAGGGTTATTTCTATTGGCGTAAAGTTTTAAACAATACTGCATGGCAAGTTTTAACCGCCGTATATTGAGAGGTTGTTCATTTGCCTCAACGTGTAAACTGTCGGCTGGGGATGTTCTAAAGGCATTTAAACATGTTCTTAAGCCTTGATTCTGTATCGGTTCTAGCATCTTGAGATATGATGGTCTAGTTGAGCCATAAACTATACTGCCATAGTCCAGTCGCGATCTAATTAGAGCTCTATACAATTTCAGTAAGCAAATGCTTATAGAACGAAATCGCCATTAGACTGAACCCAAATTTACCTCATGATAGCATCGAAAAAACACTGGAACTACCACATTTAGAACAAACCTCACCCATTCTAGTTAAGCGTAAGCCGTCTTGGAACTAATACAGGTACCTTTACTAGTCGTTATTAAAGACTGTTTTCATACTGAAGAAAGACATTTTTCTTGTACAATTTTTTGAACATGCAGAAGTTTTTTGCACTTTTGACATCATCCGGTAAAGTATTAAAAAGAGCGATACCATAAATACATACACAACGACCTTTTAAGGACGTTCTTGCATACTTGGTCTTAAATTTCCCAATGCTTCTTAATGAGTATTTCGAGTTAGCGTCTCAAATAGCTACTTTGCATTGAATATTTTCGGGCAAGTCACCCAAATAAGCTTTATACATTACAGTAGACACTCTAAAATCAACTAAATCATAAAACTTTAATAACTTTAAATAAAGAAACAGAGAATTTGTGGGATCGTATTTGTTAACTTTGCAAATAATTCTAACTATTTTTTTCTGGAGTAAAGAGATGCATTTGGTTGCACATTGATAAGCAGTACCCCACACTTCAACACAGTAAGAGATATACGGCAGGAAGAGAGAACAGTATAATGTGCGTAGCGCACCAACATCTAAAATGTCTCTACATTTATATATAACACCAGTACATTTCGAGAGTTTTTGTTTGATATTCAAAATATGATTGGACCAAGTCAGCCTACTGTCAACCAGACCACCTAAGAACTTGGTTACATACACTCTGTCTATTTCATATTCATCAATTTTTAGGGGGAAATTTTCAAAAGAAGGCTTATTTGTAAAAACCATATAATTTGTCTTTAACACGTTGAGCGACAGTTTGTTGAGTTTAAACCACATATTTATATTCTCTAGTTCTACATTCATAGATTCACAGATTTCCACAATATTATTACCAGATAGGAACAAGTTCGTGTCATCAGCAAAAAGCACAAACTTCAGAATATTTGAGACATTTCCTAAGTCATTGATGTATAAAACAAATAGGAGTGGGCCTAAAATAGATCCTTGAGGTACACCACAAGTGATTGGTAACATATCAGAATCAGAATCATTAAATTTTACAAATTGTTTCCTGCCTGTCAGGTAACTAGAAATCCACTTATTGGATAGCCCTCTAACACCATAATAATGCAGCTTTTTCAATAGTAATTCATGATTAATTGTGTCAAAAGCTTTTTTCAGATAAATAAAAACACCAATAGTAACTTTCTTATTATCAATAGCTTCAGTAATTTCCTCAGTTAAATCGACTAATGCTAATGACGTTGACCTTTTATTTCTAAACCCATATTGACTAGCAGAGAATAAGTTATTGGATTCAATATATTTCATGAGACGCAAGTGAAACAATTTCTCAAGTATTTTGGAAATTTGAGGTAGCAGTGAAACGGGCCTATAATTTGTGAATAAAATGAACAGTTGCCAGATTTAAACAAAGGAACAATTTTTGCAATCTTCATTCTGTCCGGGAAAGTGCCCGTTTGAAAGGATACATTACAAAGGTGCGTGAGGGGTTTAACAATACCTTGTATGATTTTTTTAACCATACACATATCAACATTATCACAATCCAAGGATTTCTTACTTTGAAATTTACTGATCAAACTAACAACTTCCTCCTCCAATACAGGAGATAAAAATAATGAATTGTTTGGTCCAGGTTTAAGATAATCCAATACACTGCTGCTAGATTTCGGCGACTGAATTTTTTCCGCCAGTTTTGGTCCAACATTGACGAAAAATCTATTGAAGCCATTAGCAATATCATTTCTGTTTGTAATATGTTCACCTTTTTCATTTATAAAATATTCAGGAGTCACTGGAGTCGTACACTTCTTTTTAATCACAGAATTAAGAACTCGCCAAGTTGCTTTGGCATTGTTTTGAAGTTTTTGGAGTAGATCGCTGTAATACTTTTTTTTACAATATCGCATGAGAGTTGTTAAGCGATTACGATATGATTTATACTTGGTTTCAGAACTTGGGTTTCTGTTTTTAAAAAATTTTCTGTGCGGGTTATTTTTACGTTTAATACATTTCATAACACCTTTTGTTAGCCATGGTGTGTTAAACGATTTACTATATACTTGTACTTTTTTCCGTGGACAATGCTTGTCATACAGCAATTTAAATACATCAATAAAATTATTATAAGCAACATTAACATCATTACAGTTGTAAATATCACACCAATCATGGTTAAGCAATTCACTGTTTAAACTTCTAATACTATCCTCATTAACTTTTCTGGTATATGTATAGGTTTTTTTGTTTACTCGGGCTGATTCGCCATAATCAAGAAACGTAAAAACAGGTAAATGATCGCTAACTGAGTCTTCAATTAAGATACCATTGAAACTTTTAACTAACATATTTGAAAAGATATTATCTATTACTGTAGCACTGTCGAGCGTTACACGTGTGGGCTTATTTATTAATGGATACATTCCGAAGCTATATAATAAGTCAACAAATGCCTTTGTACCAACATGTGATTCATAATTCAGCAAATTAATATTAAAGTCTCCACATAAGAGTATGGACTTTTCATTTTTAAACTGATCTAGGAATTGTTCAATATGTCCACTGAAAGTTTCAATGCAACTTCCAGGGGTTTTATAAACACAGCTAACCATTATATTTCTTTGATTTTGGACCAGTAGTTCGATAGTTATACTTTCAAAGAGTCCATCAACGGCTACAGAAAATGAATCAACAATCTTAAATTTAAAAGCATTTGACACATATAATATGACCCCACCTCCTTTTCTACCAACTCGATTTTTATAAACCATAGTATAATTATCAATTTCGAAATCATTAAGACAATCTCCATCATGTACCCATGATTCACTGATAGCAATTATATCAAACGATTTTTTTAAACTCGAGAGATAAATCACCATAGGGTCAAAATTGGCTTTAATGCTTCTACAGTTGAAGTGTATTACTGAAATTGCGTTTAGTGTCATTATTTTATCCGCGATTTCCTGATTAGTATAATATTCACAGTCAGAATCAAAATCATTAAAAAAATGATTGTCCGGATCAATGTCTTTATCGAAGTCAGCAGTTTTGAAATCAGTATGCAAATGACTATTAAATGATAGGTTTCTACATTTCTTATATAAATCATAGCTGCTTTTGCTGACTTCAATACCGGAATGCAAATACAAAAATTCGTCATCAAGAACTGAATTAAACGGAAAGATGTCAGTACACTGAGAACAGTAAAAATGTATATCGGGGTTACTTTTCTGAAGCAGCTCCTTTTTTGACATTTTAGCACATGTTCTATGGATCCACTTTTTACAAATTGAACACTCAATCACAAATTCACCAACATTTTTTTGGCATTTAATACATCGACGATCTTCTTCCACCAAGGTAAGCAAAAGAAAAGTAAACACTAGACTAAGTAAAGTAAAACCCATAGTACGCTATTAGTCGAGATACTTGGCGAAACCATGTTTCATGAAATCGCTTTCATCCCTGATCAGAAGTTTCTGCACTTCTTCGGGAGTTCGCCCCTTTGTTTTGACAAAAACTTTACCATTTCTGGTGAACGTGGCGAGTACAACATTTTTTCGTTTTAGAATTCTAGCTCTTCTGAACAAATCAGCGTTACTCTTACTCAAGTGCTCATTGATATACACGTTTGATCCTTTCAGCTTTTTTGCTTCGGATAATAATCGAACCTTAGATTTCCGATTAACAAGCCTTACAACAATAGTGGGCACTTTTGCTTTAAGTGTGTGACAGGCAGATATTTCACTGTCACACAGTAACACCCCTTTTCCCTGTAAAAAGTCAATGACTTGGCCTTCTACACTTTTTTGCTCGTATTCCGGTGCCTCAGCATCATTTTCCGGAGATTCTCTGTCCACCGCTCTGGCCCAGCTGGCTTTTTTCGTCTTGAGTCCAGTGATGATAATATCGTCTCTCCTTGTGTATTGTTCCAGATCACTTACTCGTTGTTGGAGAGAAGCTATTTCGATGTCCTTCTTTTTATTTTCCTCGACCAGCTTGTTTACTGTCTGTTGTAATGATAACAATGCTGCTTGCCCCTCGAGTAGGGTTTGAACACTTTCCTTAAGTTCAGTTATTTGTTGGGAAAGAGACGCTATCTCATCCACACTGGCATTTCTGTTCTTGGGGGGCATGTTCATGATCGCTCTAATTGGTATTAGTTGACTCTCCTGCGCACTGTTGCCTCTGACTTCGGAATTCACCAGTCGAATGGATCCAATTGACGGGCGATAAGCAAGGATTTGTGCATAACTGTCATTTGTAGTCAAGGAAAGTGGTGTACCGTTGGAGCTAATTGATAACAATATAGTGTTTGTTGAACAGGTTGTTTTGATTTACACCAAAAAAGAAAGGATATATGTTTTTTCCTGGTCAAATGTTCTGATGTTTTTTCGTTGCCAGGTTTATTCGATTCTCCAAAACCTTTGCCTTTTGATATCGTAAAATTGGAACTAAGATTCTCGGTTGTAACGGTGTTTTTTGTTTGTTTTTTTTTTTTTTTTGTTTTTTGTTTTTTTTTACTGGTTCCAGTTTCGTCCCGGTGCTGACGGTGTTAGGAATAAAGCATCAGCATCAGTTGTCGTGCTTATGCCTGCATAACCACCTCACGGAGCTGCGTCCGTAATAGTCATTGTCCCGGAACGTGCGCCGAAGATTCAGAGCCTCGAAAGATGAGATCAATGGCCATTTATATTGCTTGAACTGTGGCCCTTTCTGACCTAGGAAGACAGAAATGGTCCATTGGCACTACTGTGGCGGAGATATATGCAAAGTAAAACCGACGAATAGCTGGCTCGGAGCCATCGTAGGCGTAGATACCAGAAGCGGCTCGCTACTGGGAGACCGGCAGAGAGAGAGGGAGAGAGGGTAATTTAAGTGAGAGTTGACTCGGGGCTACCGTAGACGAAACTATGAATCAGTTTATAAGCGAAATTACACTTTGAGTGTTTCGAATAAAATGCGAATTTCGACTGCGAAGGAACCGGGTAGAAAACTGAAAGAAATGATGGAAAAAATATGGAAGAAATATCGCAAAAACAGCTTATACTGGGAATATAAAAGAAATTGAAACTTGAAACTATTTTTAAAACCTTTAATAAATTTTTAAAATAGCATACGGGTTGTTAAAAACCCGATTGCTCTTTGGTGCAAGAGAAATTTCGCATTTAGGCGAAATCTGTCTATCATTGCTTTCATTTATTACCCAGTTATTTTGATTCGAAACGCAGAATTTTTGCGCATTTTATTGGGAACGCCCAAAGTGTGATTTGGCTCATTTAGTCCTAGATGACTCCTGCTTCCCAGCAAGAGTCATAGTTCCTATAATATAACTTGTCATTGATCTCAATTTTGCAATCTCGGCGCACGACTGCGGCTAATGGCGTTATTTTAGAAAGGGTGCATCACATAAATAACCCAATTATAAATTATGGCGCACAATTTTTATGGTCAAATAACAATTTTGTAATGAGCAAAATAGATGTTTTCTTCAGATCAGAATAAAGAATCTCCCATTATCGCCCACAACAACAAAGAATCTGCAGTTGTAAAACCACTCTTTACTCCACTTTGGTAGTTTGGATGAGGTCGAAAATAGTGCGCCAGGATACTTCTCAGTGTGCTTTTTACGAAAAGGCATGCCACTCCGAACCTCGGTGTCCTGGAACATGCACCGAAAGATCTAGAGCCGCGAAAATTGAGATCAATGGTGATTTCTATTACAGGAACTGTGACCCTTTCTGACCTAGGAAGACGGAAAGGGTCCACTGGGACTATGGCTCATTGGGACGGACTACCAAACTACCAGAATTCCAGCCTCGGAACACAAAAAACTGACCCGATGGACTGAAAATGGAACGTCATAGCTCTAACGGGGAGATGTACAAAATGAAAATGAGGAGAATGTAACTTTAAGCTACAGTACTGTATTCTTAATAGCAACCCAACCTTGTTTCTTTCTCTCCCTTTCTTTCATAATGTGCCTTTTCAAGGCTTGGTACATGGTTCTTGTCATTTTCGGGCGTTCTATCATTATTCCTGGCATTCTTAATGTCCCAAGTAACAGAAATTTTCTACAAAAGAAGAATAAAACTATCAAATTATCAACAAACTTCTTGGTTTCAAAATCCCTGTATTATCGCTTGTGTGTAAGCTATGCGTACTGCAACTGTATAATTTAACAAAGGATTAAGTGGCAAAAGTTGATTTTAAACTCAGACAAAATTATATTTAGTGATTTTTTTTTTTGACGAATTGTATTTAGTGCTTGTGTGGAAAGCTGAAGCCATCAGAAAATAAGAGACTCAATAGTTCAAAAAATAAGGATTACTTAGTAAATATTTGCGAAGGGTACCAAGTCCCACCCCGGTGTAACAGGATATCTTGTTCTGAGCATATCTTCGCACGGGCAAGATGCAACCGCCCCTCCATGATAACTTGGCCCGCTATTGGAAGCCATGTCAGTCTAGGATATCAGCTCTCTGTTATAGCAAAGCTAAAAAGAATGTATTTTATGTATTTTATTTCTCACTACACTACACTGAAATACTATCAGAATCGTGCAAAGGAATACATAATCCCAGAGTTTCAGCTTACAGTTCTATAATTCATAAACCGTCGTGCAATGTTTATTTCTATATGAAATGTACACACTCTGTGATTGTCAAGGATTTCAACTCAGAGTCCTGAGCTGTGTAGCTAAGTGGGGACCAAAATATTCTGGAAGGGGCCAAGATATTCTAGGGTACTTCAAGATATCCTGAGCTGTGTAGCTAAGTGGGGACCAAAATATTCTGGAAAGGGCCAAGATATTCTAGGGTACTTCATCCTAGGATATCAAGACCGGGACAAACATATCCGACGGCCAAAATAACCTGGGACAACGGGCCAGCATCTTATGCATAGAACAGGCGAAAATCGATTCCGGTATATTTATTTGATGGATTTCTCTCATGAAATTTGGTAATGATTCGTAATGATATACAAATAAATATTCACTTCCAAAAGTGTGGCACAGTTACCCCCCGGACTTGGACTGCTATTCTATTTGTTCTCCCACTCCAACCCCTCCCGAGCAGAAATAGGAATTATAGCATGTTTTATGCCTCTCATATATTTCTGTGACCGATTTGAAAAATGATATTTCGCAGAAAGGTGTGACCCTCAATGGAAACGTGTGCCGGCCAATATTTCAAGGCGGCGTACTTATAGAATACTCTCTCAGTGGTAAAGTGGTAAATTTCATTGCATTACTCACGAACATATAGAATACACCTTGCTGCCAAGTATCATTTATAAAATCAGTCAAATAAATGTATCATATTTCCTCATTTTCTGACTAGCTTTGGTAACGGTGTCAAGTTTTTACAGTATTATATATCTATTATTACGACATTTCCGTGTGAAATGTCTTTAAGCAAATCAATCAAATAAATATTTTACACCTGATCATAAATCGAATAATAAACATTATATATGTTCGGGGATCGGCGTCTAACCCAAACCTGCCCTGAGAAGGGTGAACCCCCAATTTTTGTAGCACTGGTTACTTAATAACTCGTTTAAGGTCTATCTTTCCCCCACAAGTTTTGAAATAATTTTTACCACACTAATTTTATTTCCTAAAAGAATGTTATGACAATTGCTATGAATAATATGGTCGCTATTATGGATATTACGCTAAAGTCCTTATTTTCAGATACCCTTATTTTCTCACAGATCAGCCTGTTAGTCCCCCACCGCCGTCTAAAGAGAATCTATTCATTCTTTGCATACGTGTAGACTAGGGAAGCGGACAGTGCGCGAAGGGGTCATTTTTATAAAACCTCAAAAATTGTGAAAACTTATTTTGAAAACAAAATTTAACAATTACAGCCAAACATTTGTGCAGGGCTAGCGCCCTAATATGTGAAGCGATTCAATTAATTTTGTGCACAAGCTTAGATCACAGCCTTCAGTAGTAGGAGAAGAAGAAGATGAAGAAGGAGACGAAGAAGAAGAAGAAGAAGAAGAAGAAGAAGCAGAAAAGGCATGTAATTATTATATTTCATTGTACTTTACATTATATTTCCACAAATTATATTTTACTTTACATTGCGATATGGAGTATGGCATAAAAAAAAAAATTAGCATGCCATCGGAAAGTTTGAGCAAAAGGGATATGGAAATAGTAAAGATGTTTGCTAGACATTTGGCTGTTCCAGTTCCTACAGACTACGTAAAAAACAAGTTGACATCAGTTGCACATTAAATTTACTTTCGAGTAATTTGTCGTATACTTTTAAGGGTTGTCTTCTACACCAGAGAACAATTCCACCATCTAGATATCCCAGTCCTAACACCACAAGTGAATTTAATAGATTAGATTAGGTTATTCTAATTAGCCACAGTTAGTCATCTACCGGTTATTCTAATTAGCCACAGTTAGTCCCTTGGAACTAATAACAGGTATGACGACATTGGTTACTATATAATGTATCGTGTCCATTGTTCAACACATTGAGACTTCCAATTATGTGTCTGTAATTTGTCACTTTCAAATCTTTTCACCGCTCCCTTCTATATTATCTGTATAACGGATGCCCTTTTGGACAACCCGTACAGCGGGGGACCTTGTCAGTTTCACTGACAATTACTTGTTGATTTTGCATTTCACCTTGTTCATTTTCAATATTCTAAGATTCCTGCCAGCATTACCTTTCCAAAATAAAAAGTAAGTGATAATGGACGACAAGAGATTCTTTTTCAGAAAATACTGGAACTATATGTTTTAGTTGCATAGAAGCTGTATGTAAACATACGAGACAGTGGAAAAGTAACACCATTAATATCAGTCGCGAGGTGGATAACAAGAAAATAAGAATATCAAACGGGATTAACAACGCCATCTTAAAAACTACGGTTGAGGAAAACAATTGTGATGCTTAAGACGTCCACAGGAAAGTTTATCCAACCAAAAAGTTATATCATCGTACCCAAGGTATATGATGGTCGGAGGCGCCGTCTGCATTTTTATGTTCTTTCGTGACGGACGCCCACCGTTGTTTGGTACAGATTGGTTAAATCATATCAAGTTGGAGAGACAATAGATTAAGTAAGTTAGGATGATGATGGACAGAGCAGCTGGACAAGCATCGCAGTAGCATTCAGAGTATTTCAGGAGTGACCTAGCTAAGCTAAAAAGTATGACTACAAAGCCGTATCCTGACAGAGGAAGCTGCATCGAAATTCTGAAAATTCACGACAAGAACCATTTAAAGGGCTAGTTCAACAAGTAATTAGAAACATAATGAATAAGTAAATCCTGTCGTCAGTAGAATAGAGTGTTTTGGGGGCCATGAACATAGTTTTAACTCCTAAGAGAGAATTTTATGAAACTCAAAACTACATCTCTAAATAGTTCTCGCGGATTAGCGGATATATTTAATCATTAATATTGATATTGTTTCTTTATTTTGTTTTTAACCATCTGGTCGACAGCATTGCACCTACCACTTCGATTTGGCAAAGCGCCATGGAAAAAATGCATCCTGGGGATATTACTATTACTGGTTCTGACGACAATGACATCCCTGGACACTGGAAAAGGTTTTTGAAAGATTTCTAAAATACTTGATACCCCCAAAAAGTATGGGTTTTTCAAGAATTCAATTGCATTATATGCTCAAGTGGTGGATAAACAGGGGAAAAACAGACCATTTTAAAGATTAAGGAGGCGTTCTACAGTGGAGGACGGTGTGGCCGAGTGGTTAAAACTGCTGTCACAGCCAAACATTGTAGTGCTGTAGGTCGTGGGTTCGAGTCCCGCTCATAGCTAGGAATCGCAACATTAGTTACATCCCTAGGGATATCGATGGCTTACATAGTTTTCTCCCTTTCTACTTAGGAATATTGCAATGCGCCAACTTGATTGCATCAGATAGGGACTATAAGAGACCCTGTATGAACACGTCGCATTATTATTATTATTATTATTATTATTATTATCTTTGACTCACGTTCAAGATAGCCTGAAAGCTACATCATTAATAAATCACCGCACCGGAACAGTAAAAATGTTACAAGAACCGTTTAGTGCTTATGGGATCTGCAACATGATATGTACTGATTGACAACAGCTTAATTTTACACTCTTTCCAGAAATTTCTAAAATTGCTTAGCATTGTACAAAAACTGTCAGCGCCTAGAGTAGACCAAAGTTAACAACAAAAACGGCTGTCTGTCACCGTGAAACAGAATACTTTGAGAGAATAATATTTATAGCGTAATATGACATTTCTGTATTGTAAAAAAATGCTGCTTGCTTTGCGTGTTCGTCTGTTTTTATGTTATTTCTTATTTCTGACTGCCCTTGAGGTTTTCCTCGTATTTTCTATATATTTGATTTACTTAACTATCTCCACCTGCAAGAATAGTTGCATTCAACAATAATAATATACATTGATTTCAACCAAAATAAATCTAATATAACATATAACATTCAACTGTCCGCGTTGACATCAACCGTAACGAAATATATGTGTCCTGCTTCAGCGTTGATATCAGGCGATACAAACTTGACATACACTTTCAGACGCGTTGACATCAACCGTTACGAATTTAATATTCACACTTTGACGCGTTAACATCAGCTAACACAAATTCAAAGTACAAAAAAAAACGCGTTGGAATTAACTTTTGTGGATTCTTCATGCACTTTTCACGCGTTGTAATTAACTGATATGATTCCAAAGTAGCAAGCAAAACGTGTTGAAATCAACTCATACGATATCCTGTTACCGCATAAACGGGTCGAGATCAACTGATCAAAGAAATATGAAGACAATAGGATATAAAAATTAAAAAATGACATTGATATTCGAAGTAAATAAAGCTTTTAAAATAAGTAAAGAAATGATTGTAAGGATTTATGCAAATTATTTGATGCAAACAATTCCATTTTTGTTAATAGATTATTTTCTTATACAAATAATCCTATAACTGTCACATAATAACTGGGGTTACTGATTCGGAATAACTAATTAAATGATTAACAACAATGACAATGCCTTTAAAATGTGATTTGTAATAAAGGATTATTTCTTCGGATTCGGGGATTAGCTAATTCAGATAAGATTCCATTTTTGCCCCACTTGAAGTATTTATAATAGCTGTACCACATTTGATATATAGCTATTGACCCCGTCGGTAATATAAAATAAACACATGAGAAGGAATTTGTATAAATAAACTAAGATTATTAGTATTTTTTCTGCTTTGCGTAATATATTTTTTGAAAAACGCTATTTTGCTTTGTTCTGTAAAGAGATACATGTCCAAAGTTAAAACTTGTACCAGAATAAGCATAACGCATAGTGATCTCAAGGTTTAGACTTGGTACTCTGAATCTTAGACTGGAGGATGAGTAGGTCTTATGTTATATTTTTCAATCCAACACGTCACACATATGCAGTGTGATATAAACTAGACCGAAATTCGCCCAGCGAATTAGATCCCACTTGGAATGATAAGTCATCTGAGAACTGTCTAAAAAAGATGACTTTCTTTCTGCAGTTTTAACCACCAAGAAGAGAAAAAATTTGGTAATATGTTCTCGTGCTCCCTTTTCACATACAAGTAGACGTCCTCAACGGGGATTGAACCCGGGACTTTCTGATTGGCGCAGAAAAAAAACGCTTTATCTAACTACGCCACATAGGCTACACTTCTTAACAATGATTCGCAAATAAACATATATAAATCTGTTTAAGTGTCTTCTTGTCTGTCACGACATGCGCTATTAAAGAATGACCGAAAACTCAGGTTTTATGTTTAGCAACCCCCAAATCGGACAAACCATAGACTTGGAACGATTTTAGCTGAATCCCAGCTTCAGATGGATGTCCAAGGTTTTGGGCTCAAAGTGACCTTGAGGTCAAGTCACCGAAAGTTATACCTTACGTAACGTCGTAGATGGGTGGAGGTCAAAAATGAGGTCAAAACTAGAGGGGCCAGTGTTTTTGTTAAAACAAAAACGGATATGTCCCCCAACCCCCACTCAGTCACTTGGAACAGAACGAATACAGAAGTGAAGGCATTTTACAAATTCAAAATGCCAAAAGGATAACCTTGGTTACAAGTTACTATTCTGTTGTGAAAAGGACGTTTGACTCATTCAAAATGTCAATTGATTTGTTGAGGAAGGGACAAAAGTTAACGATGTTCGCAAATGATGACGTCATAGGTACAACTTTGACGTGCCGAAAAATTCTTTGCTTAAAAGTGGTCTCATAATGTGTTTGGGCCGAGCGCTAAGTTCAGTAGTTTTCGAGTAATTGAGCTTTAAAGCATAAATGACGTCATAACTCGCCAATCATGACGTCATATGTACAACTTTGACATGCCGAAAAATTTCTTGCTTAAAAGTAGTCGCATAATGTATTTTGTGTCGAAGAACTAGGTTCAATAGTTTTCGAGTTACTGAGCTTGAAACCATAAATGACGTCTTAACTTGCAAATGTTGACGTCATAGGTACAACTTTGACGTGCAGAAAAATTACTTACTTAAAAGTAGTCTCATAATGTATTCAGTGCTGAAGCGCCAGGTTCATTAGTTTTCGAGTTATTGAGCTTTAAAACATAAATGAGATCATAACTCACAAATGATGACGTCATATGTACAACTCTGGAGTGCCAAATAATGTCTTGCTAAAATGTACTCTCATAATGTATTTTGTGCCGAAGCGCTAAGTTCAATTGTTTTCGAATTATTAAGCTTTAAAACATAGGGGTGGAGATCGAAAATGATCTTACTGTTTTCGATATAAATCATCGTTTTAAGCGATTTGACCTTGACCATCAAAGTCAAGGTCAAAACATTTTACCGCGTGCCTCAGATCACATCGTCCTTTATATATGTGCCAAAGTTGGCTTTTCTATCTTCAACGGCCTTGCTCTAGATGTCTGGAAACCGATTGACCTTTTTCGCGATCTGACCTTGACCAGTAAGGTCTAACCGTTTTGAGATAAGTCGGCCTGTCGTTAACGGCGCGTGAAGTCACGTGATTTTTTACCTTGACCCTCAAGGTCAAGATTTGTGATGAAAGTTTACCCCCTACAGAGTACGTTTTATGTATTCAAACTGGGATTTGAGCACTTTTATGGATATTTTTCTTGATTACTAGGCGCTTTAAAAATTGTTGTGACCTCACTTTGATCTTGACCTCTGAGGTTAAAGGTAAAAACATTTGCGGATTTGTCGACAACTCATTACTCTCTATGTCTATGCCAAATGCCGTCTTTGTACGACAAACCCTGTAGAAGAGTTTTCTGGAAATCACTGTGGTTTAAAAAATACTTTGACCTTAATTTGACCTGAAATTTCAAGGTCAAGGTCAAAATATTTTGCAAATCTCATCACCCTCTATCTCTGTGCCAAATTTCATCAAATAGCGAAGGAGGAGTTTTCTGGAAATCTCCGAGACGGAAAAAAAGAGAAGAAAAAAGGAAAAAAGGGCAGAAATTTCGAGAAAAGCTACAAACTTATACCCATTTGCAAAGGAAGTTTGCAAGTGGCAAATACTGTGTGGGGATTATCATGCATACATTAATGATGTTGAAATAGGTGCAAGAGTTATTATTTAATCAAATCTACTCACAAATTTGCAAAGTTGTCTTCTTTAAAGCTCGAGAAGCATTATACCGTTCTCTAGTTGTGAGAATTCCCTTTTGGTTCACTTTCAAGCACAGGCATTCTGCGAAAGAAGCCAATAGTACGTGCGCTGTGAAAAAAATTGCCGAAAATGTTTCGAAAACTGCACATAAAACTGACTGCTCTAAATGGGGCCGAAAATTTTTAAATATGCACTAGTTACATTTTTGTCACCAAACGTAAGTAGAACCATTTCAGTAGCAAAAATGTTAACGCAACGTTTCATTAAATTCGGTAGTTATGACTGTCAGTTTAATCAGTTTGTAATAACAGCGTAGCATTCAGCACTCTAAAGGAATTGACGCAGGTGAACTGGTACAACAAAGGCTCTAAATGTTTGATCAAAATCGTCTCATTTTGATTATTGCAGTGCATGTCGGTCATTACACTTTACTTGATTTCAAGATGGTTAAACACAATCGAAAAAAGCATGCATAGGGATTAGGTAGAGAAGGTCATTTAATGCTATAGTAAGTTCTTGCACAGCCTACAATAGCACTACTTAAGTCTCATTCAGTATTTATTGAGCCGTTTTTCATGTGGTTAAATTATAGCTTCAGAGCAATCCATACACTATTCAGTACGATTTGCATTCATGGTCGTGATCTTTTATTTAATGTCGACAGAAATATAGGATTTCGTTCATAGGTAAGAAACATTATAGACACGTAGTCATAAATATGTGTGCCACCAGCTAGAAGGATATAACGGTACTTTAAAACAATAAGTGACGTTTTGGCATTGGTGCTAGATTTCAAAATAAATGTAAGTGAATTTATTCCTTTTATTATGCTGTATAATTATTAAGCCTTTATTAATTTTGCATTTTTATAAATCACACCAGTCAAAAAGTCAAATATGCCACACGTTTTAGAAGTATTTCACTGTAATACACTGAAAAGGATAAAACAGACCGAAACCATGTACGCACCATTCATCGTAATTACTGGATATTAACCAAATGGTTTACTGGTTTAACTGGTAAATATGAAAACATGAATTATATCATGAATTTATTGACGTTTTGGACAGCAAAATATAATTTTGATATCTGGGGTAATTTCCAGCGTGTCCCAGCTAACACACTTGACAGGACTTACCATTTATATGCGGATTCGGGGCATTTTGTGTGCGACTTTTGCCCTATTTACAGCCTAAGCATTCACTTCATGATTAAATTAGGCATCATTTGATATATATTGCAAGATTCAGTAAATCTCGATAACTTTTATCAAGATAAGATATCGTAAATAAAGTTGGAAGTGATAGAAACAATATGTAATCAAATGGTCATAAACCAACAAAAAGTTCTGACTGAAATTTAGGATAATTTCGAGACCATAGTAATCTTCAGATTTCATGATATTTTGGTTAAAATGAGTAATGAGGAGCTAATTCTTTTGAAAATGTCATATTGGAGAAAATTGTTATCATTGTAAGTGATAAGGTATTGCAATGTATTGCAGATTATACTCCCTTCAGAAGTAAAGATTTTGCATCATATCATCATTAAGTTCTTGACAATAAATGAAGATGCGTCTTTTTCACATCTCAGTTAGAACATGACTTATGTGACAGTTATTTATATGTGCACTTATTTACTTAGATTTCTAGAACTTATAGAATTACGTGATTGGTAGGTTTATACATGTTAATGTTATATATTTTGTTTCTATCATAAAATTAGAATTAGAAATAGGAAAAGCTGTCTAAGTACTACAATGTAAAAAATATTGAGCAATTTTCACCTGTCGGGGCGGCAATTTTTGACCTGTTGTCCTGGTTGGTCTGATTTGGTCCGTTAATACTATAGACATTTCGTCAAACGGATTGGATAATAACTCAACCAGAACATAGTGCTAGAAAAATATAACATTGCAGTTGTATATTCTAAAATGAATACAGCTTTTGGAAGTTAAGACGCAGTTCAAAAATTGTAAAAAAAACGCTAGGAGGCGTTTTCTGGAAACCATTTTGTGAAAAATATCTTTGACCTCAATTTGATCTTAACCTCTAAGGTAAAAAATTTTGCGGATTAACTGAGACCGTTTTACTCTCTACATGAGTGCCAAATGTCATCTTCCTCTGTCAAATGCTGTAGGGTAAGTTTTCTGGATACCATTCAAACGAAGAAAAAGAGAAGAGAAAAGGGGAAAAGGCAGAAAAGCTACAAATTTTTACCCAGTTGCAAACTAAGGCTGTTGCTCCTGCTGGGCATCCTTCATCTCCTCCAGGGGCTGTTTGTTATGCTTATTTCTAACGTGGCGCTGTAGATCGTTTATTTCTTGATCTCTCTCACTTCTAGGTTTTAGCACTAGCCTTATAAACAGTACTGGTGGTGTTAAATTTCAGATTTTTCAATTCCCATATTTTACTGATTTTATGAAATTCCTTGGGGGATTCTTTCAACTTTTTAGGCGCTGGCATAGGTTCATCATCTAACGTCGTTAACCTCAAACTTCTTGGTAGTTACGTCTTTGGCGTAGAAGGCTGTCTCTATGGATAAATGAATCCTCACAGTCGGAGCAATAGTTGAAGATAACATCAACATGTTTCATCTTATGTCTGTTAAGAGTGTCTTTCCTCCCAAACGTTTTGCTCTCAAATATTTCATTTTTGCTATCAAGAATTGAATTTTTGATCTCAAAAAATCAATTGTAGATATCATAAAATCATTTTTGATATCAATAAATATTTCTTGATATATCTAAATATTTATTGATATCAAAATTATTTTTTGAGATCAAGAATACATTTACAGATATCAAAAATACAATTACAGATAGCAAAAATTAATTCTTGATCTCAAAATATGGTTTTTGAGATCAAAAATTAATTCGTTATATCAAGAAATCAATTTTTGAGATCAAAAATTAATTTTGATATCAATAATATCCTAATAAATGTTAAAATGGCATTCCATAGATTCATACTAGTGCATTATAGCCTATTATACGAGTGATAACATAACCTTGATACGTTTTTAAATAAAAGGGTCACAACTGTTACCCCATATATGGTTGTATGGTGAGGCAGGGTTTGAGTGAAGGTAGGGGAGCTAGCTTACATTACACGTTGAACACTGTTTAAAATAATTTTAATGCTTTGGGGCTTATTTGTTAAGCTCTCCTTTTTACCAGTCCCTTAAGTCTGCTCTCTTTATACTGTTTTTAAAATTAGCATTTCATACATGGTTACAAAGAGGTCTTACCTTTTTCAAGAAATCCTTTGTGTGCTTAATTGAATGCGTTGAGGTGTTAACACAATGGGTTCTGTTGACAGAATGAAGACCAAACCCTTGTTCACCGCTTTTTATACTGTCAACGTAAAGTCCTATCACTCATGGGGAATAATAAATTGCGCAACATGTATTCGTTGGGATACACATGATTCTGGATAATTAGTGAAAATATGCTACGCGTATGGGTATTGCATCTTCGGTATGCTGTAAAAAAACAATAGCATATACGATAAACTAAAGCCTGCTGAGGTAAGCACTTTTACGTGACGTTATACCTGGAGTTACTTACATCAGCCAATTTCCCACCATAACAAGTTGGCTCCATCATACGGTCCAGAAATAGATTTGAAACAATTTTAACTACAAAACTGGAAGATATTTTTTGCTAAAAATCTGAACGAGGAGTTCGTTATCATTGACATGTCATATCAAATAATACATTTTAACAATGACCTATGAATAATAATAACTGCAGCAAAACTAGGTCGTTTTTGCCACAATTAAATTACGAAATTACACTTGGTACCACAGAACTAAAGAAAGATTAAAATTTAGAAGCCGTAAGTACCTTGTTGAAATTAATGTCACGATGCCAGTTACGTGAAGTAGCCTTTTCATACTATATCCCAGTAAACAATTTTATCGTCTTACTCGCATTGCTATATATTGCTACATATAGTACACAGCAACATAGCACACTAAACTAAACTTCACTGGCCACTGACCTGTTGGCATGTGTATGCTGCATAATAAATTTTTCTATTAAGAAACGCAAACTTTTTCTTTGATTTCATGTTCAACAGGGGACCTTGTTATTCTCCGGTTGGTGGGTAAAACAGATGGCATTGTGCACTGGCCTGGGAATTTATCTTAAATTCTTTGTGATTTAAATTTTTCTGTATCAAGTTAAGTTAAAATCAACATCAGAACTGAGTTGCCAAAACACTGAAAAATGACGTCATAATGACGTCAAATCGAAAAAATAACAAATAATTCTTTGAAAAAGAAAACTTGCAATGAATTTCGCTTTGAAACTGTTAATATAATCCTTTTGAGATACTTTGCCTTGCAATCTTAACAACATCCTGTGGCAATAATGATTCTGCGGTTAACTGTAAAGGGTCAAAAATTTTTATTCCGAGCTCCAGCAATCTCAGAGGAGATATGCAGAAACTGATGAAAAATGGTGTAAAAAAAAAACAAACAAAAATAATAATAAAAAGGATAAAGCATTAATTCTGCGACTAAAGTCCCAGTTGTAAATAAGATAAATTCATCTTGTTGCGTTTACTTTGTTGCGGTCTATGTTGCAACACATTAAAATACATCATGCTGACTTATTGAGAAAAATATATACCAGTTTCAACAATGGGTAAAAACTCTTATGATAGTAAAATTATTCAAGTCAGGTATTATAACAGTAATAAAATATACTAGTACAAATGTATTATCTTTGACTTAAACTTCAGTTACTTTAACATTAAATTTTGTTCTATTCAAAATATTAAGTCTACTCAAAATGTGACGATTTACTGTATAGCATTGTGAAAAACGTTAATATGTCACCAAGATGTTGCCATATTGCTGTCTGGATGAATATATATATATATATATATATATATATATATATATATATATATATATATATATATATATATATATATATATATATATATATATATATATATATATATATATATATATATATATATATATATACACAAAACTTAAGTAAACTTAACCAGCTGTCTCTCAACTAGGAACTTGTACAGAAACTTTTCCTTTATTATTCAATGTTTATGCTAAAATAAATATAAAACTTTTATTACTTTATTTTATAATTATATTTTGTTTTTACAATATATTTTAGTTAGTGTATATTTCAATATAACGCCATCGTGTAAATGTATTTCATTTGTTCATTTTTGTAAATATATTTTGTTTTTACAAATGTATTGGAGTGTACATTTCAATTTAACGCAATTGTGTAAAAGTATTACATTTGTTCATTTTTGTCAATATTTAATTTTCATCAATATCTAAAACTATATTGTCGTTTAATATATATACTTTATTTAAAAATTGTTTTTAGTTTATTGCACATGTAAAAGCATTGAACTGGTAATACCTATTTTTTTCTAATGCATATAACAATAAAACCCGCTCTAGTATCAAAAGCGTATCAACCTAGTACAATACCACGCAATAATAAGATCCTTGTACTCTACGTGGACGTCTCGCTAATATTCATGCATTGTTACCTGGGGATTAATATATAAATGTGTTTCTTCGGAACCTTTATTCCAAATCTTAAATGAGTATTGTTTTGATATATATCTTAGAACAGAGCTCTACGCTACTCATTCTGTATAAAAAGCAATGTTTTGTAAGGTCTGTCAGCAGACCATGAATATTGTCTATGACGTGAAAGTCGACTAACCTTTTATTTAGGCATTATCGGGACGGAATGTATCTTAGAACAGGCATTAGCGGGACCTCGAAATTATGTTAACCAAAAGCCGGTCTCGATAATTCTTACTTTGGTGCCACATGTCACATATTTGTTGAAAACATCAAATTCATGCTGTTGTAGTACAGAATTAATATCGAAACATCATACACTCCAATATTTTGCTACAGTTTTGCTATTTTGATAGGTTTTAAGTTTTATAATTATTCTCTTGTATATATTATATATTGAAAATAATAGGCATTATCGAGACCGCCCCAAAATCTTGACTTTTCGCTTAATATTACATATTAAGATATTATTTATTTTTTTATTTTATGCGCGAGTTTAATATCTTAAATACTGACTTTCAATCAGAATCGTAAAAATCAAATATAATCATAAAAAAATAAAAAAATATGCAAAATATATGTGGTCCTTCTAGTGCCATATATATAATATATATGACTGGACCCGACAATGCTTATACTATCCTGTTGTATACTTGCCTGGTCCAGATAATGCTTATATATATATAAGAATATGGATGTAATTTGATTTCAAATGTTTCTCTGTTTAAGATGTTGCAAAGGCAATGGAATCACTCATCTAGCAGTTTTTTCTGAATTTGTATCAACATATTTACGGTTGTGAATAAAAACCGCGAGTTTTTTGTACTTTTAGTAGAAGTTGCCTAATCATCAAGCATATAACATTGAGCTGCGAGGAAATAAACTAAAAAGTATCGATGCACACTTTCTGACAATTTTAGCATAGACGTCCTTGCATTAACATATTAAGGCTTAAGGACACAATAACATTAACAGCAAAAGGCTTCAGCGTTGATTTTTATTTAGAGGGATTTGCAGTTTTCACCATTACGCCGCTTATGCATTTTGTGACGAAACGCTGCTACATAAATTAGAAGTAACAACGCCATGGAGATTCCTATAGATTTTCCACAAAGTGAGAATACATTTAAGGAGCTTGTTCAACATGGGAGAGATTATGCCCTTGCCCATGGTAAGTATATTCAGCCCAATCATAGAAAACATATTGTGGATTATAGCCTTCGGCTACACCTATGGCCAGCTACAGCCGTTATGCGGTTCGGTCTGTTGTTTGTAAGACCTTTTGATTCGCCCACCCTTTTCGAAGATAATACTTATTGGCAGAATGCTAAAAACAGGTAAAAAAGAATGGTAAAACATGCTTTGTAACAATGTTGGCCAATGCGCTCTAGTTTCATGTTGGCGTTGCCTTAATTCTATGCTTACTTCACAAACTCACAAATAAAGCATATTTGTTATGGTTTTGAACAGGTATAATGTTACGACGAGAGGACGGCACGTTAGATTTTCACAAATCATTTAGTCTTTTTCCAAGTCCTGTACCGAAGAACTGCTTCTATAAAGCTATGGAGGTTCAAACAATCTTCAACTTGTTGACGCATAGAGTAGCTCATGACCATGATTTTTTAACGTATTGCTTGCAAAGGTATGCTGTAATTTTAAATAATTTTATCTTATATGGTTTTTGTTAAGTAAAAAAAGATACGCAAAAGAGATAAAAGCAAATTCCTAAAACATGGTTCATAGTAGCACAAAGCAAATGAGTTAGAACATTTATGGTATTAAAAGGTAATATATAGTATATGCAGAATGTCGAATGTTGTGTGCAGATTTCTACAAAAATACAAAATGGTTGAAATGCTGATTTTGCTGACTTAAATATTTTTATAATGTTTGCTATTGAAGTACAAATGAAATTGACGAGTTTTCACAAAATTTATGGAATGTCTATTGTGAAGTCAGAAAGAGCGGTATTGCACAAGTAAGTTTTACTCTCGGTTTCTAAGAGCAAACCGCAATGGCATTTTAACCATGATAAAATGTTTTTGTTCTCTAAAGTATTACTATTTCATTATATAATTATTTTATATCTATAAAGGAGCTCATGAGCTCTCATCAGATCAATACAACATGTATTTCGTAAACACAACCTAGATGTGTAGGGCTTACATAACTGCCGTAGCATGCGAGTATTTTTTTATCAAGACGCACAAATCAAGTTAACGACGTATTTTATCAGCCACTGTCCCTGGGAATGAATAGATCAGATTACATGATTTGCGCTAAAGAAGACAAAAGTGGATTTGCTATTAAACAAATAGAATTCAATACTATAGCAGCGGGGTCTGGTGGCCACGCCCAGAGGATGTATAAACTGCATAAGTAGGTGAAACTTCTGCATACCAATGAAACACTTTTAACATGAAATTTAGTGTTTAAAATGTAGGTTATAAAAATCTAGACTTCTTAAGAAATTTACTTTTGAGGTTTTACTTAAGACATAACAGAAGGAATTTTGCATTACACGAGCTAGAGATTGCAATATATACCCTTGAACGCATAAATTGGGGCAGCTGATATGAAATTTGATCATTTTAAATATTTAAAAACATTTAATTTTCAGGTATATATTGAGCGTGGCTGGGAAAGAAGAGAAATTAGAACAAGTAAATTTTAACCTTGAAAGACTAGCACTAGTCATAGAATTTTATCCTAATTGTTGTGAAAAAAACATTCATATTGAAGCCTTTTGTGTTAAATTTCACAACAGTTTACTTCAGAAAAGATAGAAACACGGTAATTTATACTATTTATAAGTATCTGTGTCATTTAACTTATTTAGCTGCCAGAAAACAAAGCAAGTGATGGCTTAGCGGCGTCACTGATAAAGGCATGGTCTTATTACAATAAAACTGGGTATGTAACTGTCGCTTCTTTTATCTTGATTTTGTACCGCGTAACAAAATTTTTCAGGCAATATTATAATTTGCAGCAGTCAGTCTCTATTTTGATTCCTGACTGTTTAAAAAATAATATATTTTATACATGACTTAATGTATATTTACCTGTAACAGTAAGAAATAAGTAACTTTAGCATAGAGCAGTGTGAATTGTTAATGTTTCAATGCATGCTGCGAGTTGCGTTTGCTGTTTGTAGATCTGTGATACTATTCTTGACACTGGAGAGAGAAAGATACATATATGACCAGAGATTCCTTGAATATGACGTAGTTAAGAAAAACATGAAGTGTAAGATCATACGCAGAACGCTGCAAGACATGCAAGAGAGGGCCAGTCTTGGTGGGGAGAAACAACTGCTCATGTACGTACATAATTAGGATCGCAAAATGCCAAAAGTATAGAAAGGCTATCCACTGATTCGGTTATGTTGAGGACACATTCTTTAATTTCAAGCCTGTGAGAGGCTTATGCTTTGTTCTGCATTTTCTGAAAATTAACTATTAAATATAGGTATCCTTTTTAGTTGAGCATGTGCCATTACGCCAATTTTCATTATCGCACGAACTTACAAGTTTTTGCGTCATGTATGTTGCATTATATCATGCTATATGATATACTTTATGTATTATTTGGCCTATAAAGAGACGACTTCGAAGTAGCCGTTGTATACTTCAGATCTGGGTACGACCCAAGCCACTTCAGAAACAAAAAGGTGAGGTGACCTAAAGACTAATATCACAATGGCATGAAAGTAATAAATTAATAAATAATATGTTTTATGTTTTAATTTAATAAATTCAATGTAATAAGCTGAAAAAAATATAAATATCTAAATAAATCAAATTCTTTACGAGACATACGAATTAAAATTCCTTTCGTGGTAGGATTGGGACACTCGCCTTCTCATTGAGAAATCAAGAGCCATAAAATGTCCAAGCATACCGTACCAACTTGCTGGCACGAAAAAAGTTCAACAAGTAAGCCATAACTTTTTATCTTCCACAACTTTTTCTATACCAGCATCAATCACGTGTTTCTCAGATAAAACGGAATGCTCTCTCAAAGGTATAAATGTAAAGTTTTGTTAGAATATTGATAACCGACTTTCTAATCCATATCTACTTGTCACTTACACTCCACGTGATACACCAGGTGCTAGCGGAGCCGGGTGTTCTTGAGCGTTTCCTAGAGGACAAGAAGGACATAGACCTCATACGATCTACACAAGCTGGACTCTACAGTTTGGATCTGGTAACGTTTTAATTATACATTCTACCCCTATATCAATAAGATACTTGGCGTTTACTAATTCATATCATGTGTTTTAGTTGTCAACATATTTAAGATTTAGTTTATAACAGTTTGATATATATGTATTTCTAAGCACATAATTGTTGTACCTAAAATCAATGCTCTTATCTATTTTTAAAGATTTTTATTTAATAAGAAGATAATTAAGAAGAAAATTAATAAGAAACTAATAACAGAGCGTATAAGCTGTGTTTATTAGAAAAACACTGTTTATTTTACAAGAATGCTAGCGGTGACAGAAACGCTGAAATGGCAATGCAAGAGCCTATTAAATTCGTCATGAAACCCCAGAGAGAAGGTGGTGGTAATAATATATTCAATGACGAGGTCGCTTCTCTTCTCACAAAACTTAGAGGCTGCAAAGAAAGATCAGCTTATATTCTCATGGAAAGAATACATCCAATACGATTTAACAATTTTATCATAAGGTAAACATGGCTATTAATTAGCTGCGTCGATACCTTAGTTTCTAATACTGTTATCTCACGGTCTGCATACAGTAAATGTTAATGATTTTGATGTTTTTACAAGCATTAAAGATTTTTATTAAAATACCAGAAGTCAGAAAATACAGACCGATATAACCCCAGAAGATATACATGTATTCTTAAAATACCCAGCATATTATATTATAAAAAAATGTGACATTATTTTTACATATATTATAAAAAATAATTAGTAACAATAACAACACAATCTTTATGAAAACATTAGTTTGTATACTTTAAAAAGGCTGTAATTGCAAGTTCTCACAAAATGGTAAAATGAGCGAAAATTTTCTCCGACTACGGACAGGTTAAAAAACCATGACTTGCCTTAGACACTCGATAGTGAACTCACAAGATGCCCAATATTTGTCCTCTTCTCTCATTGTCAACCCTTTTTCCACTTATTGCTATATCTACAATGTATGTGTGTCAAACCAAACCGCATCCACCTTTATGCAAATTCAATTGACCATTTTTATCTTATTCTGGCTAGAGACACACATGAACTTATTTAGACATCGTAGCTCTATTAACGTAAATGCTAAGACTCTAAATTGTAGCAAACATTAAAATCACGTAAACGTTCTTCATAATTTACAAACGGCATGTTTTTTCTTTAAGACACGGAGAGAAGGTTGAACTTGAAGAACTGACGGGGGAGCTGAGCGCCTTTGGCTCTTTCATAGGGTAGTTATGATATAAGAATGATATGATACAAATTACAAGCAACACAACAGGCTTACTCTTAAAACACAAAATATGATGTTATTAAAATTGTTTATTTCTATTTGAATCACAGTAGGACTAGGCATGATACAACAAAACTGCGTTCCGTCCAAGAACGCATTTGGTAAAATGAGATGTTTTGCAAATTTTATTATTTTGTACTAGCTAGCAGTTTAGCTGTAATATGTGATATTTCATGCGATGTTAACATCCACATTGTTTATATAAAATCTTCCGATTTGATGCAACATACAAAATAAGCAAACAATCACTTTAAATCGCAGTTCTTAATTCATTGTCAAGTATTATTATGCATCGATATATGAAGAATACTTTTGATCATGTGTATAATGGTATGTGCATTCCTCAACTTGCACATACCATTATATTGTCAGATTTTTATGGTTTTCCAACAAGCCACATGTTAAAAATGTCCTTGACTTTTTCATCGAACTTCTAACTTCACTTGTAATTTCCAACAAAGCAACTTATAACATTCAATATTATTACTCTAAAACGAGAGAGAGAGAGAGAAAGAGCGAGAGAGCGAGCGAGAGAGAGAGAGAGAGAGAGAGAAAGAAAGAAAGAGAGAGAGAGAGAGAGAGAGAGAGAGAGAGAGCATGCAGGCCTATGGTATGTGCTTGGGTTGGGGCACATTTGAATCTATGTTTTAAAGTTGCATAAGAAAGCAGCCTTGAACTTCATCAGTATTCAAAGAGATTATTTCATGTGGACATATATCTTTTGTGTGAAACGGTGCTTCATGAACGTGCATATGTGTAATTCATATCAAAGCATGTAACCAAGCCTTGATATCAAAATCTCGAAAAGCATGCGTCATTATTGCAGTTATATGTACTTGCAGAACTCCTGATGAAGTGTTGCACAATCAACAGCATGGTTACTTAGCGAGAACAAAGCCCAGTGACTCCGAGGAAGGAGGCCTTCTGATGGGTACGGGCGCACATGACGGGGTCTATCTTGTGTGACTTATCAACAACACTAAGTCGACCTGAGAAGGCTCTCTGTGCGGAAGACGTAAAAACGGATTGTTTTATATACATGTGAATTATATAAATCACACCAAAATCTGATAGCATTTTGCTGTGTTTCACTGTTAATGTATTATTAACATAATGAAAGCTTAATTATATTATAATTTATTTTCGTTAAAAATACTTCTCTTAATTTGAATTTTTCACAATTGGAAGTATTTCGTTGGTACATGATGCTCCAAATTACTGGTTACTAATGTACATTTTGCTTTGGATTGTATTAGATTAAAGATTTTCTATTCGTTAATATCAACGATATCAACAATATTAACAATAGCAATAAGTGATGGTTCTATGTGTCGTCAAAGATGCAGATACAATCAAATGAATTATATATATGAATGTTTACATAACAAAATTTCCGCCACGTGTTACTGTCTACGCATATAATGGTGTTTTTGAAGACGCCGTAAGTTTTATCATTTTTATTTATAGGCGAAACTCATTTTGTAATTCCCTTGCATGCCCCAGAATGTGCTAATAAATTATAAATAAACATTATACCATTATCCCAGCAATAATTTTAAAATAATACAAATAATTGATCTTATCGTCGCATATGAGCTGTGTTTTATCAAGAATAACTTTCTAGTCGTAGAGATTAGCAGACAGCACACAGTAGGTGAACTACTCACGTACCAAATGGCTACCGTGCGTCCCCGGGAATTTCTAAAACGTTGAATGGTAAACGAAAGGAAATGTCCCTCCTTTTGTTTTATAGGAATTGACAATTCACGGGAAATACGCTAGTCTCAATCCCACCCGCCCCCTTCTCTGTGTTTCAGAGCCTCTTTCCTGGGTTGTATTAATAAAAGTTACTACTTGCTTCGATATGATAGACAACATTAGAAAATTCATTATAGATCTGACTGGTGTAACAAAGGAGGCACATTTAAAATTGTTGGATTGATTGGATAACACAGGGTAACATAGCAATATATTAATCTTGTACATAAATTTACAACATTACAGTCTTTGTGGGTTTATTGATGTATTTATGTATTGTATATTTTGTTCTGTAATAAAACAGTGCAATTTATAAAAGTGAAAATATCTGGCTGTTTTAATATTTTGGATGTTTACCTAAGATGACTATATTCCTGGCAAATTGTTCCCAGTTGTTTTTGTCCTGGCGGTATTTACCCATTCTCTTTTTCCTGTTACCGTTCGAATTCAATTAAATTGATTGGACACGACTCAGTAAGGTTATTTTGGGATAAAGTGTGTCATTATGCTTTTTCTTACAAACTTTTCTGCCCAAAACAGGCGTGTTCTTTCGGGGAGGGGTAGCCGTGTGCTGTTGGGTACTTGTATTTCTTTTATCTGTTGCTGAGGCACGAAGTGCGAAGGGTATTTGCTGAACGCGCTCTGACGTGAACGAATATGTAGCACCGCAACTCGAAATATACAATGAAAAGAGGTATACACATTACAACATTTCCTTCCTCACTGGAAATTATTATTACTATTATTATTATTATTTTATTATTATTATTATTATTATTATTATCATTAGCACATTTATATCGCGCTAACAATGGTATAGCCCTAAGCGCCAACAATATAGGTATTCTAATAAGAAACTAAAACTTAAAAATTAAAAAATTAAAAACATTGACTAGATAAAATTTACATTAATACATTACTTGTATGCCAGTCTAAAAAGGTGCGTTTTAAGTTATTTTTCTGAAAGCTAAAATATCACGTTCTTGTCTTATTCTAAATGGTAAAGAGTTCCATTTGGGGGCTGCATTTTGGAACGCTCTTTCACCGTAGCGCTGATTAGATCGACGCTCTTTGAGCAGATACTGATCAGACGACCTCAGGCTACGCGATGGAGTATAAGGTGAAAGGAGCTCTGTAACATATACTCAGGGGCTGAATTGTTGAGGGCTTTATGAGTCAAAAGGGCGGCTTTAACCACAATACGCTGCTCAACCGGTAACCAATGGAGAGCCATGAGTTTATCCTTAACACTTTCTTCAATAGATGGTCTCACAATGCGTGTAGAGCGATTAAGGATGCGCTGCAGCCGCTTGATCTGCGTTTTAGGGAGATTGATTAATACACTGTTGCAGTAATCGATGCGACTGATCACCAACGCATGCACGAGCGTCTTTGCAGCATCGTTGCTTAAACGCGAAGGAACATCACGTATCCACCGTAGGTAGTAAGACGCCGTAAGTTTTATCATTTTTATTTATAGGAGTTTATATGTGCCTCCATTGTTAAATGCGAGTCAACGAGCACTCCCAAGACTCGAGCAACGTGGGAACGTTAAGCAACGTCATTGTCGAGGTGTATGGGTACTGATAAAATTCTCGTTGTGTGCACCAGTTATAACCAAAAATTCAGTTCTTGTTCAATTTAAGTTTATTAGCCGTCATCCAGGACCCGATATCTTTGATGGCGTCAGAAACTTGAGCAAGGGCAGTGCCCTGTTCTGAGATTGAGCGTGGATTGAAGGCGTTGTCTAGACCAGAATCATCAGCATAAAAATGATACTGTAGTCCATGCGATTTTATCAGAGAACCCAATGGCTTGGTATATTGAGAATATCTACGTTGTTCAATTTTGGAACCTTGGGATAGGGCGCAATCCAAGGTAATAGAGTTCAAAAATGCACTATCGACCTTAACACGTTCACTGCAATCATGAAGGTAAGATGATATCCAATCAAGGGCTCCACCTTCTACACCTAAAGAGCACTCCAACCTGTGTAGATAGATCTCATGATCTACGGTGTCAAAGGCGGCAGAAAGGTCGAGTAATGTGAGAAACACAGCTTAGCGGTTATCCAGTTGGATCAAAAGATTATTGAACAACCGAATAAGGGCAGTTGTAGCACTATGACACTTGCGGTAAGCTGATTGATACTTTTCTTCCAAACTCTGGGAGGTGAGATGGACATTTAATTATTGGCATATTGATCTTCTAGGATTTTGGATATAAAGGATAAATTGGAAATCGGGCGATAGTTCTTCGGAATAGTATCGAGATTTGGCTTTTTTTCTGAAGAGGATAAACGATTGCTTGCTAGAAAAGGGCGGGAAAAGTGTTAGTAGAATTTGATCATTTTGTTATTCTGCAAATGATAGGGAGGAGTTCATCGATGCATTGTTTGAGCAAGCAGCAAGACTTGGAAGATGAAGACATAATTATTTTCCGAACGCTTTCCTGATCGAGCGGTCTAAAATTAATCATCGTCTGTCGAACTAAAGGAGGCTCTGATATTACCAATTTTTTATTTGAAGTATTTACTAAAAGTGTTAGCCACTCCAAAGGAGACTCAGCGTCGAGAAGTGGGTTTTGTTTATTTTTGTGCATAATGATATTAGCAGTCCTAAAGAGCTGTTTCTAGTCTGAACACTGCGTAATCAAGTTACTGTAATAGTCAGAACTAGCTTTATTTGCCAGTTTCCTGTATTCATTGCGCAACGCGAAATAGCTGGCTCGATGTGCACTATATTGTTTTGAAAAACTGATTGTTTGTGCATTCCAGTGAATATTCAGATCTCCACCTATTACTAAGGGACACCAACCTAAACCATAGTTCTCTAATAAGTCGGTAAATTCAGATAAATATGCACTGTTAGCCTTCAGTCGATAGCGAAACCAAGATATGCTCGAACGACGAATAGGGTTTTGTGTCGACTGTTTAAGACTTAAAGCTAGCGTTACATAGTATCGCAACTCCTCCACCATGTGAGCCGGTTCGGTCCACCCTGAGTAAGGTGAAACCAGTCTCAGTAAACTCGCGAGGAATAAAAGCATCGTCTGATTTAAGCCAGGTCTCGGTTACACATGAAACGTCAAAGCTGTTCTCTAGAATCAGTGGCTTAATCAATGTATGTTGGCACGTAAAGAACGCGCATTAACGGTGCTAATCCTTATGCAAGAGTCTATGGCGGAAATCTGAATTGGTACGAGATTCCTATGATTTACATTTGATTCTGAGTGTTGAGTTTAGTCGGAGATCGTGCATGTCTACGGCGACTAATTATAGTTGATACTGGATTGATGTAGGTCAAATTTTTGTTTATCTGTTTGTGGTGCGACCACGCAGGTGTGTCTGGGGCACAGCACGTTATTCACTTTGGTATTTGTTGGCCCACGCAACCTGTTGACTGCGTTGGTAAAGGCTGACCGATATCCATTGATGCGTAACACATGACCGCAGTGTAAACACACAGGCTTATCCTAATAATCACGTCGAATGTGAACACAATCATAGCACATTGAATAGGCACAAACAGCCGGTGACAAACAATTGATAACGTAGATTTCTATCTTAATCCGATTACCACTTTTAATTTTGGATACTTAAATACTCAGTATACTCTGCAAGTTTAAAAAAAATACTGACCAAATATAGCATAAAGTTCACTTTTTAAAATATCATTTTTGTTTAAGAACCAATTTTACAAAATAATCCTGACAGTAAACACATTCACTATATACTAAAAATTATCCTTAAAATAGACTCAACGCTGAAATATTTTGTAATGTATAACTATTAAATTTTTTGTGTGCTGCAATATAAGGCATCATAAAAAATTCGTGAAAGAAAAATAAATATGCGACTGCCATGAATAATGCCATGAATTCAATTTCTCATCAGTCACATATTTAATGTTTTGGATGCCAATACCTCATATTCCTGTGTCACAACGTTTATCTTTTATTAAAAATTTGCAAAAAAACTCCTTTAAAATCGGTTGAATGGTTGAAAGGATGTAAAAGAATCTACTTGACCGCCATTATTGGAGAAATTCCTGAACTGTCCGACCTTAACTTATGGTCTGATTTTTTTTACACTGACGACATTATCGATCAGCGGGGAATGTGATTACCAGCTAGATTTACCAAATCCATGTATTTGCTCATTTAGAGCCGGTGCTCCGGGCAGGTACTTCCCTGGACGAAAAGTTCTCACCTTCATTATATAAGTCCTATACCGTGACGTAATCCCTGATTGAGGGGTAAGAACTTTTGACACGGATAAACTGGGTAAACATTTGTGGGGTTGTTAATACCATAAATAAACAATGTGCCACGAACTGGTTGCATATTTACAACTTCAACATTACACACGCCATTTTCTGAAGAATACTTTGATACATATTTTTATGAATTCACATCTGTTGTTTTATCTTTTATATTTATGAGGTAAGATCAATCCCTGCTAATCCTGCGTGTGATGCTTAAGTTTTAATGCTACTGGAAAAACCGGAGACGGTGAATCCAATTAATGTTGAAAAAAAAAGCTCAAGGAGAACTATTCGCCGGGGGGAACTATCTGCCCACACCACATTCGTGCTGGAATGCCGTTGAGAACTTTTCGCTCGGTGAGAACTATTCGCCTTGAACACTGGGTGTCAAAAATTTCCTTCAAACAGGGATGGCTTCCTAATTTTGGCAGTAACAGAGTAGTATAAAATTACACTGCACGCTTACGACAAATGCCGACACCTGCGCCTGGGAAGAAAATTATGTATGATGGACGAAAATAAAGATACATTATTGAGCATCGAAATGCAAATGAACAAAAAAAACACTCAAAAGTAACGTTAAGAATAAAATACAAGAACACTTGGTCCTTAATCAAGATTTTTAATGAATATACTGAAAAGGATGTTATAAATATTATAATACAATATTAAGAAATTTACTTTCCTAAGTAATGGTTATATATATATATATATATATATATATATATATATATATATATATATATATATATATATATATATATATATATATATATATATATAAAATTAAATTTATCGGAATCAGAGAATCGTGAAGTTGAAACACATTCAGAGAATTTGTTTTGAAAATATTTTATTCAGAAAATCATATTGGTGCATTAAACTTTAAGTGACCTAGTCGACTGTCACGTCATAGACGATATTCATGGCCTGCGTGAAGACCTTACAAAACATTGCTTTTTATACAGAATGGGTGTAGAGTTCTGTTCTAACAATACTCATTTAAGATTTGCAATAAATGTTCCACAGAAACACATTTAGATCCTGATCCCCAGGTAACAATGCATGAATATTAGCAAGACGTGCACGTGGAGTATAAGGTTGAGGCACAGATTTATTTCATATGGATCTTATTGTTGCGTGGCATTGTACTGGGTTGATCCGCTTTTGACAGTAGAGCGGGTTTTATTGTTAGATGCATTAGAATAAACAAGGTTTTACCAGTTCAATGGTTTTACATGTACAATAAACTAAAAACAATTTTTAAATAAAGTATGTCTATAAAAGGTAGATTTAGATATTGATGAAATTAAACAACGTAGATTTAGATATTGATGAAATTAAAATGTTGACAATAAATAAACAAATGTAACACTTTTAGGAGTGTTACGGTTCGTATCGTAACCGAAAAACGACCACTGTTCTTCGGTTTGGTTAAAAACCGAAAGAGAAAAACCACGGTATTATCGTTTTTTCGCTGTTTAATTCTTTTACACTGATAGTAGAAGCTATGAAATAAAGTACTGCTTCGGGCTTTTTAAAGCAAATATGTAAATTTTGAGAACTTATCACTCTACAATTTCGTGTGAACTGTTTCTTCAGCGACGTTAACGTTCTGTTTCCTAAGTATAATTCAAGATTTAAAGCTTCTTATGATATGTGTAAAGGCGTTTTGTTTATGGCATTATAATTAAGAAACTGTAAAAGTTAGAACAAAACTGTGTGACTGCTATGTGATATACTGAAACTTAAGCCAGGACAAAAATGTAATGACTGTTACAGGCTATACTTTAAACATCGTATTGTTAAAAATAAGAATCCTGAAGCAAGTAAGAAACCAGATATTTTCTGGTAGGCTATTCCAGAATGAACTACCTGTAATTCGAATGTCACAGAGATCGATTTTGTTCATTATTTTCGAATTTTATATTGCAGACTAAGCAACTTATTTTCTTTCCTTATAAAACAATATGTGAAAAAATGGAAATACAAATAAATTTTTAAAACTTTTAAATTTCAATAGATTATTCAATACTGAACTACCGATATTTTAATAAATAGGGAATGTAAATTCAGCTGTTCAATATTTTTGCTTTTCTTTCACTAAAAGATAAGAATGTACATTGTTCAACTTATTTTCATCCTTTGTTATAAGAAAAGTGAAGCATTATTGATTTTTTTAACATTCAAATTATCGGCAATCTATTCCGGAATAGACTGCCAAAAAATATATGGTTTTAATTTCGAAAATATCAGCTTGTAGACTACGAAGCCATCACTATGGGGGGGGGGGGTTTCAAATGTATTAACATTGGTTATCGCGATCCATAAAAAATTTTTTGGAATAGCACCACATGGGTACCCATAACAGGTGCCCTGTTGCTATGTTTACTATGCCTGTCAACCAACCGATCAATCAGCGCACGCTTCAGTTCCTATCATGTGATCAAGCCATTCCTATCATATCGCGATCCGAGTGACAGAAGTTTTTTCTCCCTTTGCTTTTTGTAAAAATGACGGATCAAACTAAAGGTGAATGCATACTGTTGTGGATATTATTTATCTTGGATACATTTCCTGCGTATACTGTAAGTTGGGCTTGCTTTGTGTACGTTTGCAATGTTTGCTGACTTTGCTGATTCCTACACGTTATAGTTTTGGGCTTTGTCAAACCGGCTTTCGTTCGGTAAATGCTTCCAGGCCATCAGAACGTAGTGTGGGTTATGCGTTATAGACAGTGAAATGTTTTCGGACGATTTTCTCGGTTGTCCATTTCAAGGTTTTTTCCTCATTGTCAGTAACCAATTTTTATTGCTTGGGTTGTGCAAACGAGAATGTTTCCACTTTCCACCGTCCTCCTTTCCTTCTGCCAGCTCCAGGACATTGTAGGAGAGCTGGGCACGCAGTTGTCATGGCTCCAGGAAGTTTGTTCTTCTCTTACCTTCAGACTGCGGCAACTTCTTCGGGGAGTTGTTTACACTTTCTCTTCCTGTGGTTTTACACGCCTTTTTCTGTTTCAGATAGGTGTTTGTCACATTAAGAGTAGTGTAGCCGTTTCCTAGTCACATTTGTCTCGGTGTGGAATCAATCATGTGTTAGCTATAGCGGCGTCGTACCTTTTTCAGGCGCCACATTTCGGCACCACTTCTGTTGGAACTATCCTGGCTGTTGAAGCAGTTCAAGGGGTGTCCTCATTGACGTGTGCTGTGGAGTAAGCGTGGGTCTGTGTTCCCTATACGCGTAGTAACTCTGTGGTACGCACTCCCAGGGTGGATGGCCACCGATTGGAGTACCACCGAGTGCAGCGGAGTGCAACCAGCTTGGAATCCTTCCTATTGGGAAAGCTTCCGACGCGGAACGCCACCGGCTCGGAATTGCTCCGACTTGGAGTGCCACCGACTCGGAATGTTTCCGCATCGGAGTGCCTCCAATTTGGAATGCTTCCGACTTGGATTGGCGGAACGCCACCTGCTCGGAATTGCTCCGACTTGGTGTGCCACCGCCTCGGAATCGTTCCCACTCGAAATAGTTCCTACTCGGAATGCCACCGGCTTGGATTTTCTCCGACTGGAATGCTTCCGCATCGGAGTGCCTCCAACTGGGATGCTTCCGACTTGGAGAGAATTCGAAGTGGCGTGTCGCTGCCTTGGTGCTGTTCCCATTCGGAATGGCTCTGTCTCAGCGATCTGGAATGCCACCGTATCGGAATATCTTCCGTTCGGAATATCTCCGTTTTGTAGTGCTCACGAGTTGGAGCATTTCCCACCAAGGACGTGGTGCGTTGGATTGCCACCTATTTCTGGAGTGCACAGATGGGAGTTGCGGCGCCTCAGTGTAATTGCCGTTCTGTTCGTAATACCCTTCATTCCCCTGTTCTGGTGTGTGTGCATTGTTACGATTTGCAAATACTACCTTTGTTTATCTATTAGCTCTGTCAGTTTTTTTCCGTTAAAAAACGGAATGATTATAAGATTGCTCGCGTCTCTTTGATCATTAATGCATACTATTTTTGCACCTTTTTCTTGCAACACTTCTTGTATGTTTCTGTTCTGCTTGTAGAGCCGCTGCAGATACTGGAGTCCTGTGCTCACATCAAGCGTGCTGGTGATCCACATTCACCCTGCCCGGCCTGCATTCGCCGCTGGGGCATTCAGCCATGTACACTGGAGAGTCATTGTGATCAGTGTGCACACTTGGACGATTCCATGTTCGCCTTTATTCTCCAACAACAGGAGTTTACGAGGGTGCGGAACAAGGGTCGCAGGCGCTCCAAGAGTGACAGGTCTTCGGCATCACTACAAGGTCTTTCTCCCCTCAACTTGCCGTCCACGATGGCGTTGGATACGAATACCCAAGAGGTGTTTCAAGCGCAAAAACTAATTCCTAAAACTATTCCGTTATCTGCTTTTCAAACGGCGGAGTCTGAGCAACAGGGACTTATTCCGCAGCAGGGCAAATTGATGTTACTGCTCCCACTGGAACAGTGTTAGTGACTGAAATCTCTGCACTGCAGGCCCCCATTCAATCTCTTGTGAATGTTCCATTACACACGGATATCGCGACTGACATGGTAGTAGTGCCTCATCTGCCATCGTCGGAACCATCGTCGGGCTCAGTTGCGTTGGTTACGTTACGCCTTAACTCCGCTCCGCCAGCCACAGTGACTAATCAGTCGTCGTCACCCAAAGATGGACAGTCACACCCCTCCGCTCCCCCTCATTGCGCCAATTCAGCCGTTGACTGGTAAACCCAGTGCGTTTGGAAGGAGAGCAGTTTATGATTCTTCGTCCGATTCCGCACAGGATAATTCTTCGTCGGGCGAAGAGGAGCAACCTTTGTTCAGTGAACACGAGCAGGTTCAGCCGGCAGTCTCGGAATCTCCCACCGTGGCTGCGACGACATCACTCACGGTTCCGTTAACACAACCACAGCCTCTGCCTCTGCCACAAGCTACAGTGTCGCAAATCCATAGCGCATCAGCACTCGCCGCGAGAGGACTTTATGGCTTTTAGGCCAGTACGTACTCCGATGCCGCCAGGGATGGAGTTTCCACCGGAAGAGTGGGAAGATGCTTCCACTACGGATTTTTCGGCAGTGGATTTCCCCTTAAAAGACATTCTAAAGTTTATTGCCGACAATTCTGCAGCGTCTCTAGTGACTTTACAACAACACGTCAGTCGGCCAGCCCTCTTTTTTTGCGGTTCAAGCGCAGCCTCATCAGCAGGAGGATTTCATGGCGTTGTCTACAGCTCCCTGCGTCGTTAGTGTCTTACAGGCACGCATGGAAGAACTGCAGTCAATGCAGCAAACTCGCCCACGTCCTTGGTCGTGTTTGTTGCCTTCGAAGGTACTACATGTGAAGACGGCAGCTTATCAACCCATCGATGGGGTGCTGCCCGTACAACCGCTGGTGTATCCCAGACATATGGCTCCGTGGCTTCCCAAGATCACGTCGGATTCAAGTGTGCCGCTAGCGGAACGTGACTGTAGACATTTGGAGGAGACGGTCAGAAAAGCAATGCGCATTCTGTCCTTTCAAGACGCAGCATTTCAGGCACTTCGCAAGCCTGTCGATCCGGGCACCAATGTGATGTTTGATCGTGTGTTCGACTCAGTAGTGGCAGCATCATCGGACTTATTAAAGTTAAATGCGTACTTTACTGTCTTCGTTGGTTATTCTGCGCACTGTTGCCACACTCGAATATTGCAGCGGAAGACGCCAGGAAATTGCGGTTTGGCCACATTGCTCATCAGGCGGGCTTGTTCCCACCCCACATTCTCCAGTCGATTATCGAGGCGGCTTGTGTGCGCTCACAAGATGTTCTGATGCGAAGGGCACTCACACAATGAACTGTTCAGTCGAAGCAACGTCATACGGCGTCTTTGCCTACAACTACGCCACGGAAGAGGTCCACTCCCGTGCCAGTGTCGACACCCCAGCCGAAGAAACCAAAGCTAACTAAGAGCAGGATACTACTCCCAAGCAGAGGCAGCAACCAATTAAAGTATCCGGCAGTATCTGCATTATACGTTCGGTTTTTGCGAAAAATCGGTTGGTCCATGTCAAGAATTGAACGTAGATGTGCCCGTAGGCGGAAGGCTGAGGAATTTTTGGCCAGCCTAGACAGGCTTTGGGAGCTTCCAAAAATGTGGTTTGGTGGTTACGTTGAGGGTACCCTCTGCCGCTTGCAAGGGATACGCCGGAGTGCCAAGTCTTGTCACCGCTTGCCAGGCTTCCCAAACCTTCTTAAGTGACTACGTATCACGCTCGGGAAAAGCAACGTGCGTTGCAGCAGATGATTCACGATTTGTTAGTATAAAAGCCATAGAAAAGTTGCCAATAGGCACACCGGCGTTTTTGTGTCTTGTGTCTTTCTGGTTCCCAAAAGATCGGGGGGTTGGCGGCTTGTCATAGATTTGTCGCAGCTCAATCAGTTTCTCCATCTGACGTCCTTTACCATGGATACTCCGCAGCTGATCTTTGGCACAGGGCATGTGGGGAGGGGGGGGGGTGTCGGTGGATCTATCAGATGCATATCTACACATTCCCATGCATCAGTCGGCTCGTCCTTATCTCGCGTTTTACGGTGTGGGATCAAAATTATTGATTTCTTTCCCTACCGTTCGGCCTATCGACGGCTCCGTTAGTGTTTACTCAAGTTATGTCGGTAATCAAAAGGAGGGTTTCTGTTGTTTCAATATCGCGACGATTGGTTGTTAGTCAATACGAACAGGCAGTTGCTTCTAACACGAGTGGATGTCTTGTTGAGTCGCTGCACTGCTCTGGGTTTGTTGGTCAACCACAAAAAGTCGGAACTTATTCCAACGCAGAAGATCGTATTTCTCGGGGAGTCGCTGGACTTTGTGTGTGCTAGGGCTTTTCCCACCGCAAGATTATGTCTCTCATTGCCAGGATGGTCTCTTCGTCCAGGCCTCGGGTAGCACAACTGGAATCCCTTTTTGAGGGTTGTTGGTGACAAAAGAGAAGACGGCCGAGCTGGGAAGATGTCACTTTCGCCAGTTTCAGCGTGTAGTTCTCAAGGCTTTGCGTTACGGCAGGTTACCGGGCATTCGTGTAACGTTGTCTTTGATAGCTCTCAGGGATTTGGATTGATGGTCGTCTCAACCCAATCTTTTGATAGGTGTACCGTTTGCTCGGACAGCTCCATCGAGGCAAGTACAGACGGATGCGTCTTGCACCGAGTGGGGTGTGGTCTTCCAAGGGGGTGTGTGGAAAGTATCTTGGTCAAGCCAAGAACAACGGTTTCACATTAACGTTTTGGAGATGAAGGCAGTCTTGATAGCTGTCAGACTCTTCGATCATTTCTCTGCGGTCACGTGGTTAAGTTCCTCGTAGACAATCAGACTGTGGTGGCGTATTTGTCCAGGCAGGGTGGCACTCGTCCACCCTCGTTGTCTCGTCTCACCAAGGAGATTTTACTGCTTGCTCGTGATTCTCATTTCGTCATTCAACCCTCTCACATTGCTGGCAGCCTCAACGGCCTTGCCAATTTAGCGTTCAGGGTGTGTCAGATTGTTCAAACGGAGTGGGCTTTAGCTGAGTACAAGTTTCGTTGGATTGTCCAACAATCTCCGTGGGGGACACCTCAGATCGATTTATTTGCCAATCGTCTCAATCATCGTCTTCCGGCGTACATGTCTCAGTGCCCCGATGTGGCGGCTATAGCGATCGATGCGTTGATGTGTCATTGGCCAGCGCAGATGCTGTTTGCCTTCCCTCCGTCGTCTGTCATGATGAAAGTTCTGGTGAAGGTTTGGCACGAGAAACCTCGGCGCCTACTTTTGTTGGCTCCCTATCTTCCAGATCTGTCTTGGTTTCCTTTGTTGATGTGGTTACCGTGCGTCTTGAGTCGTAACGTTCCCCTGGAGTGTGGAAGTCTGAGGTGCATAAGTTTTCCTTCTTGAAATCGAAAGGGTTTTCGCATCGTGTCATTCAGAGAATGGACAGGGTGCAGAAGGAGATTCCACTAATAAGATATATTTGTCACATTGACGTTTGTTTGAGGCATGGTGTATGGATAGGGGAAGTGATCCCGTTGCCGCCACAGCTGTGGCAGTCGCTGACTTCTTTTTGTATCTGTTTGAATTAGAAGGGTTTCAGTTAGATCGATTCTGACTTACCGCTCGGCTCTTAACTTTGTGTTGAAGAAGTCCTCGGGCTATGACCTGTCATCTTCGGTGGTGTTGTCAGATTTGCTTAAGTCTTAAGTCTTTTCAGGTGTAGCGACCTATGGCGGATAAGACAGTAGTGTCTTGGGATTTGTCCTTGCTTTTGAAGTACCTCACGTCTCCGCTCTTCCATAGTTCGGTTATATCTGACAAGCTACTTCCCCTCAAGTGCGTGGTCTTAGTTGCCCTGTCGTCGGGTAAGCCCCGCAGGGAGATACATGCTTTGCAAAACTCCGTGGCTCAGGTCAATGGTTCGTGGCAGGCAGTGGTTTTGAAGCCTCTACCGTTCTTTTTGGCTAAGACCCGTTTTTTTACCAAGTTAGTGGGGACGTTTGAGCAGATTTTGATTCCGGCGTTGCCGGGAGTTAGGTCACGTGCGAGCATCGATACCTCGACGCTATGTCCCGTTTCCATCTTAGGAGCGTACGTGAAACGTTCCTCTACTTATCGCAGTACGTTACAACGTCGTCTGTTTATATCTTTCATGCTTAGTATAACGGTCGATTTATCGAAAGCGTCTATTTCTAATTATATCAAGAAAACTATTTTGTTAGCTAATGATGATATAATTAAGGAGCCGGAGGATGTAATCCAGAAGCGTTTATCGATTAAGGCTCATCAGGTTAGACATGTGGCGCACTCGTTACGGGTTGCTAATGGCGTTTCAATGTGTGAGTTATTGCGAGTGGGCTGTTGGGCCTCTCCAAATACGTTTATTAAACATTATATGCAAGAGTATAAGACGGATACATTAACTAATTAACTAAGTCTGGGACCATTTGTTGCTGCTGAATCAATGATTCATAATGGTTCTCTGTCTTACAGGACTCCCCAGCATTCTCGCGGGTAGAGAGCGTTCAAGAAAAGAAGTCCGCTAATTAGAGTCCAGTGTGGGGAGCAGCTTCGATGTGCAGCGGTAGTCTGGCGGTTTGGCTATCACGCGGCTGTTATCTTGCTCGCTCTATACGAACCTGTGTACCATGGTGTGCGTTTTGGACAGAGCGGTTTTGCACATGGTACACTATGCTGTGTCGCGTTGGCAATGGTGCTAGTGACTTTTTGTGTTTCCACCTTCTCCTATTTCTTTTTCGAAAGAGGGGAGGGGGAACATTAGTATGATGGCTTCGGGCCATCGAACTGTATATGTATTAGCAATGGGCATTTCGTGGTGTAGCCCCACTGAATATTGTTAGTTGTTGGTAAATGGGCAGTACGCGGTGAGACCCCGCTGAAATTAAAAGAAGAAATTGAATTTATTTCTTTTATTTCTGCCTCGTGTACGACATAGTGTCTTGTAGACGGTATGTCAGCCAATTCGTATGCTTGGGATATGCAATTCCAATCATCAGTTCTAGTCTCCCATCGTGATGGTTTCATATTCTACAAGCTGATATTTTCGAAATTAAAACTGAAATATTTAATTTCTTAATACTCATTTTTATGAGTAAAATATCTTGTAGACGTGGAAGTTATCACTCAATGTGAACCCACCCACCTCCCCATCAATTGGGAGCGTCTAGTACGATAAGTTGGGTATGGCTTGATCACGTGATAGGAACTGCAGCGTTCGCTGATTGGCCGGTTGGTTGACAGGCATAGTAAACATAGCAACAGGGCACCTGTTATGGGTACCCATGTGGTGCTATTCCAAAGATTTGTTATGGATCGCGATAACCAATGTTAATACATTGGAACCCCCCCCCCGCCCCCCCCCCCCCCCATAGTGATGGCTTCTACGCCTACAAGATATTTTACTCATAAAAACGAGTATTAAGAAATTAAATACTTCAGTTTCTTATATGTTTCAGAATTCTTATTTTAAATAATATGACGCTTTTAACTTAATTGCAAGTTCGGTGGTGTGAAATGACATGTATGTTGATTGTTATTTGAACCCAATCGAATATTTGAAGTGTAGTGACCGAATCGTGGGCATGGCGTACCGTCACACCCCTAATATATATATATGAACCCAATGAACCCAATCGATTATTTGAAGTGTAGTGACCGAATCGTGGGCATGGCGTACCGTCACACCCCTTATATATATATATATATATATATATATATATATATATATATATATATATATATATATATATATATATATATATATATATATATATATATATATATAATTGAAAGATGTGTAAAATAGGTGTCAATCTATTTTGGCTACATTTCTTATTTTTTTGTCCTTATAGATTTCTGGTCTCCTTGCATGCTTATTAGGAATTGAATGTATTGCATCTGAGGCAGTATGAAAAACGGATCAGCTGCAGACAGCTATGTGGGTGTATAAAAGAATGCAACAATAATGTGGTTTTCACAGCCTGAAAATAAAAACAAAATTGGATCAGGGTCAGTCTGTCTTGGAAACATTCATACAAGTACCTTGTTTCTTATTCATTTTTTCTTTCATAATCTGCCCTTTCAAGGTTTGGCACATGGTCCTTGTCACTCTTGCACATTTTATCACTATCCCCAGAATTTTGATTGACTTCACCAAAAGAAATTTTCTAAAAGGTAGCAGTGATACTATCCGCTTGTCTAAAAAATAACAATGATACTTATCAATTTGCACACTGGCATGTGCGTATCTGTCTATACACAAAATAACACAAACAAAATTTTTAAATTGTTCAATGCAAGCTATCCGCTCAAACTTAGCTAAATCAACCGAACTTTTTCAACATTTTATTTTTCTGATGGAACAATATTTCACACTTGCTTTTGCAAAGTAAATCAAAATCATTTTGAGGATTTGATAGTAAGATTACAGTAAAATATTGCAAACATCCCTCTTAATAAGACACGCTCTATGTCTCTCATTTTCCACTGACAGTATCTTGACAGCAGATATCGGCAGCAAAATTTTCGTGAGTTGCCTTATAATTCATCATTTTGCTATTTTCATTTAATTTGATAACAAGCATTTATTTTTGATGAAGACATGGTCTTAAGTGGTAATAAGCGCACAATAAATTTTCTTTGGCTGATATTTTCATACAATATTGAAAATCTTGGTTTTGAAATAACAGACTAAAGCTGACTTTCCACAGTTAAGCATATTTATTTATTTATTTTTGTTGTGTGAATAAAAAAATAACCATTACATTAATTCATATTCATGTGTTAGCTCATTAGTGTAACAGTCTGTAAAAATTCAGTATCAACATTCACGAATAAATTGTTAGAGGAAATAACAACCTCCGTTGCTAAAATGTTAAGAACCATTGGTGTCTTTATCAATTTAAAATAGGCATTCAACACTAATTTACTTGTTAAAAAGTTAGAATTTTATTGTGTACAGGTATTGTAAATGCGTGGGTTAGAAGCTATTAAACTGAAAGACAGCAGTATGTCCAAATTGATAATAATATTTCCAAAGTACTGAATGTTTTGTGTGGTCTTCCCCAAATATCCGTTCTTGGGCAAAAATTATTTATTTTATGAATAAATGACCTTGTTACTGTATTTAAACTTTTAAAATTTATACTGTTCGCCGACGACACGAATATTTTCTATACTGGTAAAGATGCTATTGATATGGCTAAAACTATAAGCTTAGAATCGTTAAAATAAAGTCGTTGGTTTAAAATAATAAATTGTCATTAAATATATCAAAAACAAATTTTATGGTGTTTGGATATTGAAAGCATAATTGTGAGATAAGTGTTAATTTAGGTTGTGAAAAAAATTAAAAGAGTTGAATGTGTAAAATTTTAGGTGTAATGATTGGTGAGAAATTATCATGGAAGGAACAGATACTCAAAGTTAGATTAAGTTGGCCAAATGTAATTGAATCATGTATAAAATTAGTAGTATAATACGAATAGCAAAAAAGCTATTCGTATTATAAATAATGTTGATAGAATGGATCGAAGATTATTGTTTTATATATCACGTATTTTAAAGCTATCTCAAAACGTTAATGATAATGTATAAAGCGAATGCGAGGTCACTACCAAGCAATATTGACTCTTGTTTCTAATTTATAAATAATGAAATTATAACCAGACAAAGTGGTAAATTTAAGCACAAGTATACCAGACCAATAATGAAACAGCACTTTATAAGCATAGCTGGTGTAAATTTGTGGAGCGAACTACCAAAGCATTTTCAAAGTATTCCTAGCCTTGTTTTGTTAAAAAAACACAATTTACTCTTGCTCTATGTATCTGACTCATAGAGCTATTCAAATACAGCAACATGTGTAAAAGTTTGTTAATTGTAGATATTATGCAAGAAACTGCTTTAGTGTATTTAGATCTCTTTATTGAAGTGGTAAATGGTAAGATATATAGTTGTAAAGCACAAGCGATCATTAAGCTTTTGCTTTTGCTCGCTCCATTTTCTTGGAATTTTGTAATACATGATAGTTATAGTATATGAAATCTTCTGTATTTAGTTGTAATCACTGCAGACAAAGTTCATGAAATCAATCGTTGAATAGAATTGAATTGAATTTTAGTGTGCGTTTCTAGTGAAATAAGATATGCTCCCTCCAGGAATCCCCCTTCAGGGAATACCCTAAACAAGTGAACAAGTGTAAAGTTTTAAACTTTTTGTTCAAAACAGATCTGATAAAATTATTTATTTCAGTGTAGCCATGCGTTATAATTTTTACCGCTTCCCTTTAGTTGTTATTTTAGACATTAAAATTCATTGTTAACTGAAAGCCGAGGCTTCATTTTTAAACAATAAGAGAGTTATTCCAGCGTTTACTTTTTTTGGCACACTGGTTCAAGTATTTCCGTGACACGTTTGTTGATTTTGACTAACCTGCATAAGACCAATAGGTAGAAAAAAACCCCCTAGAAATGGGCAATTTCAGGGAATGAATACAAACATCCAAACAAAATTCCCTAATCGTTAAGAACGAACGCGCTTTACGTCGGCCGACAAACTTTCCGTCCTGTCGGTGATTTTTTTGGTATTATTTGCAATTATGCGCTTGTTAGGCCCCCCTTCGGATTGGGGCCTATAGGTTTGGGGTGTCCGTCCGTCAGCCCGTCATCGCTTTATACCCCTATGAATTTGAGGGGCGGTTGGGGCCTGCTTGTGTTTCACAAATACTTGCTTGTTTCGTAAAGGTTATTGTGATGATTTTCAGTTGTTGTGATATTGATCACAGGTTTCGTTAATGTGTTGTACACAATTTAATTTTGAAGTAAAACAGCTATATATCAAAAACGGTTTTCTGGGATTTTTTTTCACTGTACGTATACAAGGGAGAGGAGAACGAATGGCTACAGTAGATCCAAATTGGTGAAATTGAAAAGACCATCTTCCGTGACTGAAAACAATTTTGATTTGTCAAGTATCGCAAAATAGGGAATATTTGAGTATAAAAGGTCGCCAAATTTTCATCTGGCTAATTAAGTTTAGTAAGAATTTAACATTTTGTTGTCACCAATTACGATCTACTCTAACCATTTCTATCTCCTCTCCCTCGAATCACTCGTATATCTGTGTAAAAATGTCGGGCCGACAAGTTTTTTTTTTTTTTTTTTTTTTTTTTTTAGCTAAAGCGCTTTAACTGCTCGTAAAGTTATCACTCATTCTCAACTCGTACGCAGCTCGAATCCCCTAGCGTAATGACCGATTTGTGCTCATGTAAGACATGTAGGGTGGAAACTGATAGGATTATAAATTTGTTAAAATATGATTTTGGCAAATTATTTGAAATTAGCCTTTGCAGTTCTTACTTTGCTGACGAACATAAAACGCATCACCCTCCCCCCAAGTATGTTTTGTACAAGCACAATGACAAATTTACCTTTAAGCCAATTTGGATATTTTGAAAGACATTGTATTTGGCGACTGCGCCCAGTAATCCGTTACTGCACGTGAATCCACATCAATAAAAGGCGAAATGAAAATGCCTTAAAAGGGCTTTGGATTATCAGCAATGAAAGACGATGTTTTACTCACCTTAGTGAACTAATCCGTTGGGCTTCCGTGAAACCCAGGAAGGCCAGGATGATCACTGAGAGAAAGACTGGTTGCATTGGTGGGGCTTGAATTGGTACGGGGAGGAGGGTGGATGGAGGGAGGTTGCGAAGATAGGTGGGGTGGTTAGGGGAGGGGATGGGAGGAGGGAAGATTACTGAGACAGTGACTGGTGATAGGAAGGAGGTGCAGTGTTGCCACATCATCCTTTTTTAAAAGGATTATCCTTTTTTGAAAAGACCCGATTTTATCTTTTTTTTATCCTTAAATATTTTTTTATATACTTTTTTTTAATTTTCATCCTTTTTTATACTTTTTTTTCGCTTTTCATCCTTTTTTATGTTGATACTTTTTTTATGTTTGTCTAATAAATTGAAAAAAAAATTAGGAAACTCAACGAAGCTGTTTTCCAAGGGTTCATTAACAAAACTACACCGAATTTCGCTATACGTAGCAAAATGGCACTTGCACTGGGTCAAAATATCAAAAATACTTTGACCTCAATTTGACCGTGAAGGTCAAAGTAAAAACAAATTGCCGATTTCATGAAATCTCATCACTCTCGATCTCTGTGCCAAATTTCATCGCCCTACGTCAAATAGTGTAGGAGGAGTTTTCTGGAAACCTCCGAGACGGAAAAGGAAGAAAAAAAGAAAAGATTAAACAGCCAGAATTCTTAGCAAAGCTTACCCATTTGCAAACTTTGTTTGCAACTGGGAATGATGGGGGAAAAAAGCGAGACAGCCCTTTTGGTAATATTCAGGGCAATTAGAAGTACAATCAGGCATGCAAATATTTTTAATCCTGTGAAAGCGAGCATTTCAATAAATAAAAATTACCCAGAAAAAAAAATGGCGCAATATGATCAACATTATTTTTTTTTTCGATTTTCAGCAACATATGAATTGTCCTTTTTTCATACTTTTTTTTCCCCAAATTTATCCCGTTTTATCCTTTTTTTTATCCTTTTTTCTTGATGACTCCGTGGCAACACTGGAGGTGGTTAGGGAGGACCGGAAAGGCACGCGGGGAGAAATACTGCACTTTGTCCAAATTTATTTATCGCTGATAGTTAAATGAACTGTGTTGGCAACGTATTTAGGCCCCAACCCTTCGGATTGGGACCTATAGGTTTGGGCTGTCCGTCATCGCTTTTTTGTACACGCCATATCTCCTGTTCTATTAGTCGTAGAGCATTGATAGTTAGCTTAGATGAAAGGTCTTGACCTGTAGATGTGCCTTTTGGTACTTTTGGTCAGATTTGGTCATCCGGAAGTGGTCAAATTGGCTAAAGTTGGCGATAATTGGGGTTTTAAGGAAATGAAGTTTGTACACGCTATATCTTCGGTTCTATTAGTCGTAGAACATTGAGAACAGGCTCAACTGAAAGATCTCGACCTGTAGATGTGTCTTGTGGTACATTTGGTTAGATTCAGTAATCCGGAAGTGATCAAACTGACCAAAATAGGCGATAATTGGATTTTTTTTGGAAATGAAGCTTGTACACGCTATATCAGCGGTTCTGTTGAACGTAAAGCATTGATTTTAGGTTTAAATGAAAGGTCTCGAACTGTGCTTTTTGATACTTTTGGTCAGATTCTGTAGGTCATCCAGAAATGGTCAGTTTGACCAAAAGGACGATAATTGGGGTTTTAGGGAAATGCTTGTACACGCTATATCTTCGGTTCTATTAGTCGCAGAACATTGAGAATAGGCCCAACTAAAACAGGTCTCGACCTGTAGATGTGCCTTTCGGCACATTTGGTCAGATTCGTCACCCGGAAGTGGTCAAAATTTTAAAAAAGGGCGATAATTGGGGTTTTAGAGAAATATGTTTGTACACGCTATATCTCCAGTCGAATCTGTTAATAGTTGGGGACAGTATTGTCCGACCCCTAATTTAGAATATCCTATTGCTTCAGTCTATAATGCGTAACCTGAAAGTCAGTTTTGAAAGTTGACTTTATACCCCTTGGAATTTGGGGGCGGTTGGGGCCTGCTCGTGTTTCACAAATACTTACCTGTTACTTTCTGTTTCTTTTTAATAAGCGTTTTAAAGCATAAATTTAAAAAACAACTCCGTTGCTGTTTTGTCCGGGGTTGCACTTGTCGCCGTTTTGGCCGTCGCCGTTTTGGTCCTCTCTGTTATGGCAGTCGCCGTTTTGAAACCGTTGCTTTCCCCACTTATTTTCGGATGAACTGTGGTTGGCTGAAATGGCGGGATACGAAAGCATTTACCGTAGATAAAAGATAAAAAGGGAAACGTGGTTAAGTAATATACAGTACTATGATCGCTTCGCCATACTTCTGTGAGTGTCTGACGGAAGGTCTAAAATCGATTTGATAGAATAGATTTTACCAGAGACACATTATACCGTATTTCGGAATAAAGACTCATTATCAATGCTTTTGAAACTTGGAAAAAATGAATCCGGGACATTCGCCAACTGGACATTACCCAACCGGACACTATCCAACTATTGAAAAATGGGACGTTTGCCAACCGCAGTAATTTCTTCATAATTTTTTGCTTGTAAGTTACTCTACGCAACTTACAACTAAGAAACTGAATTGCAATTACTGTGCAAGCTGTAAGTTCTAAGGTCATTCATTCTAAGCATCTCTCCTGTAGAAGTATTGTGGTCACTATGAAGTTCCCTCTACACAAAGAAATGCTCACTCAGGATCAAAGAGAAACCCCCTCTACACAAAGAAATGCTTACTCAGGATCAACGAGAAACCCCCTCTACACAAAGAAATGCTTACTCAGGATCAACGAGAAACCCCCTCTACACAAAGAAATGCTTACTCAGGATCAAAGAGAAACCCCCTCTACACAAAGAAATGCTTACTCAGGATCAAAGAGAAACCCCCTCTACACAAAGAAATGCTTACTCAGGATCAACGAGAAACCCCCTCTACACAAAGAAATGCTTACTCAGGATCAAAGAGAAACCCCCTCTACACAAAGAAATGCTTACTCAGGATCAACGAGAAACCCCCTCTACACAAAGAAATGCTTACTCAGGATCAACGAGAAACCCCCTCTACACAAAGAAATGCTTACTCAGGATCAAAGAGAAACCCCCTCTACACAAAGAAATGCTTACTCAGGATCAAAGAGAAACCCCCTCTACACAAAGAAATGCTTACTCAGGATCAAAGAGAAACCCCCTCTACACAAAGAAATGCTTACTCAGGATCAAAGAGAAACCCCCTCTACACAAAGAAATGCTTACTCAGGATCAACGAGAAACCCCCTCTACACAAAGGGGTGTAGGAAAAAATGGCAACGGAAAAAAATTGCAACGGAAATAATGGCAACGGAAAAAATGGCAAAGTGAAAAAACGGAAAAAATGGCAAAATAACAAAATAAAAATTTTATCACATTTGTCAAATTTATTCTTAAGCGTAATATCACGAGCATGTTGCCCATTCTAGACAACGGCCCTAATAAATGTATTGTTGTGACGGCACCCGAACATTCATAGGATTAGCAATACTGTATGCACAGGGTTTAAGTTTTGCCGAAGGCAGCCCAAATAAATGTTTTGTTACGTTGACACCCGAGTATCCGAAAGATTAACCGCATTGTACACACATCGAATAAGTTTTGCCTGATGCACCCCAACTAGATGTATTGTTACTTTGGCACCCGAGCATCAAAGGATTAACGGTGCCCCACACAGGGATTATGTTTTGCCATTTTTGCTTGCACCCCAAATACCCTGACATCAAGTGGCATTAAGTGGTGTTGATTGGACTTTCTTTGATCCTGAGTAGTCAAGGTAGGCAATTTCTTTGTTTCGACTGAACTTCAGTGAAACCTGCAAAATTTGCCATTTTTTCCTTTTTTTCACTTTGCCATATTTTCCGTTGCCATTATTTCCGTTGCCATTTTTTCCGTACCCCACACAAAGAAATGCTTACTCAGGATCAAAGAGAAACCCCCTCTACACAAAGAAATGCTTACTTAGGATCAAAGAGAAACCCCCTCTACACAAAGAAATGCTTACTCAGGATCAACGAGAAACCAATCTGTGTCAGTCTAAGTCAGAGATGCCAAAACTGGTAGTAGGCCTTGCCGCGCCCGCGTTAATGCAAACCTTCCAAAAACGATGGCGAACAATGTTATGCACTTAATCCCGTACGTGCTTCGGACGTCAACAAATTTATATATAAAGGACGTGATTTTGAAGTGGTAAATAACTGATATTGTGAGTACAAAATCAAGTTGCAAAATGGAAGTTATCGAAACAAGTCGTGGACAGCCCAAGCTGTGTCTCGACGGTTTTATGTAAGGTTGCCGTGTGACGGTATAGCCTATTTTAGTTAAATCAGTTGCTATTTATTAAATAAAGTTTAGAATGTATTCATATTGGCATGTTTTATTCTGTGAACCTGAAAAAGAAAATTGCGGTTTGCAAACGTCCCATTTTTCAATATTTGGGAAATGTCCAGTTGGGTAGGGTCTGCCAACCGGAAAAAATATGACGCATTCGGGTCAAATCGGATAGTTTGAAACCATTACTGTGATTTCAGTTCGAAAAGGGTGTTTTTTTACTTCGATAAAAATAAATCGAAACCACACACTCGAAATAGAGACCTGTTATAAAAGATAATAGAAACATTTTTTTGTACGCATGCTTTAATCGAAATCGAAGTGTCCACAACCAGTGATCTGTCGCCATTACAACACATAGGCACAGAATGATTTCGCGAATAGCAAAGTAAACGAAAATGAACGCCTCCTTTTCACTTCATTTCGCGCCATTGTGATATCAACAGGTTGTTGTCGTTTTGCCTTTCTTGGTGCGTTTGTTGGAATGTCGCAAGTAAACTTCATCAGTGGTCGTCGCAGACATGAGAAATCTCCGCTTTTTCCGCTGTTTCCGCTTTTTTGGGCTTCAAATTTATGGTCTCCGAGATCAATGCCTTCGGCCCTTCAAAAAAATCTCCGCTTTTTTCGCCTCCGGCTGTTCTCATGTCTGTCGTCGGTTTTGTCTCTCAAGTCTTGACATGGATGAGCGCAAGAATACAGATGATAATCGCATAAATCGATGGAACCAATAATATTCTTTGAAAAATTGGCTATGCAGTTAACCGATTTCGACCGCATTACAATAGATTTTACATATCGCGCAATCAGATAGTTAAATAAATAAATGAAAATGACAATTGAGACTAAAATTAATAATAATGGTAAAAATGCTGTAACTCAAGTTGTACTTATCAACTGTATTATGTAAAATGCTTTTCACAAACTAAATGCGTAAGTTTTTTGTTATGTATCAGCATATCAGGAAGAAAGAACGCCTTTAGGGATTGCAAAATACAACAGTACATTGAACAGGTTTTATCATTAAGAAACAACGTTCGATATATTTAGAATGTATACAAACTGTAAAAAAAAAAAAAAATGGAAGAGCACTGATAATTGATTGACAGTTTGCTCACACTGTTTTTATCAGATAAGCGATATTTTGACAATACATGAGCACTTGTGATGTGTAAATACAACTAAATATATCTTTTGTTACTTTACTAAGTTTCCAAGGGTTTATCATAACCCCGTGGTTTTCCATAAGTTCTCGTCTACCTTTGGAAGGTAACAACCTAAACTTAACCTTTGCACCAAATCTGGCCAGTGACATGGGTGGGACTGACCGTTAACTCATATCAAAGACTCGGGACAACTCGAGGGCGAGAGCAGAGTATGCAGGCAACAATATAATCTGGCTCTATCCAAACAATGTCAGCATAGTAATAATAATAATAAAGCTAAAATTTGTTGAACAGAATCAGAACGAAGGGTGAGATCTGACTAGTCACGATGCCGCTGCCTGGAGGAAAAAAGAAAAATGGCGTCAACTATAGAGAAGGTATGTGGATTGGCCGGTATGACTCGGTGTTATCTGAAGTTGCGGGGGGGGGGGGGCGGTTGGTTGCATATTTTTGCTTCGATAAATCTTTGACTCAAGATAAAACCAACCAGTTTTGATTTTGAAAAGCTGTAAGTAAAAAAAAAGAAAGAAATCGAATAGCAGTGTTCACTGTAACCACGTTTTTAATACAAAAAAAAGCGCAAATATTGTGTACGAAGTGGCCATCTCTGTAAGTGCTGGTGTGAGTCGTCAAACTCTTTCTGAATGTGTTCAATCCGTTCACATGTGTTATTTATTGAATGGGAGTGTTGATAAATTGTCGTCGGGTATGCGGTTAACTTTGTTGGATTCTATCAAAAGGGGTTGCAGGATCGAAGCCAGTAGAAAGCAAATAGAAAAAGCAAACTATAATATGGGTAGTAGATTGGCAGCAATGACGCTAGGATGTACAGGGAGCTGTGAAAGAAGTTGTAAACAAAGCCCGTCCGCCAGTCGTTCTGGAAATACCCCTCCAGGATTAGCTGTCCACCAGTCCTTCCCGAATAACCCCTCCACGATTAGCTGCCTACCAGTCCTTTCCGAATAGCCCCTACACGATTAGCTGCCAACCAGACCTTCCCAAATAACCCCTACACGATTAGCTGCCCACCAGACCTTCCCAAATAACCCCTACACGATTAGCTGCCCACCAGACCTTCCCAAATAACCCCTACACGATTAGCTGCCCACCAGACCTTCCGAAATAATCCCTCCACGATTAGCTGCCCACCACACCTTCCCAAATAGCCCCTACACGATTAGCTGCCCACCAGACCTTCCCAAGTAACCCCTCCACGATTAGCTGCCTAGCAGTCCTTCCCGAATAACCCCTACACGATTAGCTGCCCACCAGACCTTCCCATATAGCCCCTACACGATTAGCTGCCCACCAGACCTTCCCAAATAACCCCTCCACGATTAGCTGCCCACCAGACCTTCCCGAATAACCCCTCCACGATTAGCTGCCTACCAGTCCTTCCCGAATAGCCCCTACCCGATTAGCTGCCCACCAGACCTTCCCAACTAACCCCTACACGATTAGCTGCCCACCAGACCTTCCCGAATAACCCCTCCACGATTAGCTGCCTACCAGTCCTTCCCAAATAGCCCCTACACGATTAGCTGCCCACCACACCTTCCCAAAATAACCCCTACACGATTAGCTGCCCACCAGACCTTCCCATATAACCCCTACACGATTAGCTGCCCACCAGACCTTCCCAAATAACCCCTACACGATTAGCTGCCTAGCAGTCCTTCCCATATAACCCCTACACGATTAGCTGCCCACCAGACCTTCCCATATAACCCCTACACGATTAACTGCCCACCAGACCTTCCCAAATAACCCCTCCACGATTAGCTGCCTAGCAGTCCTTCCCGAATAGCCCCTACACGATGATCTGCCCACCAGACCTTCCCAAATAACCCCTACACGATTAACTGCCCACCAGACCTTCCCAAATAACCCCTCCACGATTAGCTGCCTAGCAGTCCTTCCCGAATAGCCCCTACACGATGATCTGCCCACCAGACCTTCCCAAATAACCCCTACACGATTAGCTGCCCACTAGACCTTCCCGAATAACCCCTCCACGATTAGCTGCCTACCAGTCCTACCCGAATAATCCCTACACGATCAGCTGCCTACCACAGTCCTTCCCGAATGATCCCTACACGATTAGTTGCCTACCATTCGTTCTCGAATGATCCCTACACGATTAGTTGCCTACCATTCCTTCCCGAAGGACCCCCACACGATTAGCTGCACACCAGACCTTCCCAAATAGCCCCTCCACGATTAATTGCCTACCAGTCCTTCCCGAATAACCCTTCCATGATTAACTGCCGACAAGTCCTTCCCGAATAACCCCTACACAATAAGCTGCCTGCCAGTCCTTCCCGAGTAACCCCTAATTCGGAACAACCCTATTTCACCGTCTGCCACGTGTTTGTAGGCATGCAACTACTCGACATGGACAGCGATAGCGGGGACCAAGTGGAACACTTCTCCTTATCGGGAATGAACACTGGTGTCTCCACAAATCGCCGGTAAGCTTCTCTCTCTCTGTCCCTTTGTATTTTAATCTATTGGGAGATTCATGTGAAGAGGAACTTATTTCGAAATGCTGTCTATTAAGTGAGGGAGCATAAAATACTTCTTTGGAAACCCTCATAGCCGCGAATAATGTGGCTGTTTTGTTTTCAAGTCTTATAAGAAAAGCTCCTTTGATGGCCAGTTAAAAACACTTTTGCCGACTTTTCAGTGTGGCAGAACTTTATCCAGATATTTATCCCTCTGGAAAAGTATAGGGGTACAGGGATGATTATTTCCATCTTTCGGTTTTGTATCCTTTTCAGGTGAGAATATAATGAAATTGTGCAACGCCGTATTTTTTAAAGTTCATCACATGTATAAATTTTTTGCAAATTTTTCGCAATTTTTCACTTTGGAATTTGAATACATTTGACTGAGTTATACTGATTGTCGGCGGAAGGATTGCCGAACCCATGCAAGAAGCAACGTGATTGGCTGGATCGGTAACGCGGTACAAAGTGCTGCTAATTATACAAATGGCAGATCTTGAAGGAATAGATCGCTAAAAAGCAAACCAGAATTCAATCAGAGTTGGCTGGTTTTTCCAAGATGAAAAAAAACCGCTGTTTTTACCGCTCCGCAGTTACTCGAAAAGCCTTCTTCTAATCCCTTGTGACGTATGTCCCCCGCTAACGGCAGCTCCCTTTAGCTACACCATTCTGTTTATCAGTTTCTACCTATTGGTCACTTTAAAATTGCAAAGTTAACCATTGATATTTTAGGTAAATTTCAGTAGTTTCCACTTTTTTCATTTTTGTCGTTTTTTTTGTCATTTTTTTTCCACTGTCGTAGAAAAAAATGATTTTATCAGGGAAAAATACAAACCCTGATTTCAACTTTATGCATGTTTATGTGCCGAAATATATAAAACTTCATCACAAGATGATTTGAGCGAAAGTTTGCCGTGAGTTCTTTTGTATCCGGGTCCGTGCGTCCGTCTGTCTGTCTGTCAACATTTGGCATAGCGTGTCTTTTCCGCAACAGATCTCAAGAACTACTGGAGGGATTTCATTCAAACCTTGCCCATGCATAGAATAAGGGTTGTAGTTGTGCACCTACTTATATAACGGTATGTCGTAGGAACCTGAAACCTGAAACAATTAATATCGTATGATTGCAAGCAGGCAGACCTCGAAATGTCTTGAAATCTTGTGATTGCACGCCGGCGGGGGACTTAGTAAGTTTTACTGACATACTTGTTTAATTTATTTTAGGGAAATTGTGATCAGATTGTACAAAAACGGTGGCACAGTGACAGCATTTGTAAATATTTCACATGATTTTTTTCTCTCAAGAAGTCATGATCAGGGGCTTTCAGATTTTGTTTGCCGTGTTGTTTTAATAAGAACTTCAGCTTTTGTGCACATAAGTTCTCCGAAACTACTTCAAGTCTTTCGCAATGAAAAGTGTTGCAGTTTTTTTTTTTTTTTTTGCATTGCTGTTATTTTTGAAATCGTCGACAAGATGACATGCTGAACGTAATACAACTAATGTAAGTGCCTCGTGGATAATCTACCAAGTTTCACAAACCATAGCTTGTCACAAAGCGTGGTTGTCATTTTAATATGTTTATCACTTGGGCTTTTGCTTGGGCCTACGGGCGATATAGTTTATTTAAGCATTAAAATCAAGATTAAAATTCCTTCAAAAATGACATTTTAAAATAAGATCAGACTGTTTTCTGTTGTATCTGTTACGTTGATAATAAATAACAAATGGTTGTACTATCAAGTTTTACCTTTTATTATTGTCCTCATAAACGGGAGTGGGTGGGGGTGGGGGGGGGGGGGGCTAATTCCTTCATTTCAGTGGTATGTTTCAAAATCTGGTTAGTGGTGTTTTATTGGTCGGACTGTTTATTTTCCCGATGACCGCCCAAAGGGTTGCTAAATTAGTATAAATATACAAGAAAGTGGTGGGTCGTTTGAGGTAAAGCGGTTGGTTCGGGTGTACACCTTTGCCCGAAGCGGCGTTGTAATTACTGAGAGAAATAGGGCTGGGGGAGGGAGGGAAGAGAGAGGCAAGGATTTGATTGGGCGGGGGGGGGGGGGGTGGGCGTTTATATTAGTAATAGGTGACGTGAGGGATTTGAGTTAAAGGAAGACCTTATACAGTTACAATCTTCCCCCCGCCCAACTCCTGCACCCAACGAGTGCTAAAAATAGTTCTGGGTGGGGCCCATAAGGTGAAGTGAAAAAAGCTACGAAGAAAAGAAACGAAAACCGAACATCGATCACGTTTGCTGCGTACTGTGTTGGCTGACAGCCCAGGGGCGTGAACACATTTACAGGAAGAGCCGATGCTGCTGCAGCAAGGAGATGCTGTGTATGACGTTTGTCAGCTGTTTCCTGTTCGCAATGCTGCTGGTCCTGGGGATGCTGCATATGCAGCTGCAGGACCAGGTCACGCGTCTCCAAGCGTCACTCAATAAAACCACGGGTGAGTCACTCAAAGCATAAACAATTAAAGCTTCACCTGGTTAAACAGAAGGGTCCTCCATAAAGTGCGTACGACGGGGTGTTAATCAGTCACTGTGCGTTTGCTTATGTTATAGTCAGGGAAAGACGCCATATATTTTATTTCGGGGCAGGAGAATTTGGAGTGTGTACTTAATGGATGACTCCTAGGCCTGCCAAAACTTAAAAAAAAAGGTTTTGTTAATAACTGACGAATAAGTCTTTAATAGCCAACGGCTGCAGTCACTACAATAGCAGGTAAGTCTTTGATGGCAAACAGCTGCAGTCACTACAACAGCAGGTAAGTCTTTAATGGCAAACAGCTGCAGTCACTACAACAGCAGGTAAGTCTTTAATGGCAAACAGCTGCAGTTACTACAACAGCAGGTAAGTCTTTAATGGCAAACAGCTGCAGTCACTACAACAGCAGGTAAGTCTTTAATGGCAAACAGCTGCAGTCACTACAACAGCAGGTAAGTCTTTAATGGCAAACAGCTGCTGTCACTACAACAGCAGGTAAGTCTTTAATAGCAAACAGCTGCAGTCACCTCAGCAGCAGGCAAGTCTTTAATAGCAAACAGCTGCGATCAGTAAAACAGTGGGCACGTTTTGAATATCTAATTTTTTTCTTCAAAGTCACATCAAATTGGTGTACAATTTTGAGAAAAAGGATCTCGAAACACTAATGTCTTGATACAGTGAACAACTTCTCTTCTGGACAAGCGTGCTCTTGTTATCAAGCGGTATGTGAACACTGATCCTCGAGAGACATAATGTAACGGTGAAGGGTCAGGGGGTTCGGAGACTTTATCTACAAGCTGGACGCTCCTATAGGAAGACTTTTGTTCGGATTGTTTTGATAGTACGAATATTTCACTAGTGGTAATAAGCTATCATGTTATTATTTTTGTTTTGCGATACGGCGAAAAAAATGGGGGCAATAGCGCAGTTGTTTTCTGAGTTTCAAAACCCTTCTGGTTCTAGGCTTGTGTTACATCGCTTGTGAATTTGGTGTGAATTCCTCTATTGCTATTGGCTTGTTATCACGTTACTAAGTTACTGCTCGTACCATAACAATTCAGTCGCTGTGAGGCTGATGTGTCCCCTGTGTACAGAACATTATTGTTTGCTTGATATCGAAATTGAGATGGATATCAAAATTATAGAAATTTGGTCTTCAACATTAAAATAAATGATCATCTTCGAAGTGCAAGTAGTCCACATTGATTGTGCGTATTGGAACCTGGTAGGAAACTGCTAGAAGGGGTATCTATGACGGCCTTTTCTGAAGGCTGATAATCGATATTTTCAAAAAAAATATTATTAGTTTTGCCGAATTTTTACCGACTTTGGTAAATGGTAGCAAATGCAAATAATTTGATAGTTTCAAGTGTTATCTACTCCTTCACTACAACTGAATCGATTTAAAAACTCAGGCGTGATTCTTGTGCACATACGATCTTGTTAACACTTGACAGGCTGTTAGTTTCCCGATTTTTTTGTGTCTTCTTCTTCTCTTACACTTATGGGCCCTAGGACCATGAAACTTGGGACTTATGAAGAGCTTGATCTGAACGTGTGCATCTCACTTTTTATTTTCGTCTTCGATTTCGTTTTCTTTGTTAAAACGCCGTGTGAAAAGATTGTATTTTTAGCAAGGAAATGCGGAACATTTAATGCATAGCACAAAACACACCGTTGCTCAGCTTTGTGTGAGCTCTCACTGCGTAAGTAGACAACACGGCGTATGCCTGATCAGTCAGTAAAACCTTAAGTCAACAAAAACCAAACATTACTTGGCTTATAAGATGTATTCAGGCTGTGTTGTTTAGTCGGTGTTAATTTTTTTTAGATTTATTCTTAAAAACTTTTGATGGTCTATTTCGAAACTTGGTAGAACCGTGTCGCAGTCGTGAAACTCCGATTCACACAAGACAGTGAATGCTCCCACGAAATAATCCCTTTCAGTACTGATCATTTGCTGGAGAGGTTTCTCAAAAGTGAGAAAATATCTATTCCGTACATCTTTAGTTGAAGCAATCGATTCTATCTAGTCTTCCAAACACTTGATCATTTTTGTAAGGGTATAGCTGTTAACAGAAACAAATGGTTGATGAATCATTATATGGCAGAATTCATTTTTGTTTTACAAAAAAATGAGCACATAATGCTGGAGCTGTAAGGCTTCCTGCAAGAAACGAACGAATGCATTCAAGGTGCAAAATTTAGTATGCTTTAGTTCGCGGGCTTGGCCGGGTTACTTATACAATACCCTTAAAACCAGTACCATGCAGAGAATACACCATAAGTCTGCATAGTCTTTTTGCCGAAAGCCTTTCAAATGCGTCGTATCAATATTAATTTAATATGACTTAACTTTCTGCTACACGTATTGAAACAAAAAGACTGCAGATTTGAGAGTCGAATTCAAGTGTTATTCATTAAAGTTTCTCGTTTACAGTAGTTCATTGCGTTTATAAGTGACAAAACACAACAATGTTCAGAGTTTTACCTCAACTTCAAAATCTTCCATATTTTTGCGTCCCCCTTGATTTTTTGTATCCCCCAATTTGCACCCTGATATGTTTGTGTCCCCTGATTTGAAGAAGCTCAAAGGGAGTATATTGGGAGAGGGGGTAAGCGGTAACGCGTGCAGTTGCAGTTCACACTATCTTTTATTACCAAACCAAGAAAATTCTAAAAGCAATGAATTCTCATCTAACCAGGCCTGCTTTTCTTATTGTTAAACAATCTGGTAGCGTCGGGGAAAATATAATTGTTTTATGGCTGGTCCTTTCAGTTTAGTGAACATTAAACGGTTTAGTCGGTTTCTGTTTTCAGTGCGTTTTAAACTAAAAATCTTCTTTTACATGGAACAGACGGAACCAGTATAACCAGGGCAAGTTTGCACAGCAACGCAAATTGGGGAAACTGAATATAGAATCTTTTAATGAGCATTTTTGCAAAAGCGGGACTCGAAATAGCTGGGGCCCGAGGCCCCATAATTTCTAACCGGGCCCCACGATTTTCGAGACTTGGGGCCCGGGGAGCCCCACGATTTTTTCGGAAAGGCCTATGTTAATCGTCAATATAAACGATTTTTACAGAAGAGGAAATAGGGGTATGGAAAGGACTCGGAGTCAAAATATAATAAAAACAATAAAAAGACAAACTTAACCGGTATGTGTACGAATAGTTAAGAGAAATAAATTACATTTATGGCAATATCGTCATTTTTCTAATATTTAGCCTATATCTATCCGGGTTAAGGATTTTCGGCCGGGCCCCAAGAGATTTGGTAAAAATGGTTAATTTCGAGCCCTGCGAAAGCCTCAGAAGTCGGCGTGTTTTTGTAGAACCGTACAAAGTGCTTAAACTGCAGATAGTTTTTTTCAGTAATGATACACGTGTGAAGACAGATTTCTTATGCGTCCCCTGGGATCCAAGCCCAAAATTTTTTGCGTCTCTGGTCATTTTTTGTGACATTGACGCGCAAATCCGCGTCCCGTAAACATTCTGAATGTATTTGTGTAATATCATTGGTTTTGCATAAATTGCGCCATTTTTTAATTAGAAGTAGAATTTAAAGGCTGGTGGAAATTCACATAGATTTTTTTTGTTGCAATTTTTAACTTGTGGTTTTCCACAGATTCCATGCAAACCTCTAGGATTTAATTATACGCTTGAACTGAAAATCGCGATACTTTATGCATTCAATCGGATATGTTAATCATACATAATTCCATGATAATACTGGATAATAAATTGAGAAGACCAATTCAGAGTACTGGTTTTGCTCTTGGGCGGGCCATGCATTTTGCAATAAAATCGATTTATTATCCCCCGTGAAACGGAGAAATATAGTTAGCTGGTCCGTCGAGCCGTAGGTCAGGTTGGCCACAAAAAGTACTAAGTTTTGTCCGGTCGACTTTTCATAGAAGGGATTGTCCCAGGAACCTGAAACCTTGGTTGGTGATAATATAGATATTGAAGATGTGCAACATGGCATTATGTGAAAATGGGCCAAAATTTGACATCGTGGGAAATTGTCAAATATGGTGAATTTTTGGCTTGAACTTAGCCGTCCGGCCGACTTCTCATAGAAGGGATTGTCGTAGGAACCTGAAACCTTGCATGGTGAAAAAATATATATGCTGAAGATGTGCAACGTGGCATTATTATCAAAATGGGCCAAAAGTTGACGTCGTGGGAAATTGTCAAATAATGTGAATTTTTGGCTTGAACTTAGCCGTGAGACGATGGTTTGTCCGGCAGACTTCTCATAGAAGGGATTATCGTAGGAACGCGAAACCTTGCATGATGAAAATATATATATTGAGGATGTGCAACGTGGCATTATTGTCAAAATGGGAAAAAAGTTGACGTCTTGGGGAAATTGTCAAATATGGTGAATTTTTGGCTTGAACTTAGCCGTGAGACGATGTTTTGTCCGGCCGACTTCTCATAGAAGGGATTGTCGGAGGAACGCGAAACCTTGCATGATGAAATTATATATATTGAGGATGTGTAACGTGGCATTATTTTCAAAATGGGCCAAAAGTTGACGTCTTGGGAAATTGTCAAATATGGTGAATTTTTGGCTTGAACTTAGCCGTGAGACGATGTTTTGTCCGACCGACTTCTCACAGAAGGGATTGTCATAGGAACCTGAAACCTTACACTGCGAAAAAATGTATATTGAAGATGTGCAACATGGCATTATTGTGAAAATGGGCCAAAAATTGGCGTCGTGGCAAATTGTCAAAGATGGTGAATTTTTGGCTTGAACCTAGCCGTGAGACGATGTTTTGTCCGGCCGACTTCTCATAGAAGGGTTTGTCGTAGGAACGTGAAACCTTGCATGGTGAATATATATATACTGTTGATGTGTAACGTGGCAGTATTGTCAAAATGGGCCAGAAGTTGACGTCGTGGGAAATTGTCAAATATGGTGAATGTTTGGCTTGAACTTAGCCGTGAGACGATGTTTTGTCCGGCCGACTTCTCATAGAAGAGATTGTCGTAGGAACCTGAAACCTTGAAGCGTGACTTGACCTCATTTTACTTTTATTGCTTCACGGGGATCCTGCCCTACTGAGGCTCTAATTTAAGCTTAAGATGGATTTTTAACATTATATAAGTTCAAAAAAGGAAATAAAGATAAGGTGTTGTTTTGTGTTAGAATAAATTTTGAAAACAAAATAAAGGAAAGTTGAACATTTCAACGACGGCGTCTATTTTTACAAAATAGCCCAACTGTATCCGGCAGAGTATTTCGAGTGTGCTTAGGTTCCCCACTCGCAATGATAAACTGGCTCCCTGTTCGTATCCTTGAGTATATTATATACACTACTCTGTAATCTTTCACAATTTTGATTTACATCCTGGGGAAAAGGAACATTGTATCAATTGTATAAGGCCTACAAAATTTACGGAACGTTCAACTTCAAATAAAGGATTTAATAATAAAAGATTTTTGTTATATATATATATATATATATATATATATATATATATATATATATATATATATATATATATATATATATATATATATATATATATATATATATATAATGACACTGGGTTTACCTACAGGTGCTCAACCTTCTGTATTAAAATGTTGTTCATGTGCTCAACGCTCAAAGTTGTAAACTGCATTAATAAATAATCAGGACATGAATGCAGAACTTTAAATCAACGCCGACCCATTAAAATACCCTTCCATCCAACCGAACCACTAAATTGGTTCCCACAAGCCACTCTAGAGTCTACCGAACCACAAGTTGGCCTGAAACTGTTGGTTTTGTTGAGACGGGCACCAGCTAAGATATATCATTTGCGGGTTTGCTATGAACTAACTTATGCTCCCAATGTTATGGACATCAATTTCCTGGTTGACAAGTTTAAAGATGCTTCAATTCAACTTAAACACTTAGCCAGTCAGCTTCTTTGACTTTTGTTTGATGTCCATGATCAAATGTAAAATACTACCCTGGATTATTTCAAAAACTTCGACGTGGAGTACAAACAGGTCAAGAGGATGAAAAAGCGCCGTGAACTGGACGCTTTGGTTAATGGCAAAACAAACGGGCGAAGAAAGAGGAAGGGGCAACATGAAACGCTGCTTGATAATATGTCTGATTCATCAGAAGTGGAGGAGTTCAGTGTTCCTGGCAAAACAGTTGTTAGAAAGTATGCTCTGTTAATCACCACTAGTTTCCGTGTCAATTATACCTTGCTGCAAGTCAGCTGTTCGTCTTTTCTACTTTGTGGACCTACTCTAGCTCCGAGTCAGCTCTGACTTCTATAACATCGTATATCTGTCTGCCAGAGCTACGAAGCATTACCTTGTTCCGCTTATAGGGGTCAACTCCATATCTTCTGAGGACGAATCCGACATACCGGTCCCTGTTATGCAAACATTAACTATAAGAAGTTTATGCACATAATACCCCTTTTGCAAAACATGCCCATGGGGCATATATTTTATTTTTTCGTTATAGTGTGGAGAAAAGTCAGCTTCCTCAGTCACACGTCAAATGTTTGTTTACGCTCTCGGCTTTAAATGTCGTGTAACTAAAGTTAAGTGTCCAAATATGTAAGTAAAGGGATTAGTAATTTTCTGCAAAATATATAATCAAATAATTGATATATGCAGAATTAGACGTAAATTTATTCTGTATACCAACAATATTTCACTTTTAGTTTCTTCCATGCTTTTTGGAATACCAGTCAAAGTTTTTTTGGTGAATAAATACATAATTCACTATCACTTTTCACGTAATAAACCATGATCCCTGGATATAAACAAATGTCAGTTATTGTGATTTGTGGTTATTTCCATATTCTTTCTTTAAAAAAAAAGCGTAACACAAAAGTTCTGTATCATTGTCGTTGTACTTTGAGGCCCTTTAGCGAATGCCAATAAGGACTTGTGGGTCATTGAGTTTTGCACAACATCGCCACAGAGGTGCGTCAAAGCGAGAGTAGTTGGCTTGCATGTCGTTACTAGCGAGGATTTGAAGCGGGTACGCCTAACCTCAGTAGCGGCCCGCTTGGAGCTAACTCGAACCAATTAGATACGTGGAAAGAACATTCAAAGTGAACAGTACATCGTAATTGGTTAAGTTAGAAATTAGGTTATGACTTATAATATGAATCTCATGGTGAAATGTGGTTTAGTATGCTTAAGTTTGCTTTTGTACGGACGTTTCGTGCGGATTGCCGTATTTACTTACAAACGTAGCATTAATATTTCAGGTATATACCAGTATTTCCATTTATTTTGTTTCTGCCACTTTTACCCATTTTTGCCGGTTTTTATTTTTTTTCAGACTCCTGAAAAAAAAATTTACCTGGAAAATAGCGACCCCGACGACTCAGGGCAAAGGCAGTGTTTTAAAAAGATGCACACTTTTTATAGCCAAGTGGTAATATTGTAATGAGAAAAATTAGTTTTCTCTTGAAGTAAATTTATCAAATCTTCTATTATCAGATTCAAAACCGTAAATGTGGGCAAATTAGCGATAATTGAAGCATTTCCTTTTCTTGATACCATTACAAAAGCTGTATTTTTGCTGTTTATAAAATTTATTAACTTCATAAATACGTCGAAAAGATACGTCTAAGTGATGGCATCATCAACACGAGAATCATTTCTCCACAGAAAATGTGCATCTTTTTCAAAATAAGTCTGTTTTAAGCTCTTACCAATAAAATTATTAAGGGAGTGATGTTGTACAGTATCCTTAGTATGAAATGGAAACTAAAACTAAATTAGAGGATATATTTTGCGCTTCTTTGCCATAACACGACCATTTCATAGGTCGTTGTTTTGCCCTTTGCCCTCCCCATCCCCACACACAGTTTAAAATAAGCTGAGAGATGACAAAAACGCTGAGATAATGAAACAGGACAAACTTGCATTAAACTGTTTTGCCAGTCACACTACCAAGTAACTGCCTGCTTTAGGAGAGGTTTTTGCCAGTTCTGTGCAACCTGCGTCACACTTTGTGGGTTCGTTATGCTGATAGCGTGCATAATTGCTATTATTGCACTGGTGTGGGTTCACATTGAACTGAAACAGGAGCTTGATGATCTGAAATCCTCGCTATCCAAAGGTAATTTTGCTATTCTACCTACTATTATTTACTAAATCACTGGTATTATACTGTGCAAGGAAAATTAAATTCCAGTCGGCCAGGAGAGGTTTGAGTGGGGGGGGAGGGGGTAGGTTGAGGGTGGAGCGTTTTTTATGTGCCATGTCCATTTGTATGTTGTATAGTCAGGGCATTATGTAAATGAAGCGGTTGTTCTTTAAACCTGGAATACACCAAGATTACGTGGGCAGGTAGGTGCACAACGTATTTTTCAGGGTATCGGTGAATTTGCCCAGTTATAGCGTTTATTTTGCGTAAAAGATTGGGTTGTACTTTGAACACCATCTCGCAACCTATTTCGGTGTTGGGTGCAGAAGACAGCCGAAGCAAAAAAAAAAACAAACCAAAAAAAAAAAAAAAGAAGAAAAGGCAGCACAGTTTTCCCGCACACATCAGATGCAAGCAGAAGCAGAACAGCTGTTGAAAGTCGTTATTTTGTTGTTTTGCTGTAAATTTCTTACTTAATGCGATGGAATATAATGTTTTTATCTAACGTTTTTATATGAACGACCAGTTTGAGTTGTTGTTAGAACTTTTATCCCGAGGTTTTCTGAAGTTTGAGTACAAGACGCACAAAACAATTGAAGACGAGTTTGCTTGAGAGCGCCTGTTTTGTTTTCTCTGCAGTTGAGTCTGGCAATCAGGGAAATCCAGAAGAATTCCAAAAGCTTCACTCCAGTGTCAAGGAGCTGGAGACGCGCCTCAGTGACGTAGAATCCGGTGACGAGGGTCTGGAGAGCTTGCGGACACAGATTCAGGCAGCTGACACACAGGTACAATGATGGACGGTTGATAAGTAGTAATTAATTTAAAAAATGGGAGCCAACTAATGGTATTTAAATCAAATAAATATTATTACTAATATTAAGCCATATTTTTTCGAAGTCGATTCATTTTTTTTTTTTTTTTGGAACCGTTGTTTCATTATTGGGCACCGTTTCAGCATCAGTTGTTGTCAGATTGGTCCTGTGACGTCATACATTCAACAACAGCAACACAATTCTTTCTAATTGCAAGGTTCAGATTTTTTCCCACTGTTGTTTTGAAAAGAAGGATTTTTCTTTTACAGATCTCAGATGTCAATAAAAAGATCGTAGAATTACAGAAAAAAGTGGACGATGCCGCTCAAAAATCACTTCCAAATCAGCTTAAGAAAATTAATACGGTTTGTACACAAGAATCAGTCACCAGAAAATCCGGTGGTTGTGCCCTAGTTGTTCAAATACTATTCGTTAAAAAACAAAAAAGCCGGGAAGTGTGTTATATGCGAATGCGTAAGGTGCGTAATCAACTTAAATGGAAGTTGTTTCTGTATGTAAAGTGTTAAACACTGATTAGTTTAATCACTTTTCAAATCACAACGTTTAGTTTTAGTAAAAAAAAAAAATTAAAAAAAAGGCATTGGCATGAAGTGAAATAAGAACCTTTGTTGTAAGAACCTTTATTACTTTGTTGTAATGCTGTTGAACGGTGCCTAGAAAGTTTATCTTGGCCGAGTGGGTGATTTGGCGCTTTAACGCGTTTGTGTTAATGGTGGATGGTTTTTGGAAGGCAAGTGAATAATTGTGGTATCACTGACAGGATATTGCGCGAGCGGGCAGCGAAATGAACAGCGTCAAGGATGACGTCAGCAGGCTGAAGACATTCCGCAGTGACGTCAACGCGACGCTGGCGGAAATCCAACAGCATGTTCAACAACTAGTGAGCCTACCTGCCCTCCCCCCCCCCCCCCTTTCCAAAAAAAAAAAAAAAAAAAAAAACAAAAACAGAATATCGATTGAGAAGTTTACCCTAAAACATTTACAAGGTTTTTTTAATTTCTTAGTGTGATGGCTCAAGTTTGGGTGTTGACCTTCACTCTGCAATTTTTTTCTCAGACAAACAAAAAAAAAAAAAAAAGAAAGAAAAAGAAGAGCACTTGCGTGACATGCTGCTGAGCTAACTAAGAACCAGTACTTACTGTTGAACATTTGCTCTTCAGATGAATGATAACGCTGACAGCAGACATGACGTCACGACAGACAATCCCCAGCTGAAGCAAGTAAGTACGCTAATGCTGTGACGTCAGGTCAGGGGCTGGTGCTCAGCTGAACGGCTAGCTGTCTGAGATTGGTTGGATTCGGTAACCAGGTGATAGTACCGGTCACTATGCAGTAGTGGGAAGGTTGATGTAAGGGATGCTCAGATCAGTAGTTAAAATGGCAGCAGATTGACGCCTATCGTTCGATCGGATTGTAAAGGTTAATGCAGATATGTCTTCGTGTTTGTTTAGAAAGTGGACAGCTTAACAGCACTGCTGGACCAAGTGAATGCCTCGTTATCTGTGCGAGTCGTCTCGCTGAAGCAGAAAGTGCAGCAAAATCAGGTAACTCGTCTCACTCGGCCACATAGTTAGGTAACTCGTGCCTCCGTGAAACAAAGTCCGGTAACTCGTGCCTCCGTGAAACAAAGTCCGGTAACTCGTGCCTCCGTGAAACAATGTCAGGTGTTTACTGTTGTAATGGTGTTTATGAAAAAAAAGGAAATAAATAAAATTGTTTGAAGGTTGAATGCTTCCTGTAAAGATTCTAAGACGATTTTTTTTTTTTTGCTTAAAGTAATTGCGTATTAAATATAATTAACATTTCAGCTTAAAATACAAGAGCTGAGTACAAACGTGAGCGCGACGTGGAGTGACCTGCAGCTTCTCAAACTAAGCACAGCAAGACCGGATGTACCGACGACGCCCACCCAGGCCCCTATCCCCGGCACCCAACCCCCCGCCCCTGGTGTCGACGCCGCCGTTGTGCACGCCATCATCCGCGAGGCAGTAAGCACTGTTGTCAGTAATCATTTTGAGGTTCTAAGCATGCGCAAGGCAGCATTGTGACGTCATAAGTACCTGTTGTAGTCCCTCCCGAAGCGGTTGTGTTTGTGGGTACGAAGGTTCGTTGTTGGTTGCTTCGTTTCGGTTATTTCCGGTAACCTTAGTGGAAATTAATTGCTGACCTGTATGTTCGCATTGATTAAACGGTATTACAAGTTTCTATTGATTACAGCGTAGTTGTTATTGCTACTAAACAACTAACCCATCTCTGCCCCTTCCCCCCCCCCTTCCCGTCCCTGAAAAGGTACTTTCAGACATAATGAATATTTGTTTTTTGTAAAAACTACCACCGACAGAAGGTGTCGGTGCTCGAAACCGACACACCGGTTAGTTCGGTTAGCTGCGTCACAAAATGTATGTTTGCTTCAAATACAGCCAGCTTAGGTTCCCATAACGGTTGTTAAAATCGTTGGTTTATTTTGTGCATCGGTTCCTGGACACTTCGTACCTTTGCCGTTTCGTACCTTATTGGACGCTTCGTGCCCTAATTTTTATACCACTTCGTAACTTTGCGAAAGACACTTCGTACCCTTGCTTTCCAGTTAGTACCTTTTCATTGTTCACTTTACATAACTTATTGTGTAAATAATTCAGGACGTTACTTGATTGGAATTGCGAAATTGTGTACAGTTCTAATTGAAACTGTCCGTGCAAAGTAAGGGGGTTTTCATCGCATAGGTAATTGTAGTCCCCTTGATTGCAGTTTGGTAAGTATTTGGATGATCGCAAAAAAGGGAAGTTTTTAAGAAAAAATCACATGAAGAACATTCTTGTAAAATTTAGAAGAAATTATGTTGAAACTGGAGAAGGTAATGCATCTACGAAAATGGCTTACAAAAAGGGTTTTAAATACTGTCATTTGGGCAGTTTTTTTGGCGAATGGCCAAAAAAGTAATATTTCAAGAGAGCACTACTTGGGAATATTGATATAAAATTTGAAAGCAGCCGATTAAAACTGTAGGAAAAGATTTTGAAATTTGGCGACCAAAAATTGAAAAAAAAAACAAACAAACAAAAAAATGCCGCTGTTTGGTTAATTTTTGGAAGATCGCTAAAACAAGTACCTATTTTAGAGAGGACTACCATGGAGAATACCTACAGAAAATGTGAAGGCAATCAAAATGTGTGAGAGAAAACATTTTGAAAATTAGCCACCAGAAAGTTAAAAAAAAAACAAACAAAAAAAACAAGTAAATGTAAAAAAAGAAAGAACTACCTTGGAAAACTTGGAGAAGAAGCGTTTTGAGAATTGGCCACCACAAATTATGAAATGTCGCCATTTTGCCGGATTATGCAGACGACAGATGCCTCACACCAATGTGACAGGACTAAGGGTGGGTTGGGTCTGAAATTGTGTCTACGTAAAAACTACGTATTCTGTTGCCAGAAAATCTTAACTTAGCAAATGGTCTTTTGACAACCAGATTCGCTGTTTGGGATCTCATAAATGATTCAAATGGTTCTATTAAAAAATTAAGTGTTTTCTGAGCTGCGAATTTACACTAGATATTGTACGAATCCACATTAAATGTGGCAACAGACTTATCGTAATTATGCCTTTAAATGGGCTGACTGCTTATTACGGGTCACCACAAGCTGCTCATTTTATGCCATTCAATTCAGAAATAAATAAACATTTGCCTTTTTGCTTTTATGTCTTAAAACTAAATACAATTCACAAACAATCACTTATGAAGGACGAGGGCAGGGCTGTTCCTGATATCATATTGGTTATTGGAACTGTTGAAGATTTATAAAGCGTTTCTTCCTTTCAGTTCATCAGTGTGTTGTAGTGTCTAAGACGCTCCCTTGGTAAGGAATGGATCCCCAGTTCGAATCCCGCTGAATAACGTTCACGATCCGAAAATCGCGACAGGCTTTTGTGGATCCTTTTCTGTCTCGAATTTATTTAATTTGTAAACAAAATAATATAGGCGGCCCGGGGCCATTTTCTACCCCGGAATGGAGTATGTCCCCGCGGGTACCCTGCCCATCCGTAGACTAGAGCCACTCAACGAACGCAGCTGGTCTAAAAATAGTCCGGGTTTAGAAAGAAACTGATCTAGAGAATCCTCAATAATTATTTTACCGAGTGGTGATTATTTAAGGTGGAAAGTGTGTTAGGTCCGTTTGATGACGCCCGCCTTTTAACCGGTTATGCCAGACTCTCAGAACAGTTAGTCTTGTTACCAAGGAAACCAAGCAAAACCAGCCACCAGGTTCCAGAGATTAAATACATGGAGAACGAGACAAGACATTCCATTTGATATGAGAACTTTTCGTGTTAATTTCTTTTGCAATTTGATACGAAAAGTTCTTGTTTATTTTCCTTTGTAATAATTTTTGGTTGTGTTCATGGTACAGCAGAGTAGAGCTCCTGCCAGTCTGCTGAAGACAGGATTTGACATTCAGTTCAACTTACAAAAAGTTCCTATGGCTTTTGTTGTAATAAAGTCAAGAAGTGGAATGATAAAATTTGTGTCTTTTACGCTCCTTCTGTACTGGAAAACTAATTGTAATGCTAGGGTATGAAGTGGCAGGCAGGGTTACGAAGTGTCTTTCGCAAGGGTACGAAGTGGTCAGAATGTGGTTACGAAGCGTCTTTCGTAAATGTGGGAAAATGATAGAGTACGAAAAGCCAAAGGTACGAAGTGCCCAATTCCCCGTTTATCACCTAATTATGCATATAATGAGAAATTACAGAATTAGCTTTGTTAAATGTGGATCTGTATCGTAAGCGCATGTCCGATTGAGTAAACAAATAAAGAAATCAAACAAAGAACAGTGCATTGGTGCAGTATATTTAGGGAAATTTAACAAGATCATGGTTTAGTTAAGGGCGAGAAGATGCCGAAACTAAGAGTTGGGAAGGTGGAAAGAGCTTAAAGCCGGCACGGGAGTGGGTTGTTGCTGAATTTTCTCAGTTTTGCAACATATTTTCCCCATAAACGATAAACGCAGTTGATTGCTTAACTAGTTTAACAATGTTGTTTGATAAAAAAGTTCACATGTCTTTGAATCGCTCTTAGAATATCATTGGAAACTGGTTATGTAAAGTTGAAATATAAAGTAACAAAGCAGCACATCATGAGAGCAATTTAAGAAATAAAAAAAATGTGAAAAAATATTATTAAAAAAGTTATGAAAAAATGGCCCCCACGCAAACAATCTGGGGGCCGTTTTCAGAAACATGGGGGCCATAGCGGCCCCAGCCAAAAAAACTGGGGGCCATTATTAGAATCTGAGGGCCATGGCCCCCGCCAAAATGATCCCTGTATTGTGACTGCACGTGATTAAATGTTTCTGTGACCGCAAGTGATATGGTGATTACTTGATATTTTAACCACACGTGATTACGTGATATTGTGACCGCACGTGATTACGTGATATTGTGACCGCACGTGATTACGTGATATTGTGACCGCACGTGAGTACGTGATATTGTGACCACACGTGAGTACGTGATATTGTGACCGCACGTGATTACGTAATATTGTGACCACACGTGATTACGTGATATTGCAGGGATATTTCTGTGATTTTCCAACTGGGGGCCGATGGCCCCCAGACAAAAAAAATGGGGACCATAAAAATGAACTTATCAAAAGAGACAAATAAGGTCAGTTTTGCAACATATTTTCCCCATAAGCGATAAACGCAGTTGATTGCTTAACTAGTTTAACAATGTTGTTTGATAAAAAAGTTCACATGTCTTTGAATCGCTCTTAGAATATCATTGGAAACTGGTAATGTAAAGTTGAAATATAAAGTAACAAAGCAGCACATCATGAGAGCAATTTAAGAAATAAAAAAAATGTGAAAAAATATTATTAAAAAAGTTATGAAAAAATGGCCCCCACGCTAAAAATCTGGGGGCCGTTTTCAGAAACTGGGGGGCCATAGTGCCCCCAGCCAAATAAACTGGGGGCCATTATTGGAATCTGGGGACCATGGTCTCCGCCAAAATGATCCCTGTATTGTGACCGCACGTGATTACGTGATATTGTGACCACACGTGATTACGTGATATTGTGACCGCACGTGATTACGTGATATTGTGACCACACATGATTACGTGCTATTGTGACCGCACGTGATTACGTGATATTGTGACCACACGTGATTACGTGATACTGTGACCGCACGTGAGTACGTGATATTGTGACCGCACGTGATTACGTGATATTGTGACCGCACGTGAGTACGTGATATTGTGACCACACATGATTACGTGCTATTGTGACCGCACGTGATTACGTGATATTGTGACCACACGTGATTACGTGCTATTGTGACCGCACGTGATTACGTGATATTGTGACCACACGTGATTACGTGATACTGTGACCGCACGTGAGTACGTGATATTGTGACCGCACGTGATTACGTGATATTGTGACCGCACGTGAGTACGTGATATTGTGACCACACGTGATTACGTAATATTGTGACCACACGTGATTACGTAATATTGTGACCACACGTGAGTACGTGATATTGTGACCGCACGTGAGTACGTGATATTGTGACCGCACGTGAGTACGTGATATTGTGACCACACGTGATTACGTGATGCTGTGATGTTACTTCATTTTCTTTGTAAAGGGTGAAAATGATGTAACTTTTGTTAGTATCTTCCAGTCTATCCTGAACTGGTTTATGGATTATTACTTAAAAAGGAACGCCCAGTGAAAGATGAAGAGCGTTTTGATGTGCATGTTTCAGCTATTATTTGGGCTCGTGTGGTCTTGGTTTTGAGTGCCACCACTTCTTGCATGTTGTTTTTTTCCCGTGTCCTGCTTGGAACTGCCAGTGCATGTGTAGCTATGACAACACAAAATAAAAATAAAGAGAGTAAGAGCAATGATGATGATGGTGATAGCATAGTCTTGTGACGTGTCCCTGTAAATTACTCGTAAAAAGAGGTGTATCCTTTCACAATAACAGCTGTGGCAAAAATGGCAATGCATAGTTATCTGTATTTTTTTTCAGCTGCATAATTACAGCCTTGGCCACAGTACGGACATGACAGCGCTCAACGACAGCATACAGAATGAAATCAACCAACTCAATAGCAGCATTGTGTCCATGGAGGTAAACAAGCCCCTTCCCACCGCCCCCCCCCAAAAAAAAAATAAACAAAACTTGTGTTCTTTAGGCTACTTAGCACTGTCTTGAATCAGATACGGAGTGAAAGTGAAACGGCTTATTTGATGATAGGTTTGCAAATTCTCTGCTTAAATAGTCAAGGGAACATTGCTTTTGGAAAATTCTTACATTTAGGAAATTTCGTTTACGTGGTGAAAAAAAAAACACAGACAAATAAAAAGCCAAGTGGATACTGACAAAAACATTGACGTTGTGGCCACGTTGTATTCAGTAGTGCATGACGTTACCATTGCATGGAGCCTGTTTCTGTGTTTCAGATGACGCAGGGAGGTACGGTCTCGGCTCGGGCTTTCTTGACGTTTAAAGACACATCTCAATCACAGTATGAGGTACACTGCCTTATCCTCCAGATATTATCATTGTTACATAAATAGCCTCAGAGGGGAGGGGGGGGGGAGGGGAAGGGGGGCAGTGGTTTCTGAGGTCATCTTAGTTTAAACGTTGTTGCATATTTTAGTTCTCCACATAAAAAACATACAAGGTTAAGCAAATTGTAACACCGGTCCATTTTAAGTTATTCATCAGGGTAGTTACAGGTCAGGAAAGGTCAGGAAGAAGGATTGCGGGATTTCTGTGGCTACCTTGCTTTATTTGTATTACACCCCATCACAGCACGTTGTTTTTGGGTCGTCGTAGAACGACACGTCACGTGTGAAATCTGTGATTTTTATTTCACAGAGCATCCGTGACATGGTGGGCGTCATGGGTGAGCGCGCCAACGCCATGGAAACGCGACTGGGCGACCAATCAGAGCGCATCGCGCGCCTAGAGCAGGCCGGCGCCTCGCCGATAGATGGCGGGGCGAGCGAGGGGCACGAGTCGGACACGGGGCGCCAGAGCGAGGGGCACGAGTCGGACACGGGGCGCCAAAATGTCGAGGCCACCACCACGAAAAAGTAAAGAGTCGGTGACTAACACGGACATATCATTTAGATATATGCGTCGTAAAAAATGAAACTATCGTCTTGACGAATTCACTTAATTTTTGCAGAATAGTTCAATTTGCGAGTCAGTCATTACATCGTTTTCAAACTAGGATCTTTATTTCAGGTCAGTGATTAGTAAATTATCGGAAATTGATAAATTAACTAAATTTGGACTCGGTCCCCTTCTTTTACAAAAGGGAGGTCAAACTTCCTAATTTTGTGTCGTAAAAACAAATGGAGAAATTATATGTAACAAATATAAAAGTTATGTATAGCAACAAGTCACACGGTGGGAATATGTTTGAAAACTCTGACAGTCTGTCATTAGGAAAATTTCCGCCAGGTGTCCTAATTTTCTCACCAGTGCCCTAATTTTCCCTCCGGTGCCGTAATTGTCCCCAATAGTGCCCTAGTACTCCCACAAGTGCCCCAATTTGCCAAGCAATGCCCCAATTTTTCAGACCAGCCGACCCGGGTACCACCTAACATTTACGATCCTCTTAAACTCTGCAATCACCTCCGTGCTTTTTTTGTGCATTCAGACCGGAAACGGATGGTGGTGAACAACCGGTGCGGCAGCCAGGTCCAGGGGGTGACAAAGAGGGCGAGCCTCTGATTGGCGCAGACGACGGCCACTTGCCTGATTGGCTGCACTTAGAAACCACCGAGGTATTGCTAACACTCACCCTGCCCTCTCATTGGCTCGTATATGGGGGCTTCATTTTGAATGAATCTTGTACGGAATTGTCAAGGTCACACCTGTTTTGCCGTTGACTTTAAGAATCAGTACAATAACGCACAGCTGGAATTCAGTTGCACTGTCTCAATGGAGAACTTAGAAAATCTGAACTGAAAAAAAAAGAGTTGTGTTTGAATATTAAACAAGAACAATAAATGGTATGAATGATAAAACTGTACAAACGTCGGCTTGACAAGTGTGCACCGCTGACACGTGGTGACATTCAACACTTCCAAAGTTCGCTAGTGCTTAAATGCATCGACGAAATGTCAGGTGTGGAACTACAACCGAGACTTTATACGAGACGAGACTAATTTTAGAAGGAAATAATTGAAAAAGCAGTTGGTGTAGTAGAAGCGCATTCTATAGCTATTCTTGGGTAAATGCTTACGACTGCTTGGATGAACGGGTGTATTGGAGTGGGGGGCGGGGGGGGGGGCAGGGGGAGTGTGTATGGGGGCAGTCCCCTCTAGCAGAGGCCTTGTGTGTTGTAGAGGGGTGTTGACGCGGTGGAGCAGTCCACCATCAAGCCCGTAGAGGAGGAGGAGGCGACGAGCCAGGGCGTCTTTCATAGTCAAACCATTTCTACTTCTCAGGGTAAGTTCCAGCCCAGTCACAGTGTGTAAGGGGGGGTTATATAATATATGTTTTGTTTCATAGTGATGTCCTTGAATGTCAATCAAAAGGTGTGTTTGTGGGTAGGGGCGGGGCCGAAGAGGAGGGGGGGGGGGATGGTGGTGGTTATATATGAAATATGAAGAGTGTAGCTCATTTAAAAAAATTGTGGTAGAAGACTGTTAGATTTGGCGGTTTAAATTCAGTTGCCATTACGGGTTCCCTTCGTGTTGCGTACGCTCGATGCTGCGGGTGGGAGGGGGGGGGGGAGGGGGGGGTTGGGTTGTATTGATTTCATACTTGAGCTCCTGATTGTCATTGTTACATTCAGTGAATACATGTAAGACCGCATTTTCTGATTCGGCTTGTGCTGATGTCATTCGGGACAGAGCGTTCGTCTGTGTCAATGAGAGCGTGTGTAATGCATGTGGAATACGTTATCGTGGCCTTTTACGGGAAAAGGTCTCTTAAAATGTTTATGTGACGTCACAGATGTCGAATTTGAATTCTCCAAGTGGGACGGCGATGGCGATGGCTACGTCACTTACTATGACGTATCGCCCTTCTTTGGGCCTTCCATGCCGAGCCAGTTAGAGCTGCAGCGATACGACCTTGACCTTGATGGCCGATACAGCCTGAACGAGATGCAGGCGGCCTTCGGCGTCCGTGCCCAGGCCGAGGAGTCGTTTCCAGAGGCACCAGAGGGTGACTTTGAACCATGTGTGTTATCGCATCTCTTCTGGCTTTTTTCTTTTTGCTTTATTACAGATTAACACGCTAACATTGGATGTGTAGCCAAAAGTTAACGCTAGGAATGGGAGACCTGATTTGGCCTATTTTCTTTGACAGTGTGTTCTGGACGGTGACTAGTACTTGCCATTTACTTTCTATGCTCATATTGCCTATAAATTCGTCTTGACGTCATTCGTCGGAGCACACTTTGGTCGTGTCCATTTGAAAATTGCATGCATGAAACCACATAACTATTTTCATGATAATTCTTCTTAAGTATATTTACTAACACGTGACGTAATCACAACTGTGTAATTCATGGAAACTCCAGAACTTTCAAAAAATGTGTTTTGGTTCCGTATTCAAAAGGAAACGCATTTTTTTAGAAATAAATGCGCAACTTTTTATGATGGATAGTCATGCTGAATATCAGGTTTTGAAAGTTCTAGAAAGTTTCAGTATACGTATCACGGGGCATAAAGTTTGAAAACATGAATCCCCTGGGCAGTGTCGTGCGTCCTCATGTCCGTATTCCTGGACCACATATCAGGCCTCCCTGGGACCATGTTAAGTTTATGCCTTGATATCAAGTAGAAAAAGAAAATTGGCGCTGTAAATATTAACTAATAACAGGAGTGCGGACAATTGCTGAAATATGGCGTTGATGGCGTTTACATCAAACCCGATGGATTTCTATCCGCTAAACCTCTGTGAGAGAAACTCGCCGCGATGTGCAGCGTCTACTCGCATGACAAATCTGTTGGATACTCCTGTTATAATGGGATTAGGGCCGCAATGCCGATTTCCTTTGAACTAAGAAAATTCTTTGTTACTAATACTGACTTGTATCTCTTTCCAGTTTTCAAACGCCTTTGTTTTGCTGCCTGACGTCTGTAAAGAGACCTGCGAGAAATCGCAGTGAAACGATGCGCGTTATGTGCAATATCGACATTTATTGAATATCACATTCAAGTGTAATTTTCAACATAGTTTTGGTGTATTTTATTTTTTCTATTCATGCATAAGTATCCCGAGAACAGGCGAAAAAGTAGTGAGAATGGAGACGGCGAATAGTTGGAAAAATGTCGGTAGGGAAAATATTGTGCTTCTGGTCTGTTGAAAATTGGCAAGGGTTTTCTCTTTTTGTTTAGCGACCACTAAAACTAGCACTGCCCCAAAGCGGGTGACTAAGAAGCCTGTAGTCAAGCCGCCAGTCCACAGGCGACCCAGCCACCCAATCTATCACCCACCCGCCCATAAGGTACCAAAGAGTGGCGTGGGCGGCACAGGGAGGGTACCTAGTTGCTTACTCCCGCTGTCCTCACCTCCACCCTCCCCAATTCCCGTTTTTTATTCCCGAGATCGACATTTTGCTGTGTATATATGGCCTCATGGTGAAAGAAAAAAAAATATTCAAATATCCAGAGATCTTTTGGGGGAAAGAACATGTGGTGGTTTTGCCCAGTCGGCGGATGATTCCTGTCTGTCCTAGATCTCTCAGTGACCTGGATCATTCTCATACATGGGAATCTTCCGGCTTTTTTTTTTTTTTTTTTTTTTGCCAAATGGACCATTTTTTTCGACCCCGTTCCCATGCATGCTAAAATTTTCCGGCTTTTTTTTTTTTGCCCCCGTTCCCATGTATGGTAAAATTTTCCGACTTTTTTTTGCCCCGTTCCCATGTATGGTAAAATTTTCTGGCTTTTTTTTTTTTGCTATGGTTAAATTGTCCACCTTTTTTTAGCCCCCCTTGTATGATTCTGTGCCGAAGATCACTCAGTGTCCTGGATCAAATCAGCCCTAGATCACTCTGTGCTCTAGATCACTTAGTGCCCTGGATCACTCAGTGCCTTGATCAATCAGTCGCCGCCATCTTGCGAGCGGTGTTTGCTGTATATCAAGTTGTTACCATACCCGCTACCTCCCTGCACTGTTCATTGAGTTCATGAAATCTGCCCCTAAGATCAATACAGCATCTCGCAGTCTTAATCTGGCGATGTTTTTTTTTTTCGTTTCTAGCCTCAGTCGTATTAGTATTCTCTCTGCTTTATAAATACATTGCTTGTTTATGACCATTACTCCACCCAAGGCTTAATGTCAAAAAAATATCGATTGATTCATTACTAAAAAGAATCACCATTCTGTCTATGTGAACCCATTTCCGGTAACTACAAGGCACCGGAAGCCTATGCGCGCTCTCAGTATAATCTTGACTAATGATTGCAAATAATGTAAACATAATATAAAAAAAAATGCTTTCCTGCTTCTATTTATTTCTGACTTCTATGCAGGATTCCCTGGATACTTACCGTGTACATACGACACTGAAAAAAGTGCCTCTTATTTTTGTCCTCGCGCTCTAGTTGTAGATTATGTATTTGTGTGTGCAAATCTTTTAAGCAAGTGTTTAATGAAAACAGCGCATTAGTTTAACAGAGCTAAAAAAAAGCAGTTGATGAGTAATTGTTTTCGAGTTCAAAAACGAAACAAAAAGATTTACTTCGTTCTCTTGCGGCATGCAACAAATCTGTAATTTTACAATCAGGCAGAAAGCGACTTGTGAACTTTGACAAGGAAGTTTTAGAATTGCGGGCGTGTGTTTATATTGTGGTTTGTGCCAGCTATGTCTGTTGTAATGTATGTGTTTGTTCGAATCACTCGCCTCACTGTAAATGCGGTCGTGGGGCTGTTCAATCCATCAGCGTTGCTATGCAACAGCTGACCTTTGGGAAGGTCAGTCTGTTACGTATAGTCACAAAGCGGATGGATTTCAAAAGTAGTTCTTGTATTGCACTTAGGAGGCTATTTTCGCTCCGAAATCAACAGAAAAAGGTGTCATAGAGGTTGTCTGATAGATAACAACGAATAAATTAATACCTGGAAACAACGTAGATTGGCTTCGGCTGTCTACAACTACCACCAAATCCCGATGGAAATTAAGTGTACTTTTCTTCTGATTGACAGAAGAGGCCTCACGGAAGGAAATGAGTGAAGGTGATTCGACGCACGATGGACGCCACAAGCGACATGTGATAACCAAACAACAGATAAAACAATCTTTCTACAAAGATAACCCAATCAGATAATAGTGATATATATATATATATTTTTGTTCGGACTCTGCCCCCACTTGTGTGATGAGCGCACCCTTTGTTTTTTTTTTCTATCGCTGTTTCCGTTGCGATGTAGTTATGTGCGAACAGCATCAAGTGGGAACAAAGTACGTAGTGTCCATGGTTCACGATTATCACAGCGCTGTCCGACGCCTGACTTGTAAAATGGGAGGAAAGTTCCCTAATGCCTACGTCACACATATGAGTACACATCTGTATTCTTTATACGTATGGCAGAGATCATTGCTCTACATATTTTCTGAATTAGAAAAAATCTCATGTAGCACGTGATTGCAGTTTTTAGAGATCCTGTTTATATGAATGACACAGTTAAAACTTGACTATAAAGAGTATGGTTATGTCTTATGGAGACTTTTTGCCGTTAAAGTTGGTAGCATATTTGGTAACAGATTGCGATGCCTGAGTTTTGTTGGGTGAAAAAAAGTATAATAAAACGAGCCCAGAAAACGTGTGAAATATTTACATGGTGTGCGTCACGGACACCTTGAAAAACCGAAGCAGCGTCCCGTGGTTTCCTCAGATAAGTGTTTCCCCAGATGTTGACCTGAGCGAAGCAGCGTCTCATGGTTTCCTCAGATAATTGTTTCCCCAGATGTTGACCTATGTGAAGGAGCGGTAAGCGCTGTGATAATCGTCAACACCCCGTGTTGTTGTTTAAAAAAACATCGCGGTATTCTTAGTTTGTCCTTTATGAAATGGTGCATACATTATTGTTGATATTTTCCCAAAGTCAGTGGTTGTTGTTTTTACCATAGGAGTGGTGTGAGAATTATCTTGGTCAAAAGTATCTTGCAAAGATAACCTTGCGCATTATTTACACTCGGCTTTCCGGCTCCCTGCTGCGAGTGCTAATGTAGCTGGGCGGTTGGGGGGGGGGGGGGGGGAGTAGGTTCAGTCCTCACGCTCGTAAACATCAGATTACTGCAGAGCGGTTGGTGGCGTGTGACGCCGCTACTATACGAGTGGTTGCTGTTTCAAAGCACTGCTTAAGGTGGAGAAAATTCTGAAGTCTTATCGAACACGTGTTAGCTGGTAGTCTGTTTGGGACAGAGGAGGGTAGAGGTAGTGTGGCAGTTTAATACACTTGTTCAAATTTTGACGAAAGGGCCGTTTCGCTGGAAGTGTTCTCAAGGTCACACATTTTTTTTTTACAACTTTCCTACTTGTATCTGTCGTTACGAACAAACTTTTTCCAGTGGCTCATTGGCTGTGTATCCTAGTGGAGTTTTAATTTATTGTGCACAAGTCTGAGATTTGTATATTCGATCACACGTGATGTGATGCCACATATGCTACAGTCAATGGACATAATTGTTCGTCATTTTACAAAATGGTGGCGCATTGGTATTGTTTTTCATTCTGAATTCAATATCCTCTGGTAATGCAATAGAAAATTGTCTTACCTTAATATTTGGTCAAATTGCCCTTCATTTTTATTACTTCCGAAATACGATCGGGAATAGTGTCGTATAAACTTTTAATTCGGGTTTGTGGTGTGTTTTCCCAGATGTGTTTGATTTCAGCCATTAGCTCTGTCTGGTTGTGTATTCGATTTACGGCTTCTTGAAGCTTTCTTTTGATATATAACCACATATTTTCTATTATATTTAAATCTGGAGATTGTGCTGGCCACTCTGTCGTATTGATATTGTTTTCCATTACAAAATTTTTGTACAATTCGAGCCCTGTGAACCGGTGCATTGTCATCCATAAATGCATAATTGTTTTGAGGGAAATGCTGTGCAATTACAGGCCAAAGTTTTTCATCTAGTATATCTATGTATTTTTGATCATTTATTGTACCTTCAACTTTGGTAATTGTTCCTACCCCTTGATAGGTAACACATTCCCAGACCATTAAACTTATTCTGTGATGAGGTGTACGGCACACGAGTTGGGGGTTGTACTTTTCGTCGCCTTTTTTCCAAACATAAATACGGTTATCACTTCCCAAAACTATTTGACTTTCATCACTAAAAATCCAATTTTTCCACTGTCCCGCAACTGACCAATGTTTTCTTTCTTTACACCATTTCATTCTTTTTTTTGTTGTTGACATCTGTAACTGAGCATTGTTTTTTGCTGGACCTCCGCTGATACGCTAAACTGTTAATATTTCTTCTGATATTTCTAGTACAATTTTATGTGATTTTTGTTCATAAAATACACCAGTTATGTCCACCAAAGTTTGTCTTCTATTTGCTTTATTGATCCGGGAAAGTTGGTTTTTGTCTCTTTCAGTAAGTAATTTTTTCCTTCCTCTCCCAAAACGATTTTCAACACATTTTTCTTTTTCAATTTTTTTCAAAATACTACAAGTTGCAGTCCGAGGTATATTAAAAATTCTTGCCAATTCAGAAGTATTTCTGTTGCGTTTATGACTTTCTACAATTTTTTGTTTCAGTTCACTTCCATATTCCTTCCTACCGGAAGCCATCTTTATATGCTAAAATTTTACATGTAAAATCAAAACAACTTGTCAAAATACTTATAAGAACGTAATCTGCATTGATTTCACTATGGATACAATCACTCATGAGGAAGCAATTACGTTGTCAAGTATTAAAATACAACGCCCTAATATAGAACACATGCGGTGCCCAACGCGAACTCGTACAAGGTGACGAACAATTTTGTCCAGTGACTGCAACGTAAGGTCACGTGTACAGTTGTATACGAACACGTGACCTATATTTTGTATATACTGTATAGGCCACAACTTCACTGCTAGACTATAGACTGTACACGATAACGAGTTCCTTCGTTTAAAAATGCCCCGGATCTCCGAAAATGAAGACGCGATCATCGGGAATTCACTTTATTTCTTAGGAAGGGGAAATGGCGGGTCAGGGGTCAAAACGTTCGATTTTTGTGGCCGAGGCTTTTAAACACTTTAAACTAGTCTTGCCTGTTGTTTAGGTGTTCACGTTTAGAACGGGGGGGGGGGGGGGGAGGGGGTTGCCTGGGAGTGCCTCGTCACAAGCGTGGATACACTCTGTGTCATGCTCGGGAAGTGTTATCTATTCAATAAAGATAAGTAATCTCTTATTAAGCCAATCAAGAAGCAGTGTTGTACGTGTGAAGTACGGAATTGACAAACAAACAAGTAGAAATGGAAAGTTATTATTGATTCCGTTGTGTGAGTTATGAACTATTTTACTCGTTAGACTAGTTTCTATTTATGGAGCTGAAATTTATTAACGTTATCACGTCATTATAAGTGTACGAAGCTTTAAAGACGCAAGATTCAAAATGACAATTATGTATGGTAAAGGTGCAGGGGGGGGGGGGGGGGTTGGTGTGCACAATTGTAAGTCATTGAAGTACTTGGATTCGTAGAAACTTTTTGTGAAAGTCTTGATGTTGTGTAGTTAACAGTCCAGCGAACAAACTCAGTTTATTTTTAAAATGTTTGTTTTGTGAAGTAACAAACCACAGCGGGTAATTACGTTTGTGTACGATGTAATGTGTATGTAACTCTTGTTGGCTTCTCACTATGGCGAATAAAATGCGATGCGAATCAGGACTTCCGTTGTACGGCTCCTGTCTCTCAGTAACACACATCCATGACGCTGACAATAGTATGCCTTTGAAAATCTCATGTTTATTGGGAAATTAAAAGTAAAGCTTAAAAAGATGGTAAAAATCGAATAAATTCAGTAAAATCTTGCATTTTCTAGGCCAGATAAATATTAAAGTGTGTATTTGACCAATGTCTCTTACCATTAAAACAACAATGTCCAGGGACATTGTGTCCAGCCGAGATCTAGTGAATCGCGTATGAATAAGCTTGCATGGTTGCCAAAAAGTTTTTTTACCTTGACTGTCACCGAGAAGTTCAGTGTCACCAAGATTTCTCTTATGTTAAGTTGTTTAGACCCGAAGGGTCGAAAATAAGCTAAAATTGCTCTATCTCTAACCGTTTTAGTCCGGTTTTAACTTCCCATTTTGTCTTCGACCGTGACCGAGAGGGCCAAGGTCACCAGGTATCTCTGATGTAGCGTTGTTTAACCCCGAAGGAGCAAAAATGACCTGAAAATCGCTAACCCTTTTCGAGATAAAGCTTCATATCGTTAATGCAGGGTTGCCACACCGTACTTTTAAAAAAGATTTGTACTTTTTTTGGCCTTTTATTTTTTTTCCCTATAAAACGTACTTTTTTTTACCAGCGTACTTTTTAATACTTTTTTTGCATTTTCATTTTTCTGTTCATTTTTCAAAACGCACAGTTTTAGCTTTGTTATAAGCAAAATTTGCTCGCGCCTTTGGCGCGAGTTACAAGGTTACCAGACCGTACTTTTAAAAACGATTTATACCTTTCTTCGCCTTTAATGTTTTCTTCATTTATTTCAGGCACATCAAATGCTACCACATAATGCAACCACCACATAAGATACCTCTCGTTTGTCCGTCCGTCCGTCCGTCTGTCAGTAAACTTTTTTTCGTCCGGATGATATCTCGAAAACTATTCATTGGAGCTTCACCAAACCTTACAGGAAGAAAGTATATATAGTGTAGATGTGCAGCGGAGGTTCAGTTTGTCCCATATCAGTCCGTCCATTGCACTCTATAAACTTTTTCTTGTTCAGGCCCTATCTCAAAAACTATTCATCGGATCTTCTCAAAGCCTTACATGAAGAAAGTATATATATAGATGCGCAAGGACCCGTCCGTCGCTTCATCCTTTGCACCTTGTATATTGTTTTTGTCCGGGCGGTATATCACAAGAGTAACTGGACCATAGTGATGTAAACGCTATTGGCTGAGGGCTTTGCATCTCCGATGCGTATGTTCTTTGTACTTTTTTGTACTTTTAATTTTTTTTTTTACAGAACGTACTTTTTTGTACTTTTTTTTTACGCTTTCAGTGTACTTTTTTGTACTTTTTTTGTACTTTTTAAAACTTTTTTTTAAACTTTTTTACTGAACGTACTTTTTTGTACTTTTTTTACGCTTTCAGTGTACGTTTTTTGTCCAACTCCCCGTGGCAACCCTGTTAATGGTATACGAGGTCAGGTGACCTTTGACCTTGCCCCTCAAGGTCAAGATTCGAGATAGAAGGGTTCCCCTACTGAATAAGTTTTGAGCATTGTTTATGGTCTCTGTTCGTGATTAACGGGCCTTTTGAAACATGTTGACTTCAGTTTGACCTTGACCTTTGTCTTTAAAGTCAAAAGTATTTGCGGTTTCACCGAGACCCGATGATTTTCCTCTTTAAGTGTACCAAATAGAAAGCTCCGCTTACTCAAACACTGTAAGGAGTTTTCTGGCAACTATTTTATGGAAAAATAACTTTGACGTCAATTTGACCGTGACCGTTGAAGTAAAAAAAAAGCGTTTTCACTGTGATCTCACTCTACACGTGTGCCAAATTTCATCTTCCCCTGCCAACTACTGCACGAGGAGTTTTCTGGAAAACATCCAAACGGAAAAAGGGAAGGGAAGAGGGGGCAGAAACTTTCAGTAAAACTACAAACATATGAGCGGTTACAAACGAAATTTACAGGTGAGGGAAATATGAGAAACATGAAATGGTAACAGCACATCGTGCCTGGCAAAGCATAAAATGTATTCTTTTAATTTGAAAAGAACGTTTACGCCGGTTATTCAGTGTCTGTTTACCAGCTAGAAACCATTCAATTAAACATAACATTCTTGTTGTAAGTCATAATAAACGCTACAGCCAATAGACCAATTTGTAATGTGACCGATTACGATGTGCTCTCTCTCTCTCTCTCTCTCTCTCTCTCTCTCTCTCTCTCTCTCTCTCTCTCTCTCTCTCTCTCTCTCTCTCTCTCTCTCTCTCTCTCTCTCACTCTCTCTCTCTCTCTCTCTCTCTCTCTCTCTCTCTCTCTCTCTCTCTCGCATGCCTGTCTCCTGTCGTTCCTTTCTCCTCCAGGATAAACAACGACGACAAATATAAGAAGGACATTAATAAACCGCTTCTAGTTCAAAATTTTATTTATTTCGTTCAAAAGTGACAAATCAGAACAGAACAAGATTTATTGAACATACATTGCTCAAGCTGTCGAAATGTGAACTGAATTCAAACTGGGATATAAAAGCTAATGAGAAATAGAAGAAACAATTGTCATTTTTACGACCCGCCCAACGGTAGTCGGAGGGTCATATAGTTTTTGCCTTGTCCGTCCGTCCGTCCGTAACGCTTTGAGTGTTTAGGTTTTTGTAATGAACTCGTCCAAGGGTTTTAGGCCTGGCAACCTTAAACCTATATGGAGTGAATATATATAGCATGAAGGTGTGACCTCCTCTTTTGACCGACGTTTATCCGTCCGTCTGTCCGTGAGGGCGTTCGGAACTTAGCATATTTTTAGTACATTGATGGGTAGCTTCGAAGTTTAGTTTAATGAACTCGTCCAAGGGTTTTTGACATAGCAACCTCAAACCTATGCGAAATGAATATATATGGTATGAAGGTGCGCACCTCCCCCTTTGACCGACGTTCATCCGTCCGTCTGTCCGTGAGGTGGTTCGGAACTTAGCATATTTTTTAGTATATTTGTGGGTTGCGTCGAAGTTTTGTGTAATGAACTAGGGTTTTAGGCCTGGCAACCTGAATCCTGTATGGAATCAATAAATATGGCATGTAGGTTTGCACCTCTCCTTTAAAATTTCGTTTAGGGCGCGTCGTTTGTGTTCCTCCAGACACATTCTAGTTCACATGGTTTTTATTACATGTCACGCGCAAACTGCATAATTTAATTACATGCCTGAGTAAAGGAAAACAATCATGCATACATTCTGTCAAAAACATTGATTATACACCGTTCCATGATAATACCGGAGAGTGATTTAGGAAGAGTCAAAGTGCTGGTTTTGCTCTTGAGATGACATGGGAGGGTGATGAGGATTTATAGTCGGCATAGTATCTAATGAGCATTTTAAAATTTTAAGAAATTAAAAAAAAAAGAAAAGTAACGTTCCTCGGGCCCGTTTTTAACCCGATTCCCCCATCCCCCGAACAGAGGAGAGGATGACAAAGTTAAATGCTCGATCCACATAATTTTGGTTCTTACAGTGTGGAGCTTTGGGGTGAGAGGGGACCCATGCCTGGCATTGCCTGTGCACGAAGCGTAATTAATACATGTTCGAACGATGGTGTTATAGCAGCAAATATAACTGAGCCATACTGCAGAAAACGAGTCCAGGTAAAATTGAATAGCATTATAATAACTTTTCCAAAGACCATTTGCATGTATGTTATATATTTTATACATAAGAATAGCTTTGAGTATTTATAAACTTTCTTTTAACACTACTGATTTGAATGTATATGAGAATGCCTGACTTTGAGGTATTCTCTATTTTCATGGCCCTGTTTATTCATACCGAGGGTGTCAGCCCGAGGTGTGAATAGGCAGGGCCATGAAAATAGAGTTTACCGAGAAGGAAGGCATTTTCATACTTAATGTCCATGTACCAGACGATTTAGCTACGCCCCTTCCGGGAAGTCACCCCCTACTGTGCTGCGATTAAGGTGATAATAAAAGAATAACAATCATGATAAGGTAAAAAAAGCTGAAAGATCATTCATAACAACCTAGTTACTGTTGAAGTCAACACGAGATTTTGGTACAAAATTAACATGGAGAAGGTTCAGAAAATGAATTTCCTTTGACCCAGACTCCTTCTGAATTGCAGAGCCAGTCTGTGGAATTTTGACATTGGATTGGACATTGGTGGACTTATTCAAGTTATAATGTTAACGAGCCTGCCGGTAGTCTAAGCCAATATTTAGCAGATCAAGACAGTGATGATGATTTGATGAAGTGTGTTGAAAATGCGGAGGCCAGCCAGAAATTTTGTTTGAAAGTCCGACGACATGGCAGATAATGACGATATTGACTACCTGGATAAGGTTCAAGATAATTTGGACATTGAATTAACCGCAATACACCTCGGTATAACTGCAAAAGACGCAAAAACTTCCATCGCCAGATACCACAAGCATGTTAAGACCGGATGGGCCTTGCATAATGATCATTCTGAGGTCTATCAAACGTCTTTTAGAGGTCACGACGTCTGTCGAAGAATATTTAATGTAGAAAATGTGATGCGTTTTGTCGTTTTCGTCGCGACAAAATTACTACGGCTGTCGAACGTCTGTCTTGCCTATAAAGCGTCAAAGGTGCCTCAGTGCTGAAAATGTGTTTAACATTTACGGGGAAACATTTACATTAATCAGTGGATATACCTCTTTCACCAGCCGCCCCCCCCCCCCCACTCCAATAAAAGCTAAAAAATTCGTCAGGTATTTAAGCATTAGCTAGAACAATAATTATTGTTAAGGAATATATGTTTTTAAGTTTAAATAAACTTTTTTCAAGGTGAAGATTCTTGATGTTTGATTCCTGTTAAAATTCCATTCGATCACTGACCATGTTTTTTGTTTTCAATGAATCAATTTAAACAACAATGAATACAAAGTCACACCTTGCAGGGCATTCTCAAAAAGAATGACCTGTGTATCTGGTCATTCTTTTTGAGAATGCCCTGCCTCACAAAAAAGGTGCGACTGTGTTTGCCTCGTTCTTCAAAATAAGTCATTGGGGAAAACAAAAGAAGTGGACATTAAATAATTGACCTCAAACGTCACCATTGTACTTGGAACGCTACAGTGCAATAATGATAATGCTAAGCAGTCTATGGTTACTAAAAAAGTTTCGCCATCAAGCTCTGAAACAGTTAATCAGAAATAGGTCTAGTTTCGTGCCTTGCAATTTTATTCCTTTTTACAGATACCGTATAGTGCGGCATGATTGTCCGCTATAGAGATCATAACGGTACTTTTCCAATTTTCCAATTTTGGTATAATCAAAATATAAATAAATGATTTTTACGGGTTGTTCCATTGTATTCTAGGACTTAGTAAGTTTAAGCCTTTCTTTACACGAGTATATGCTTATTTTTTAAACTGAATCAGTTCGATTCCCACAGGTTATTTACAAAGAACGTTCTAGTATAATTAGGCCCCAACCCTACAGGGTTGGGGGCCTATAGACTTGGGGTGTCTGTCTGTCCGTCTGTCCGTCTGTCCGTCCGTCTATCTGTCCGTAATCGCTTTTTTGTACAAGCGATATCTCGAGAACGCAGAGGCCTAGAGACTTGATGTTGGGCTCATTTGAAACGTCTCGACTTGTAGATGTGCCTTTTGGCCATTTTGGCCAAATTTGATCACGTGATCTTGGCCAAATTGGCCAAAAAACGCAAAAAATCGACTTGTGTTTGTACAGGCGATATCTCGAGAACGCAGAGGCCTAGAGACTTGATGTTTGGCTCATTTGAAAGACATTTTGGCCGAATTCGGTCACGTGATCTTGGCCAAATTGGCCAAAAAACGCAAAAATCGACTTGTGTTTGTACAGGCGATATCTCGAGAACGCAGAGGCCTAGAGACTTGATGTTGGGCTCAATTGAAAAGTCTCGACTTGTAGATGTGCCTTTAGGCCATTTTGGCCAAATTCGGTCACGTGATCTGCTAAATTCTGGGGGTAAAAAAAGATTTTCCGCCAGCCGGTATCATTGTTTTTCAAAGTTTTGAGCAGAAGTAGGACATTTATTTTTCTTGGCCTAAATTGGCCAACAGGTTCAAAACCATGGACGACCCCTTACAATTTTGGGGGCGTTGGGGCCTGTTAGTGTTCACTGAATACTTGTTTAAATAGTAGGAAACGTGATTTGTCCGGAGTGAAATTCAGAAAAGTGCAACATAACGTCCGAGGAATTACTACTCTATAACCTTTAATATTAAATGCCTAAACAGTAAATCAAGCAATAAGCGACCCACAAGGGACCATAAGGGCTGGGTGTTAATGGATATCTTAACCCCAGGATACCTTCACCCCTTTAGGACATCTCCACCCCCACTGCAGAAAAATAAGATGTTCTTAATTTAGTACAATTCGTTGCTCAACTGTATTGTATTTACAAAACTTAAGCGAAGACTGCATATCTTATACTAATTTTTCAATGAATCACAGCATTTTAGGCACAAATTTTAAAATGTGCAAAGTTCTCAACTACACTCCAGCTTTTCACCGACTCACCTAACGAGGCTAACGAGTCTCAATATTATATACAGTGATGTAATGGTTACAGTTGTTTGAAATGTATATATTTTGAGTTGCTTTTCGTAACTTGCCTGGTGACTTCATGGCAGAAACCACCTATTATAAGTTGTGAATATCCGCTGGACTCAGCCAATGTGCTTGAGGTTTTGAATGGGGGTACATCAGAAGCTATTTCAATTGCAATTCAAATTATTCGTAGCTTGCACTCACCGCAAAAAAGCAAAAAATAGTTCGGGGTGATGATATCCAGAATAACATTACTTATGGGTGTGAAGATATCCTTAGAGGGGCAGATATCCTGGGACACCGGTTCCCAAATACTTCGTTTTCACTTTACATTTGTCCAAAATAGACCTAGCTAACATTTCAACGTCGTTTTAAACCGATCACAATGCAACACTAAATCTAGTGTCCAACCCAAGTCATTGAGACAATGTTGGATAGTTGCGCCAAAGACATTAATTAGACGTTGCGGAAAAACATATTTGTAGAAAGGATATGCTCCCTTGCAAAGCTGTGTCGGTGTTCTGTTGTATATTCTCAACGTTTCGAGTGGTATTGCCAATTCGTCGCGTTTTCTCCAAACGGACCAAGGCTTTTCATTGAAATGCGATAAAATTTCGACAAAAACACGAAGTTTTCATCAAACACAAATGTGGAAATCCGATGATGTCGAAAAGTCTGGGGGTGATATTGAAATTATTACGAGACGCGTATGCTACAGGGTATCTGTGTAATCAGGGAATACACTTATTCCCTGAAATGTTTAGGGAATACGTGAATTCCCTGTTACCGTCAGGTAATACGTGTATTCCCTAAAATTTCCAGGGATTACACGAATTCCCTGAAATTATAGATGTCCTATTACACAGATTCCCTAAAGTGTTTTAGGGAATTCGTTCAATGAAAAAATGTCAACATGCAATCAAGTGTATTGAAATTCCTGAAATTATAGGAGTCTTATTAACTGATTACCTGACTGATGTAATGAACTGAGAAGAAAATGTCAGTTTAGTGTTTAGTGTAAATTTATTGCTATTGAAATGCAATCAGCCTTGCCGTAAATATTTTCTCCAGTTGCTCAAGGAATAATCCATCAATCGCCCGGGAACGTATGAGAGCGGTGTAAAGGGTGGAATTGCAATTTGTGAAAACTGCAATTTATAAGTCAGCTTTACCTCTTTTATACATATGCCATTCGACTTTCAGTGGATAGCGCTTTCAACTTATTTAAATTTAAAGAATAATCCATTAATCATCCGAGTCTCAGCTGCCCTGCACAAATTGCAATTTGTGAAAATTGCGATATGTCAGCACATCAGTCCTCAGTGCTGCAACAGGAGCCAGGAACGACGTCATTGGAGCAGTCATCGGATATCAATGACTGCGTTTTCTCAAAAATGGACATTATTCAAACAGAGAGATGTGGTGCTAGGTGTGCTCAAGTAATGCAAGCATTAATGAATGCCGGGGTGCAACAGTAAATGCCACAGTAGTCTAACGTGTACAAACAAGTAAACGCCGGAGCGCAGACAGAACTGGCTAGAATATTAAAGTAAACACAAGTATAATTAGATTGCACTTAAATCTTATTTTGGGACTATGACTAGTGTTTAGATTTATCTTGATTGTATTTGAAAGAAATCTTTTATGGTACAGAGAATAAACAAAATGTGTGGAAAGTGGAATTGTAATTAAATCCTATTCTTGGGATATGAAGTTGTTTTTATTCAGTTCATATAGAAGGACACTTACAGTGTAATACTGTTTTCAGATTTTATCTAGATTGTACTTGAGCTGTGTCATGGAGAATAAATAAAGTGTTTGAAATGTTTTATTATTAGTCTTCATTGTGCAAGCAACTTCAGGGAACACGAGTATTCTCTGGCCGAGTTTTTCAGGGAATACGAGTAATCCCTGAATATTTTAGGGAGTACGCGTAGTCCCCTACGGTTGCATGGAATTCATATATTCCCTAAAGATTTCAGGAAATTCCCTGATTACAAAGATTCCCTGTAACTTGTTCAGCTTTGCTATCCCGAACCCTGTACAGCGCCGGGTGATACATGTTCTGTGATAGATGTTAATGAAGGCAATTAATACATATCGCCTAACAGACGATCCAAAAATTCTAATCGGTTATGGTGTGTAAAAGCCATAAAGATGCAAGAAACATAACATTCGATGCAAAAAACTAATAAAACATTGTTCTATCAGAGTCATGCGAATGTCATGTCTCTTTATCTAAGGGGTGACATGAAATGCAAACTTATGGCAAAATATGCCATTATTTCTAATATCATAGATATTAATACATTGTGATAAAATTTAACACCGAATGACACATCTGTACTTCTTAAAATACCAACTAGGCGACAATACAGAGTTTGCTCTTTTGTTTCTCACGCATGTCATGTCATGAACTTTAGCACCTTTCAGAATCCCTACTTTTCATGTTACTTAGGTGTTTTTACTATTTGGCAAGTAAATAAAACCCACAGAAAAACAGAAAGCAACTCTTCTAAAAAACTTTAATGTTAGTTTAGAAATCAAATATATTCTTAAAATAGATATAAATTGTTAACATTGTACAAACATTACAAAGTGACATACAGGATGGCACGGCTTGACTTATTATACACCTCTTGGCCAATAAGAAAGGAGCTTTTTATTTACAAATGAAACAACAATGTTTGCGAATTGTAGTATGTCACGGTTATAGTTATCAAACACCTCTCCACCAATCAGAACTTTCTTGTACCTTTTTGGTACAACGTTTATTGTTACTGCCGTGTGTCTTTTGTCTGTGCTATCTTTGGACAGTATTTATGTCACGAATGTTAACATAAAGAGCCTGTGTTTAAGTTTTACATATGCTGAACATATGAAAAAGTGGGAAGGAAATCGCTCTGTGACATATTTTCCTCGTCCCCAAAGAAAGAGCCGAGAGACCTTTGATTTATAAGTTCCACCTCGTCGCCATTTTGATAAAGTGGGCTTTCTGCACTTTCAGGACGTGGAGCATCCTGTGTCACACCTATATTCCTCACATTTTGCAGTTCTACTCGTTCTATGACGTCATCGTCGTTAGTGGTGATGATTTGGCGTGATTTCAAACATGGCGGATGAATACCACAAATTTCATGTCCATGTATTGTGGCAACAAGCCTTTTGTAGAAATAATCTACAGTGTCATCGTTTTCAACAGAAGGCCATTTAACGAAGACTTTAGCATCAAGAACACGGCGTACTCTTATAGGCAGCTCTGTTTCCAGGTGTCCCAAAATGACATAGAATATTCTCTTTCCGAGCGTCCTTTCTAGTTCTTGCGCATTTTGTAACTCATATTTGGGCCATTTTTTCACAATCGAGTGCTTGCTGAGAACGACTAGAATATCCCTACTATGAATCATGTGACTAGAAATGATTTCGTCTATGTCGCCAGTCATTGGAAAGTCTCGATAATGGACACAACAATTCAGACCATGCACACCTTCTAAGACATTTATCAATGAATAATGAACCCAGTCTCGATCTTCTCTACAGTAAACTAAATATAAATCAAATATATTGTGTGTTCCATATCGCGGTGTACCACAGCAAAGTTTTAAACGGTAAAATCCAGTTATCACTCGATAACGGTGCTTATACAACAGCCAAAATGACACACCTGTGAGAGAAACGACCAAGCAGCAACCTATTGTTATCGCGACTATTTCCCACGACAGCAGCTTTTGGCATTTGTGTAAGTGGTCACCCATATCAATGTCTGTAGCTAAATGTATATCGTCTAAATTTCTACAGAGATACCATTCCTGATTGTGGAATCTATGTTTGTTATGTTGCAATTGCAATAAAGTCTCAATTGCATTTACGCCGCAGTCACAAGACAAAATGTTACCAGTAAGGTCTACTCGAGTAGCCATGCGCGCAAGATCGCGATGCATCTCTGCTGGTAGCGAATGGATAGCGTTGTTCGAAAAATTGATAAAATTTATTTGTGTACTTTTTATAAACAAATTTCCAGATATAGTGTGTAATAAATTGTTTGCAAAAGAAACATTTTTCAAATGTATACAATTTGAAAACAACCCTCCAGACAAAGAATACAGCAAGTTATTTGAAAGGTAGAGGTTTTCTAGATATATACAGCTATGAAATAAATGATCTGGAAGTGTTCTAAGTCTATTTTGAGATAAATCCAGCCATCGAAGAAAATTAAACCGCAAACAAATGTCGGACCTGTTTTGAAATCGGAGACCATTTTGCTTTAAATTTAATATGTGAACATTTGGGAATGATTCACTTTTGAAGTCACAGTCAAGAGAACCATCTGCTCCAACATTCATCAAATTTAACTCTTCCATGGCATTCAAGAGTGAAAATGTTATGCTATACTTGCAGTATGTAGGATTATTTGGTAGGCACATTCTCATAATCTGTTCATGGAGAGAGAGAACTCGGGTATTTGACATATCGAATATGCTTCCATTACTCTTCAAAAAAACTGCGTCAAAAGTAATCTTTTGATTCCTAAAATTATTTAACAAATTTAACCACTTTCTGTGTTTGAGCAAATACAAAAATACTGCTGAATCATGTCTCGAAAAATAGATTTCCTGAAGTAGTGGGGATATGGAGAATTGTAGACCCCATCGATTGGTTTTGTCATGCACAACGTATGGATGGTTAGAGCAAGAAAATGTTGTATCACCCAGCAACCATTTTATCAATTCACATTGTACTTGGTGATCATCCAATCTGAGGTCTAAAAAGGAATCCGGAATAGCCTCTTCCATTCGGGAGCAAGTGGGTACGACTAGATACTTCGTATATGGAACGACTTGAACTGAGGCTGAAGACTGGATTGATAAGAAAGCAATTCTTGGGTGAAAGTGAATAAGTTCATTCAGTGTGTCTCCGCATTTAATATACAGATTAAATTCTTCACCTGCAATTCCCAGGGATGGAAAAGAGAAAAGTTTGGGATTATATGATAGATCCAATCCTTTCAAACAGGGCAGCGAAGAAGAAATACCTGGCTTCACGAACGAAAGATCCGGAGAATTTGTGATGCTAAAATACTCAAGATACTTAGTATGTTGTAATGCGGCGAATAGATCTGCTGCGTCAAGGGTAGAGGGCGGCGCACCTGTTTCAGAGCAATAACTTAAACCGCTGAACGAGAGTACCTGGAGTTTCGCTGACGTGGGAAGTAAATTGATAATATTAGTAATGGAGCCAATCCGTGATTCGAATGGTGGCAGCACAGCCTTCATATTGAAAACATTTAAACTGGTCGCATTCAATAAACAGCCATTCAATCCGAATTCAAGCGTGAGGGATACAGAAAAAAATACATAATGCAGACGTTTTAGGTTACTCAATACGCGTGTCGTTTCATCTCCAAAACACGACCGTGGAGACAGTAGAAACATCCCTTTGTAACTAAATATCCATACTTCTTCCAATAATTCAATCCCATCCAGTGATTTTAATATTTCTGGAGGAATAAAATCATAAGCATGATTTATTTGGTAAACCACTGCCTTTCTAGCACTTTTATTCCAGCGGCTTATTATTTGTTGGTTACTCTCCGTGTCATTCATATATGTTGCATGCTTGGGAATTGTAAACACGGCTTTAAAATGTTCCATTTCTGGGTTCCTGCTTTTTAAAAGCCGTTCGGTCCCAAAGTACGTTTCTCCAGGAATGGGATCAAGTCGATCATCCATGGTTAGTCTCGTAAAGTCCTTGCTGCATTCTTCTGGATCGACGTGTGCACTGACAGAATGCAGATATAAAGAAAAAAAGAACAAGACACTCGTCATCATCTTTCCTTCGTCACAAGAGGCTCCTGCCGTTCTAGGCCAGCGCATGCGTATTCAAGCCTTTCCAAAAGGCGATAAAAGGTAAAAGTTTATAAGGACCTGGCGTTTGTTAGCCGAAGCTCTGAAATCAAGGTATCAAATATTCAGTGTGAGGACAGATCGGACATTCCTCTAGGAATCAAATGATTTATGCTTAGTTCTCGTCATTTTTTATTTATTTGAAAATGATAGGCTAAGTATCAAGGAACTCACTCGTAACTAAGTTGCTTAGATACGCACGTCTGGCATTACTTGACAGATTATGTTTTGGTTCAAAATCAACGTCTCGGCGAGGTTGTTGTGACTTCGCAAAATAATGTCGCCTATGCAACCCAAAAGCGACACCGTTTGGAGATCACTAAACTTACCCATTAAACATTGCGACCTTCGACAACGTTGGATAGACGTCGCACGTCAGATCAACGTCTGGTTTGTTTATTGAAGTCGAAATAACGTCTACCTTCTGATGTTATATAGATGTTGTGTAAGATGTCGAAAAGTATTAATCTAGAATCGCCTCAAGAGTAGTTGGAAAACGGGGACTCCAGCACAGTGATGACGTCAGAAAGATGTTGTAGAACCCTCCATGGGGGTTCCAGCACAGTGGTCACGTCATAATGACGTCAGAAATGTGTGGTGGATCTGGATCAGATTGATAGGGCTGAGCGCGCCCCCGTGCCAATGACGTCATCATGACGTTATAATGATGTCATCATGACGTTATGATGTCATCATGACGTCATAATGACATCATAATGACGTTATACTAGCGTAAGACTCTCCTAAGCAGAATAACACTAACCCTAAGTCATCTGTCAATCATCGTGACGTCATCAGTCATGTGACATGTCAATCATCATCAGTCACGTGACCTGTCAATCATCATCAGTCACGTGACCTGTCAATCATCTGTCATATGACCACAACCCTATATGGGGAATGTTTTCCCGAACATTAACCTTACGTCCCGCGTGGCTCACTTGGTAGAACATTGGACTCGTGAGCGGAAGTTTGGTGGTTCGATCCCACCCTCGGGCAACACTTCCACCTTCTGTCTATCATATCGTTATATCATGGAGTTCTCCATGTGAGGACCTCCCCCCTCCCTCTCCCCCCAGGACATAAGACATACTATTACCGACCCCCCCCCCCCACCAGGACATACTATGTACCGACGCCCCCTCCCCCCTACCAGGACATACTATGTACCGACCCCCTACCCCTCCCCTCTCCCACCTAGGACGTGTGAGGACGTGTGAGGACGTGATTCAGCCGCCCTTTAAGAGCACATTGTGTTCGCACAAGTGTTTCATTCATGCTGTGGCTGTTATTGGATGCACATGGAAAAAAGGAAGTGAAAACATTTGCTCTTGCTGTTGTTGGATATATATGGAGAACAAGTGAAGGATTGACTGGAAAACACATAGGAGACGAAGTGAAAGATTGGCTATTCTTTGTAAAGGAAGTGAAAGATTGGTTGGAATACACATAGAGACGAATTTCAAGAGTCTTGGTAAGTGACTTTTTTGTGACATTATGTGACTCTATTACATTATATGACATTATTTGACTCTGTGACATCATGTGACTGTGATATTATGTGACTCTGTGACATCATCTGACATTATGTGACTCTGTGACATTATTTGACTCTGTGACATCATATGGCTATATGACTATGTGAGGACTATGTAAGGGCTATGTAAGCATAATTAGTCTAACTGTGTATGTCATTATCAGATCGTTCACCAAACCTGCCTCTGTGGCTCAGTGCACAGGGCACAATGGGCTCGTTATTCGAACATATGTTTGAATGGTGTGCTCTTCTCACAAAAAAACTTATGTCTTATGTCAAACTTATTTTATACATCATATATTTTTCAAAAACTAAATTTGGTTTAGAACCCTGATTTTCCTATTTTATACCTCATATGTTGTCAAAAAACGCAATTTGTTAAAGTTGATCTAGAACCACCATTTTTCCACTACTATGACTTTAGAACATTCGAATAAGTAGCATGCTAAAATGCTAAAACCTATTTTATGCATCATATGTTATCAAAGACTAAATTTGTTAAAGTTGATCTAGAATCACCATTATTCCACTACTATGACTTTAGAACATTCTAATAAGTAGCATGGTAAAATGCTAAAACTTATTTTACACATCATATGTTTCTCAAAAACTACATTTGTTAAAGTTGGTCTAGAACCACCATTTTCCCACTACTATAACATAAAACATAACATTAGACTTAGCGCATGGGGAAAATCCCATTCCTTCTCAAATTTATCGATCGTTCCCACGCTCTGAAGTCTTACACTCTCAAATTTATCGATCGTTCCCACGGTCTGAGGCCTTTGAAGTTCTCAAAATTATTGATCGTTCCCACGGTCTGTGGTCTTTGATGTTCTCAAATTTATTGATCGTTCTCACGCTCTGAGGTCTTTCACTCTCAAATTTATTGATCGTTCCCATGCTCTGAGACGTTTCATATACTTACGCCTACGCTTTGTGTGTGTGAGTGGTTACTGTAATATAACCACTGAAATATGACTAATTAAATATTATCAGTGAAAATAGGCATAAAAATATGGTTGCTATGTTAAAAAACAAACAAAAACAAAAAGCTATGTTTGCCACTAGGTGTGATCGAACCACCAATCTTCACCTTACGAGTCCTCTACTCTACCAAGTGAGCTAACGGGGCTGGTCTATTGAACGATCTGATAATTACATACATAGTTAGACTAATTATGTTCACATAGCCCTTACATGGTGTTACATAGTCATATAGCCATATGATGTCACATAGTCACATAGTATAACATAATGTCGCATAGTCACATGATGTCACATAATGTCACATAGTCACATGATGTTACATAATGTCACAGAGTCACATAATTCCACATAATGTCGCAGAGTCACACAAAGTCACAGAGTCACATAAAGTCACATAATGTCACAGAGTCACATAATGTCACATAATGTCACAGAGTCACATAATGTCACATGAAGTCACAGAGTCACATAATGTCACAGAGTCCTATAATGTCACATAATGTTACAGAGTCACATAATGTCACATGATGTTACACAGTAACAAAAGTAACCAAAAAAAACAACAAAAAGTTATGCTTGCCCATAGGTGGGATCGAACCACCAATCTTCTGCTCATGAGTCTCACGCGCTGTGCACTGAGCCACAGGGGCAGGTTTGGTGAAAGATCTGATAATGACATAAACAGTTAGACTACTTATGCTTACATAGCCCTTACATAGTCCTCACATAGTCATATAGCCATATGATGTCACATAGTCACATAGTGTCACATGATGTCACATAATGTCGCATAATGTCACAGAGTCACATAATGTCACAGAGTCACATGATGTCACAGGGTCACATATGCCATATGATGTCATAGTCACATAATGTCGCAGAGTCACAGAATGTCACATGATGTCACAGAGTCACAAAAGTAAAAAAAAGTCACTTACCACGACTCTTTTGCCAATTCGACTCCATGTGTATTTCACTTCCTTTCCAAAGAATAGCCAATCTTTCACTTCGTCTCCTATGTGTATTCCAGTCAATTCTTCACTTGTTCTCCATGTATATCCAACAACAGCAAGAGCAAATGTTTTCACTTCCTTTTTTTCATGTGCATCCAACAACAGCCACAGCATGAATGAAACACTTGTGCGCACACAATGTGTATTCCAGTCAATTCTTCACTTGTTCTCCATGTATATCCAACAACAGCAAGAGCAAATGTTTTCACTTCCTTTTTTTTATGTGCATCCAACAACAGCCACAGCATGAATGAAACACTTGTGCGCACACAATGTGCTCTTAAAGGGCTGCTGAGTCAAGTCCTAGGGGGGAGGGGAGGGGGAGGGGGAGGAGGGATCGGTACATAGTGTGTCCTAGGGAGGGGGGTCGGTCCATAGTATGTCCTATCTTCTAGTGGGGGGAGGGGGGAGGGGGGAGGTCCTCACATTGAGAACCCCATGATGTGATTGTATGATGGACAGAAGCTGGAGGTGTTGCCGAGGGCGGGATCGAACCACCACCCTTCCGCTTACGAGTCCAATGCTCCACCAAGTGAGAGTAGTTGGAAAACGAGAGTTCTGGAACAGGAAGTGACGTCATCAGGCCCCCTCCCTCCTCCCCCAGGACATACTATGTACCGACCCACCCCTCTCCCCGTGACCTGTCACTCCTGTGTCATGTGACTCCAACCGTATATGAGGAATATTTTCCCGATCATTAACCTTCCGACCTGAATGGCTCACTTGGTAGAGCAGGGGACTCGTAAGCGGACCCATGATCTGAAGGTCGGGGGATCGATCCCGCCCTCGGGCATCACTTTCATATCATATCATGGGGACCCCACCCCCCCCCCAAATCCTCCATGTGAGGACTTCCACCATCTGTCTAGCATACTATAGGGACCCCCAGGACATAATATGTATAGACCCCCCTCCTCGGGTCCTCCATGTAAGGACTTCCACCATCTGTCTATCATACTAAGGGGACCCCAAGGACATAATATGTACGGACCCTCCCCCTCCCCGGTTCCTCCATGTGAAGACTTCCACCATCGGTCTATCATACCATGGGGACCCCCGGGGTCCTCCATGTGGGACCCCCCTAGGACATGATTCAGCACTCCTATAAGAACACATAAGTGTGCGGACATGTGTCCCGATCATTAACCTTCCGATCTGAATGGCTCACTTGGTAGAGCAGAGGACTCGTAAGCGGACCCATGATCTGAAGGTCGGTGGATCGATCCCGCCCTCGGGCATCACTTTCATATCATATCATGGGGGCTCCACTCCCCCCCCCCCCCGAATCCTTCATGTGAGGACTTCCACCATCTGTCTATCATACTATGGGGACCCCCCAGGACATAATATGTACGGACCCCCTCCCCGGGTCCTCCATGTGAGCACTTCCACCACCTGTCTGTCATACTATAGAGACCCCCCAAGGACATAATATGTACGGACCCTCCCCCCTCACCGGATCCTCCATGTGAGGACTTCCACCATCGGTCTATCATACCATGGGGACCCCCCGGGGTCCTTCATGTGGGACCCCCCTAGGACATAATTCAGCACTCCTATAAGAACACATAAGTGTGCGGACATGTGTTTCATTCATGCTGTGGCTGCTATTGGATACACATGGAAAACAAGTGAAAACAGTTGCTCTTGCTATCATACTGCTGTACTATTGTGCTGTTGTTGGATATTACATGAAGAACAAGTGAAGAATTGGTTGGAATACACATAGGAGACAAAGTGTAAGATTGGTTATTCTTTAAAAAAAGGAAGTGAAAGATTGGCAGGAAGCACATAGGAAAGTGGCAGATTGACTGGAATACACATGGAGACGAATTGGCAAAAGAGTCGTGGTAAGTAACCTTTTTTGTTTTACTTTTGTAACTATGTAACATTATGTAACACTATGTAACACTATGTAACATTATGCAACATTATTTAACTCTGTAACATTATGTAACATTATGTAACTCTGTAACATCATGCAACATCATGTAGCATCATGTGACACTATGTAACATCATGTAACACTTTGTAACATCATGTGACATCATGTGACTATGTAACATCATATGGCTATATGACTATGTGAGGACTGTGTAATTGCTATGTAAGCATAATTAGTCTAAAGTATGTCATTATTAGGTCGTTGAATAGACCTGCCTGTGTAGCTCACTTGGTAGAAGCGACTACTCGTAAGCAGAAGATTGGTGGTTCGATTCCGGCTCGGGACAAACTTTTTTTTCGGTTGTTTTTTGTTACTTTTGTGACTATGTAACATCATGTGACATTATGTGACATCATGTGACTGTGACATTATGTGACATTATGTGACTCTGTGACTTTATGTGACTCTGTAACATTATATAACATTAGGTAACATTATGTGGCTCTGTGACATCATGTAACGTTATGTAACATTATGTGGCATCATTTAAAACTATGTAACACTATGTGACTTTTTGTGACGTTATGTGACTCTGCGACATCATGTGACTCTGTTACATCATTTTTTAAAGGTAATAGCCATATTTCTATGTCTATTTTCACTGATAATATTTAATTAGTCATATTTCAATGGTTCTATTACAATAACCACACACACACTCACACACACACAGCAAAGGAATAAGTACATGAAAGGTCTCAGAGCGTGAGAAAACGATCGATAAATTTCAGAGTGCACTAGTTCAGAGCGTGGGGGAACCGATCGATAAATTTCAGAGTGCACTAGTTCAGAGCGTGGGAACGATCAATAAATTTGAGAAGAAATGGGATTTTTCCTACGTTAAGTCTAATGTTATGTTTTATGTTATAGTAGTGGGAAAATGGTACTTCTAAAGCACATTTAACAAATTTAGTTTTTGACAACATATGATATATAAAATAAGTTTGAACATTTTAGCATGCTACTTATTCAAATGTTCATAAGTTATAGTAGTGCAAAAATGGTGGTTCTAGACCAACTTTAACAAATTAAATTTTTAACAATATATGATATATAACATAAGTTTGAACATTTTAGCATGCTACTTATTCAAATGTTCATAAGTTATAGTAGTGCAAAAATGGTGGTTCTAGACCAACTTTAACAAATTAAAATTTTAACAATATATGATATATAACATAAGTTTGAACATTTTAGCATGCTACTTTTTAAAATGTTCTAATGTCATAGTAGTGGAAAAATGGTGGTTCTAGACCAACTTTAACAAATTAAGTTTTTAACAACATATGATGTATAAAATAAGTTTGAACATTTTACCATGTTGAAGTAGGGTAAAAATCAGGGTTCTAAACCAACTTTAACCAATTTCGTTTTTTAACAAATTATGATGTATAAAATAAGTTAGTGAGAAGAGCACACCATTCAAACATGTATTCAAATGACAAGCCCCATTCGAAACATGTGCTTGAATTATTTTTGGAACATATGACGTCATGGTATTGTTCAATAATGTTTTTTAAATAAGTCAACAATCGTTCAACAAATTGTTTAACAAGTTGTTCAACATGTTCAACATGTTGTTCATCATGTTCAACAAGTTGTTGCTCAACAAGTTGTATATAAAGCTATGTTTAAAGACTTTCTCATCATTTGAATAGTGTAGGTTGAACCGAAAGGATGTATAAATGCAACATTTGTTCAAAATCTTACAATTGGCCACAAAGTCTTAAAAGACACTTAAAGGTTGCTCTTGCTGTTATACTGCTGTACTGTTGTACTATTGTGCTGTTGTTGGATATTACATGAAGAACAAGTGAAGGATTGGTTGGAATACACATAGGAGACAAAGTGTAAGATTGGTTATTCTTTAAAAAAGGATGTGAAAGATTGGCAGGAAGCACATAGGAAAGTGGCAGATTGACTGGAATACACATGAAGAAGAATTGGCAAAAGATAATGTTGGCTTTGTTCTAGACGCTGGGTATAGTTGAACAGCCTCATAAACAGTTGTTTTAGTCCATGCTTATAAATGGGTCGAAGGTCATAACTTGCTATTTCACGCGCATCTTCAAGTCCTTGTTCTTCATATTCTAAAACCTTTTCTTGGAATTTGTCATCATAGTCATCGTAGACTTCTTGAACCATATCATGCCAAACAGAGTCTATTTCTGACTCACTTTCAGAGTCTGTTTCTGACTCACTTTCAGAACCTTTACCACACCTTACCTTACCACACGTCTCCATATGTTTGAGCAAAGCTTCTTCGCTGTTGTATAAGGCACCCCATTCTGTACAAGCATGTGCATTCTTTTCAGCCATGTTGACGCTTTGACTTTCCATAGAAGACTCATCTAAAGTTTCCGTGAAAGGCAGTTTTACAGGGTTTTCCATATCCGATTCTTCATCCACTTCTGAAGTGTGAGCAACCTTTAAGTGTCTTTTAAGACTTTGTGGCCAATTGTAAGATTTTGAACAAATGTTGCATTTATACATCCTTTCGGTTCAACCTACACTATTCAAATGATGAGAAAGTCTTTAAACATAGCTTTACATACAACTTGTTGAACAACAACTTGTTGAACATGTTGAACAACAACATGTTGAACATGGTGAACAACTTGTTGAACATGTTGAACAACTTGTTGAACATGTTGAACATGTTGAACAACTTTTGAACATTATTATTGAACAATACCATGACGTAATATGTTCTAAAAATAATTCAAACACATTTGAATACATGTTTGAATGGTGTGCTCTTATCACTAACTTATTTTATACATCATATGTTGTTAAAAACTTAATATGTTAAAGTTGGTCTAGAACCACCATTTTTCCACTACTCCGACTTTAGAACATTTAAATAAGTAGTATGCTAAAATGTTCAAACTTATTTTATATATCATATGTTGCTAAAAACTAAATTTGTTAAAGTTGGTCTAGAACCACCATTTTTGCACTACTGTAACTTTAGAACATTTGAATAAGTAGCATGCTAAACTGTTCAAACTTATTTTGTATATCATATGTTGTCGAAAACCTAATTTGTTAAATGTGCTTTAGAAGTTCAACAAATTGTTTAACAACTTGTTCAACATGTTCAACATGTTGTTCATCATGTTCAACATGTTCGACATGTTGTTGTTCAACATGTTCAACAAGTTGTTGTTCAACAAGTCGTATATAAAGCTATGTTTAAAGACTTTCTCATCATTTGAATAGTGTAGGTTGAACCGAAAGGATGTATAAATGCAACATTTGTTCAAAATCTTACAATTGGCCACAAAGTCTTAAAAGACACTTAAAGGTTGCTCTTGCTGTCATACTGCTGTACTGTTGTACTATTGTGCTGTTGTTGGATATTACATGAAGAACAAGTGAAGGATTGGTTGGAATACACATAGGAGACAAAGTGTAAGATTGGTTATTCTTTAAAAAAGGATGTGAAAGATTGGCAGGAAGCACATAGGAAAGTGGCAGATTGACTGGAATACACATGAAGAAGAATTGGCAAAAGATAATGTTGGCTTTGTTCTAGACGCTGGGTATATTTGAACAGCCTCATAAACAGTTGTTTTAGTCCATGCTTATAAATGGGTCGAAGGTCATAACTTGCTATTTCACGCGCATCTTCAAGTCCTTGTTCTTCATATTCTAAAACCTTTTCTTGGAATTTGTCATCATAGTCATCGTAGACTTCTTGAACCATATCATGCCAAACAGAGTCTATTTCTGACTCACTTTCAGAGTCTGTTTCTACTCACTTTCAGAACCTTTACCACACCTTACCTTACCACACGTCTCCATATGTTTGAGCAAAGCTTCTTCGCTGTTGTATAAGGCACCCCATTCTGTACAAGCATGTGCATTCTTTTCAGCCATGTTGACGCTTTGACTTTCCATAGAAGACTCATCTAAAGTTTCCGTGAAAGGCAGTTTTACAGGGTTTTCCATATCCGATTCTTCATCCACTTCTGAAGTGTGAGCAACCTTTAAGTGTCTTTTAAGACTTTGTGGCCAATTGTAAGATTTTGAACAAATGTTGCATTTATACATCCTTTCGGTTCAACCTACACTATTCAAATGATGAGAAAGTCTTTAAACATAGCTTTACATACAACTTGTTGAACAACAACTTGTTGAACATGTTGAACAACAACATGTTGAACATGGTGAACAACTTGTTGAACATGTTGAACAACTTGTTGAACATGTTGAACATGTTGAACAACTTTTGAACATTATTATTGAACAATACCATGACGTAATATGTTCTAAAAATAATTCAAACACATTTGAATACATGTTTGAATGGTGTGCTCTTATCACTAACTTATTTTATACATCATATGTTGTTAAAAACTTAATATGTTAAAGTTGGTCTAGAACCACCATTTTTCCACTACTCCGACTTTAGAACATTTAAATAAGTAGTATGCTAAAATGTTCAAACTTATTTTATATATCATATGTTGCTAAAAACTAAATTTGTTAAAGTTGGTCTAGAACCACCATTTTTGCACTACTGTAACTTTAGAACATTTGAATAAGTAGCATGCTAAACTGTTCAAACTTATTTTATATATCATATGTTGTCGAAAACCTAATTTGTTAAATGTGCTTTAGAAGTTCAACAAATTGTTTAACAACTTGTTCAACATGTTCAACATGTTGTTCATCATGTTCAACATGTTCGACATGTTGTTGTTCAACATGTTCAACAAGTTGTTGTTCAACAAGTCGTATATAAAGCTATGTTTAAAGACTTTCTCATCATTTGAATAGTGTAGGTTGAACCGAAAGGATGTATAAATGCAACATTTGTTCAAAATCTTACAATTGGCCACAAAGTCTTAAAAGACACTTAAAGGTTGCTCTTGCTGTCACACTGCTGTACTGTTGTACTATTGTGCTGTTGTTGGATATTACATGAAGAACAAGTGAAGGATTGGTTGGAATACACATAGGAGACAAAGTGTAAGATTGGTTATTCTTTAAAAAAGGATGTGAAAGATTGGCAGGAAGCACATAGGAAAGTGGCAGATTGACTGGAATACACATGAAGAAGAATTGGCAAAAGATAATGTTGGCTTTGTTCTAGACGCTGGGTATATTTGAACAGCCTAATAAACAGTTGTTTTAGTCCATGCTTATAAATGGGTCGAAGGTCATAACTTGCTATTTCACGCGCATCTTCAAGTCCTTGTTCTTCATATTCTAAAACCTTTTCTTGGAATTTGTCATCATAGTCATCGTAGACTTCTTGAACCATATCATGCCAAACAGAGTCTATTTCTGACTCACTTTCAGAGTCTGTTTCTGACTCACTTTCAGAACCTTTACCACACCTTACCTTACCACACGTCTCCATATGTTTGAGCAAAGCTTCTTCGCTGTTGTATAATGCACCCCATTCTGTACAAGCATGTGCATTCTTTTCAGCCATGTTGACGCTTTGACTTTCCATAGAAGACTCATCTAAAGTTTCCGTGAAAGGCAGTTTTACAGGGTTTTCCATATCCGATTCTTCATCCACTTCTGAAGTGTGAGCAACCTTTAAGTGTCTTTTAAGACTTTGTGGCCAATTGTAAGATTTTGAACAAATGTTGCATTTATACATCCTTTCGGTTCAACCTACACTATTCAAATGATGAGAAAGTCTTTAAACATAGCTTTACATACAACTTGTTGAACAACAACTTGTTGAACATGTTGAACAACAACATGTTGAACATGGTGAACAACTTTTGAACATGTTGAACAACTTGTTGAACATGTTGAACATGTTGAACAACTTTTGAACATTATTATTGAACAATACCATGACGTAATATGTTCTAAAAATAATTCAAACACATTTGAATACATGTTTGAATGGTGTGCTCTTATCACTAACTTATTTTATACATCATATGTTGTTAAAAACTTAATATGTTAAAGTTGGTCTAGAACCACCATTTTTCCACTACTCCGACTTTAGAACATTTAAATAAGTAGTATGCTAAAATGTTCAAACTTATTTTATATATCATATGTTGCTAAAAACTAAATTTGTTAAAGTTGGTCTAGAACCACCATTTTTGCACTACTGTAACTTTAGAACATTTGAATAAGTAGCATGCTAAACTGTTCAAACTTATTTTATATATCATATGTTGTCGAAAACCTAATTTGTTAAATGTGCTTTAGAAGTTCAACAAATTGTTTAACAACTTGTTCAACATGTTCAACATGTTGTTCATCATGTTCAACATGTTCGACATGTTGTTGTTCAACATGTTCAACAAGTCGTATATAAAGCTATGTTTAAAGACTTTCTCATCATTTGAATAGTGTAGGTTGAACCGAAAGGATGTATAAATGCAACATTTGTTCAAAATCTTACAATTGGCCACAAAGTCTTAAAAGACACTTAAAGGTTGCTCTTGCTGTCATACTGCTGTACTGTTGTACTATTGTGCTGTTGTTGGATATTACATGAAGAACAAGTGAAGGATTGGTTGGAATACACATAGGAGACAAAGTGTAAGATTGGTTATTCTTTAAAAAAGGATGTGAAAGATTGGCAGGAAGCACATAGGAAAGTGGCAGATTGACTGGAATACACATGAAGAAGAATTGGCAAAAGATAATGTTGGCTTTGTTCTAGACGCTGGGTATATTTGAACAGCCTCATAAACAGTTGTTTTAGTCCATGCTTATAAATGGGTCGAAGGTCATAACTTGCTATTTCACGCGCATCTTCAAGTCCTTGTTCTTCATATTCTAAAACCTTTTCTTGGAATTTGTCATCATAGTCATCGTAGACTTCTTGAACCATATCATGCCAAACAGAGTCTATTTCTGACTCACTTTCAGAGTCTGTTTCTACTCACTTTCAGAACCTTTACCACACCTTACCTTACCACACGTCTCCATATGTTTGAGCAAAGCTTCTTCGCTGTTGTATAAGGCACCCCATTCTGTACAAGCATGTGCATTCTTTTCAGCCATGTTGACGCTTTGACTTTCCATAGAAGACTCATCTAAAGTTTCCGTGAAAGGCAGTTTTACAGGGTTTTCCATATCCGATTCTTCATCCACTTCTGAAGTGTGAGCAACCTTTAAGTGTCTTTTAAGACTTTGTGGCCAATTGTAAGATTTTGAACAAATGTTGCATTTATACATCCTTTCGGTTCAACCTACACTATTCAAATGATGAGAAAGTCTTTAAACATAGCTTTACATACAACTTGTTGAACAACAACTTGTTGAACATGTTGAACAACAACATGTTGAACATGGTGAACAACTTGTTGAACATGTTGAACAACTTGTTGAACATGTTGAACATGTTGAACAACTTTTGAACATTATTATTGAACAATACCATGACGTAATATGTTCTAAAAATAATTCAAACACATTTGAATACATGTTTGAATGGTGTGCTCTTATCACTAACTTATTTTATACATCATATGTTGTTAAAAACTTAATATGTTAAAGTTGGTCTAGAACCACCATTTTTCCACTACTCCGACTTTAGAACATTTAAATAAGTAGTATGCTAAAATGTTCAAACTTATTTTATATATCATATGTTGCTAAAAACTAAATTTGTTAAAGTTGGTCTAGAACCACCATTTTTGCACTACTGTAACTTTAGAACATTTGAATAAGTAGCATGCTAAACTGTTCAAACTTATTTTATATATCATATGTTGTCGAAAACCTAATTTGTTAAATGTGCTTTAGAAGTTCAACAAATTGTTTAACAACTTGTTCAACATGTTCAACATGTTGTTCATCATGTTCAACATGTTCGACATGTTGTTGTTCAACATGTTCAACAAGTTGTTGTTCAACAAGTCGTATATAAAGCTATGTTTAAAGACTTTCTCATCATTTGAATAGTGTAGGTTGAACCGAAAGGATGTATAAATGCAACATTTGTTCAAAATCTTACAATTGGCCACAAAGTCTTAAAAGACACTTAAAGGTTGCTCTTGCTGTCACACTGCTGTACTGTTGTACTATTGTGCTGTTGTTGGATATTACATGAAGAACAAGTGAAGGATTGGTTGGAATACACATAGGAGACAAAGTGTAAGATTGGTTATTCTTTAAAAAAGGATGTGAAAGATTGGCAGGAAGCACATAGGAAAGTGGCAGATTGACTGGAATACACATGAAGAAGAATTGGCAAAAGATAATGTTGGCTTTGTTCTAGACGCTGGGTATATTTGAACAGCCTAATAAACAGTTGTTTTAGTCCATGCTTATAAATGGGTCGAAGGTCATAACTTGCTATTTCACGCGCATCTTCAAGTCCTTGTTCTTCATATTCTAAAACCTTTTCTTGGAATTTGTCATCATAGTCATCGTAGACTTCTTGAACCATATCATGCCAAACAGAGTCTATTTCTGACTCACTTTCAGAGTCTGTTTCTGACTCACTTTCAGAACCTTTACCACACCTTACCTTACCACACGTCTCCATATGTTTGAGCAAAGCTTCTTCGCTGTTGTATAATGCACCCCATTCTGTACAAGCATGTGCATTCTTTTCAGCCATGTTGACGCTTTGACTTTCCATAGAAGACTCATCTAAAGTTTCCGTGAAAGGCAGTTTTACAGGGTTTTCCATATCCGATTCTTCATCCACTTCTGAAGTGTGAGCAACCTTTAAGTGTCTTTTAAGACTTTGTGGCCAATTGTAAGATTTTGAACAAATGTTGCATTTATACATCCTTTCGGTTCAACCTACACTATTCAAATGATGAGAAAGTCTTTAAACATAGCTTTACATACAACTTGTTGAACAACAACTTGTTGAACATGTTGAACAACAACATGTTGAACATGGTGAACAACTTGTTGAACATGTTGAACAACTTGTTGAACATGTTGAACATGTTGAACAACTTTTGAACATTATTATTGAACAATACCATGACGTAATATGTTCTAAAAATAATTCAAACACATTTGAATACATGTTTGAATGGTGTGCTCTTATCACTAACTTATTTTATACATCATATGTTGTTAAAAACTTAATATGTTAAAGTTGGTCTAGAACCACCATTTTTCCACTACTCCGACTTTAGAACATTTAAATAAGTAGTATGCTAAAATGTTCAAACTTATTTTATATATCATATGTTGCTAAAAACTAAATTTGTTAAAGTTGGTCTAGAACCACCATTTTTGCACTACTGTAACTTTAGAACATTTGAATAAGTAGCATGCTAAACTGTTCAAACTTATTTTATATATCATATGTTGTCGAAAACCTAATTTGTTAAATGTGCTTTAGAAGTTCAACAAATTGTTTAACAACTTGTTCAACATGTTCAACATGTTGTTCATCATGTTCAACATGTTCGACATGTTGTTGTTCAACGTGTTCAACAAGTCGTATATAAAGCTATGTTTAAAGACTTTCTCATCATTTGAATAGTGTAGGTTGAACCGAAAGGATGTATAAATGCAACATTTGTTCAAAATCTTACAATTGGCCACAAAGTCTTAAAAGACACTTAAAGGTTGCTCTTGCTGTCATACTGCTGTACTGTTGTACTATTGTGCTGTTGTTGGATATTACATGAAGAACAAGTGAAGGATTGGTTGGAATACACATAGGAGACAAAGTGTAAGATTGGTTATTCTTTAAAAAAGGATGTGAAAGATTGGCAGGAAGCACATAGGAAAGTGGCAGATTGACTGGAATACACATGAAGAAGAATTGGCAAAAGATAATGTTGGCTTTGTTCTAGACGCTGGGTATATTTGAACAGCCTCATAAACAGTTGTTTTAGTCCATGCTTATAAATGGGTCGAAGGTCATAACTTGCTATTTCACGCGCATCTTCAAGTCCTTGTTCTTCATATTCTAAAACCTTTTCTTGGAATTTGTCATCATAGTCATCGTAGACTTCTTGAACCATATCATGCCAAACAGAGTCTATTTCTGACTCACTTTCAGAGTCTGTTTCTGACTCACTTTCAGAACCTTTACCACACCTTACCTTACCACACGTCTCCATATGTTTGAGCAAAGCTTCTTCGCTGTTGTATAATGCACCCCATTCTGTACAAGCATGTGCATTCTTTTCAGCCATGTTGACGCTTTGACTTTCCATAGAAGACTCATCTAAAGTTTCCGTGAAAGGCAGTTTTACAGGGTTTTCCATATCCGATTCTTCATCCACTTCTGAAGTGTGAGCAACCTTTAAGTGTCTTTTAAGACTTTGTGGCCAATTGTAAGATTTTGAACAAATGTTGCATTTATACATCCTTTCGGTTCAACCTACACTATTCAAATGATGAGAAAGTCTTTAAACATAGCTTTACATACAACTTGTTGAACAACAACTTGTTGAACATGTTGAACAACAACATTTTGAACATGTTGAACAACTTGTTGAACATGTTGAACAACTTGTTGAACATGTTGAACATGTTGAACAACTTTTGAACATTATTATTGAACAATACCATGACGTAATATGTTCTAAAAATAATTCAAACACATTTGAATACATGTTTGAATGGTGTGCTCTTATCACTAAATTATTTTATACATCATATGTTGTTAAAAACTTAATATGTTAAAGTTGGTCTAGAACCACCATTTTTGCACTACTGTAACTTTAGAACATTTAAATAAGTAGTATGCTAAAATGTTCAAACTTATTTTATATATCATATGTTGCTAAAAACTAAATTTGTTAAAGTTGGTCTAGAACCACCATTTTTGCACTACTGTAACTTTAGAACATTTGAATAAGTAGCATGCTAAAATGTTCAAACTTATTTTATATATCATATGTTGTCGAAAACTAAATTTGTTAAATGTGCTTTAGAAGTTCAACAAATTGTTTAACAACTTGTTCAACATGTTCAACATGTTGTTCATCATGTTCAACATGTTCGACATGTTGTTGTTCAACATGTTCAACAAGTTGTTGTTCAACAAGTCGTATATAAAGCTATGTTTAAAGACTTTCTCATCATTTGAATAGTGTAGGTTGAACCGAAAGGATGTATAAATGCAACATTTGTTCAAAATCTTACAATTGGCCACAAAGTCTTAAAAGACACTTAAAGGTTGCTCTTGCTGTCACACTGCTGTACTGTTGTACTATTGTGCTGTTGTTGGATATTACATGAAGAACAAGTGAAGGATTGGTTGGAATACACATAGGAGACAAAGTGTAAGATTGGTTATTCTTTAAAAAAGGATGTGAAAGATTGGCAGGAAGCACATAGGAAAGTGGCAGATTGACTGGAATACACATGAAGAAGAATTGGCAAAAGATAATGTTGGCTTTGTTCTAGACGCTGGGTATAGTTGAACAGCCTCATAAACAGTTGTTTTAGTCCATGCTTATAAATGGGTCGAAGGTCATAACTTGCTATTTCACGCGCATCTTCAAGTCCTTGTTCTTCATATTCTAAAACCTTTTCTTGGAATTTGTCATCATAGTCATCGTAGACTTCTTGAACCATATCATGCCAAACAGAGTCTATTTCTGACTCACTTTCAGAGTCTGTTTCTGACTCACTTTCAGAACCTTTACCACACCTTACCTTACCACACGTCTCCATATGTTTGAGCAAAGCTTCTTCGCTGTTGTATAACGCACCCCATTCTGTACAAGCATGTGCATTCTTTTCAGCCATGTTGACGCTTTGACTTTCCATAGAAGACTCATCTAAAGTTTCCGTGAAAGGCAGTTTTACAGGGTTTTCCATATCCGATTCTTCATCCACTTCTGAAGTGTGAGCAACCTTTAAGTGTCTTTTAAGACTTTGTGGCCAATTGTAAGATTTTGAACAAATGTTGCATTTATACATCCTTTCGGTTCAACCTACACTATTCAAATGATGAGAAAGTCTTTAAACATAGCTTTACATACAATTTGTTGAACAACAACTTGTTGAACATGTTGAACAACAACGTGTTGAACATGTTGAACAACTTGTTGAACATGTTGAACAACTTGTTGAACATGTTGAACATGTTGAACAACTTTTGAACATTATTATTGAACAATACCATGACGTAATATGTTCTAAAAATAATTCAAACACATTGGAATACATTTTCGAATGGTGTGCTCTTATCACTAACTTATTTTATACATCATATGTTGTTAAAAACTTAATATGTTAAAGTTGGTCTAGAACCACCATTTTTGCACTACTGTAACTTTAGAACATTTGAATAAGTAGCATGCTAAAATGTCCAAACTTATTTTATATATCATATGTTGTCGAAAACTAAATTTGTTAAATGTGCTTTAGAAGTACTATTTTCCCACTACTATAACATAAAATATAACATTAGACTTAACCTGGGGAAAATCCCATTCCTTCTCAAGTTTATTGATCGTTCCCACGCTCTGAACTAGTGCACTCTGAAATTTATCGATCGGTTTCCCACACTCTGAACGAGTGCACTCTGAAATTTATCGATCGTTTTCTCACACTCTGAGACCTTTCATGTACTTATTCCTATGCTGTGTGTGTGTATGTGGTTATTGAAATGGAAACATTGAAATATGACTAATTAAATATTATCAGTGAAAATAGACATAGAAATATGGCTATTACCTTAAAAAAAACGATATCACAGAGTCACATAATGTCACAGAAAGTCACATAGTGTTACATATTGTTACATAATGCCACATAATGTTATATAACATTGCATGATGTCACAGAGCCACATGATGTTACCTAATGTTACAAAATGTTACAGAGTCATATAAAGTCACAGAGTCACATAATGTCACATAATGTCACAGTCACATGATGTTACATAATGTCACATGATGTTACATAGTCACAAAAGTAAACAAAAAACAACCGAAAAAAAAGTTTTGTCCCGAGCCGGGATCGAACCACCAATCTTCTCCTTACGAGTAGTCGCTTCTACCAAGTGAGCTACACAGGCAGGTCTATTGAACGATCTAATAATGACATACTTTAGACTAGTTATGCTCACATAGCAATCACACAGTCCTCACATAGTCATATAGCCATATGATGTTACATAGTCACATGATGTCACATGATGTTACATAGTGTTACATGATGTTACATAGTGTCACATGATGCTACATGATGTTGCATGATGTTACAGAGTTACATAATGTTACATAATGTTACATAATACTACAGAGTTTCATAATGTTGCATAATGTTACATAGTGTTACATAGTGTTACATAATGTTACATAGTTACAAAAGTAAAACAAAAAAAGGTTACTTACCACGACTCTTTTGCCAATTCGTCTCCATGTGTATTCCAGTCAATCTGCCACTTTCCTATGTGCTTCCTGCCAATCTTTCACTTCCTTTTTTTTTTAAAGAATAACCAATCTTACACTTTGTCTCCTATGTGTATTCCAACCAATCCTTCACTTGTTCTTCATGTAATATCCAACAACAGCACAATAGTACAACAGTACAGCAGTATGACAGCAAGAGCAACTGTTTTTACTTGTTTTCCATGTGTATCCAATAGCAGCCACAGCATGAATGAAACACATGTCCGCACACTTATGTGTTCTTATAGGAGTGCTGAATTATGTCCTATGGGGGTCCCACATGGAGGACCCCGGGGGGTCCCCATGGTATGATAGACCGAAGGTGGAAGTCCTCACATGGAGGATCCGGTGAGGGGGAGGGTCCGTACATATTATGTCCTTGGGGGGTCCCCATAGTATGACAGACAGATGGTGGAAGTCCTCACATGGAGGACCCGGGGAGGGGGGTCCGTACATATTATGTCCTAGGGGGGTCCCCATAGTATGATAGACAGATGGTGGAAGTCCTCACATAGAGGACCCGGGGGGGTCCCCATGATATGATATGAAAGATGCCCGAGGGCGGGATCGATCCACCGACCTTCAGATCATGGGTCCGCTTACGAGTCCTCTGCTCTACCAAGTGAGCCATTCAGGTCGGAAGGTTAATGATCGTGAAAACATTCCTCATATACGGTTGGAGTCACATGGCACATGATTGACAGATCACGGGGGTACGGGGGTCGGTACATAGTATGTCCTGGGGGGGAGGGGAGGTGGAATGGGGGTCTGATGACGTCACTTCCTGTTCCAGAACTCTCGTTTTCCAACTACTAGTGAGCCACGCTTGACGTAAAGTTAACATTCCTCATATAGGGTTGGGATCACATGACATATGATTGACAGGTCACGTGACTGATGGTAATTGATAGGTCACGTGACTGATGACGTCACGATGATTGACCGGTGACTTAGGGTTTGGAGAGTCTTACGTTAGTATAACGTCATTATAATGTCAGTATGACGTCATTACGTCATAACGTCGTGATGGCACTATTATAACGTCATGATGACGTCATTGGCACGGGCGCGCGCTCAGCCCTATCAATCTAATCCAGATCCACCACACATTTCTGACGTCATTATGACGTCACCACTGTGCTGGAACGACCATGGGGTTTCTACCACACTTTTCTGACGTCATCACTGTGCTGGAATCCCCATGGAGGTTCTTGCACACCTTTCTGACGTCATCACTGTGCTGGAATCCCCGTTTTCCAACTTCTCTCAAGACAGCGATAGTCAAAGTGTGGTCCCCCTTCCACCACAACACCCCCACACTTAGACCATCCGGTCGTGCAGGCTATCTATGAATTCGGCGTTCATGAATAGTTTTCAAAAGTAGGTGGGTAGCAATTTCTCGCTCTTGAAATTCTCATATTTTACATCCTTATTCTGGTCTTTTTTCAGAGTGACCTGTCATGGGAAGGATTTCCGTGAGTCATAACAGGAAAAAGTTGTTTTTGTTTGTAAAGTAAATTAAATGGCTTTAAAGCGACAATGCCAAGGCGGCAAAAAGAATGGATGTCAGAACAACTTCGTTTCTAGATCGATAATTAACGCCGCTTTGACGTCGTCCTCACATCGCCAAAGCGATAATGGAACCGATGTGCAAATCTTGAAGAAACGTCAAGTCTTAAGCGAAAGAAAGAAAAAATCTACAGGTTAACTCTGGCATAGGATCAGCCCGCAAACGAGACCACCTTACAAATAGGAGCACTACTCAATGGTCTTGTTCTTGTTGCCTTGCGTTATAAAGAACCCCAAATAAGACCATCCCGGACATTGGACTGCTTTAGTTCACTCCCACTAGTGGTCTTATTTTCGGGCTTCTACTGTATTTCATTTCTAATCTCAAGTCTATACTTTGTCTTTTGTAAGTGTCAGTACCTACGTCAAAATGACTAACAACAACGCCACAAGGTTAGAACGACCTTAACTCCTGCAAAATTGGCATATCTGACCAACGAAAAGCCTGCTGGCAGGTCTTGCGTAATTTCGAAGAACGCGTACGATTGTTAAGATATTTAAATGCAGCGTTCAAAGTTCTATATAGCTGCGTAATCATTTATTTAGTTCTGATATTGAATTAAAACTGCTTTCAAACTGATTTTAACGGAATTTTGATTCTTTAACTCCTTGAACATGCATTCGTTTTGCACTATAATTACAATAATAAAATAAATATTTCACTTACCTTTTGTTTCTATTAAATCTGTTTGTGTCATTAACTTCTCTCCATTTCCCCTTTCCACATGGATAAACTTGCCATCATTTCATCCGATTTTTGCCTGAAATACGACATTCCTCGTTATATGGCTATTTCATTGGGAGCGCTGGGACGGAGTATCGAATGCCGTTCTCACATTTATTGCCGACTTTTACATATCAACATGTTATTTAAGAACATCTGAAATTGAATTTTCGATATCACTTTTTATATGTAATATAAAATTTTAGTTGACTAAAATGCAATTTTCGATATCTAAATATAAATTTATATCTAGAAGTTGCATGTTATAAATCGATAAATAACTGAGACATCTCAACTTTCTGAACTATCTTAAATTTTTGGTATAATTTATTCTTCATTAAATAGTTATTGATACGCAAAACTCGAAAAAAACTGTGAAAACGGCATTCCGTAGTTGTTGTAGGGAGGCGGGGTAGGGATATTCCAAAAGAGTGAGATAGGTAGCGGTAGGACTCTCCTCTTTGTCAAGCACGGCAGTCTCTTGTTATTCCTTTTTGAAAGGCACCACACCGCTCTCCCCACCACTATAGTATAGAGCTGGTGATATTTTACCCCCTAATCTCCCTTTACAAACTGTCGCGCATCCAACACCCTTCCACGCCCCCTCCCTCCCTCCCCCCCCCCCCCCCCACTGCCTCATATATTCCCGCCCTCGGTTGTCGGAGTGGTAATGACAGGCAAACTGAATACCATACTTGTCCATAACTGTTTAAAATGAATCCCGCAGGGTAACACACATGATGCCAAGTGGCCCCAGGACTTCCACCTATCACTTCACTCCACCGCCTTGTTGGTCCCACCCAAAAATCCACAAAAACCACATCAGAGATTTATCCATTGTATTCGTTCTAAATATTCAAATTATTGTGCAACTGGCGTTAGGTCTACTCGACCAGTTTGTTACAGGTGTTTTTTTTCTGAAACAAGGAGCTGTCCAAACACTAATAATAATGCAAATTTTAACACTAGTTCTCATTCGCAAATTGTTTTGAGGCACGAATTTATTTATGATGTCAACAATCACTATATTGACAACAGAAAGTAAATTGTACCCATATGTGTTTCTTTTTGATGATATTTCATCAATGATATCCGAAATTTTATCCTGACAAAAACAAATTTTTAGATAACAACTCTAGTTCTGGCTGTTTTGTCATATAAACAAGCAGTTCTAATTCTTTAAAAAGTGTGTTAGAGATGCTTCTTGGCAAGTAAAGTAACACATCAAAACTCGGCTTAATATATGCCAGAGAAGTGTTGACAGCTGGGATAAAACATAACACTTTTTCAGTCATATTTATTTGGAGATTATGGCAAATGACAACATTTTGTTTCCTGTCGAAATTCTGTGTGTCTTCAGCTATTTTAATAATATTTATTCAAAATTCCCATTATTTTTAGACCGAGAAAGAAGTGCTTTCAAAGGGTATTTTTAAAACAGTTTTTATTGCCCAGTATGCGTAAACTGTTCTTCCACTTCTTTTAGTTTTCCATGATTCAAACATCCAGCACAATGAATAAACTAGAGCGGCTAGTATACACAAAACATAAAAGTACAGGCTTGTATTACACACTTTCAATCGACACCTATATAGTTTTTTTGTTTTTGTAAACAAAAACAAATGCCTCCCCGACTAAACATATAATTCTACAATAACCATTTTTCTTTATTGTTATTACTGAAATAACAGATCCCTTTCTGTAAACATAACCATAATTCATTGCCAAAAATTTAAAAAATAAACAAAACAAGTTGATGGTCAGCAAAACAGATTTTATTGTACGTCTCTTTTTATCAAGGTCTGCAAGTTGGTCACTACTGCATTTTTACTGCACGTTACACTTTTATCCGGGTCTGGAACTGGGTCAAGACATGGGAGTGTTACCGTACATCTTTTTATCGGGTGTAGTAGATGGTCGTTACAAATAGATTTACCGCAGTCTTTTTATCCGGGTCTGCTCTATATCAGCAGTCGCCGACTTCATTGCTCCCCCTCCGGCCATCTAATGTAGGTACGACTCTTAGCGCAACCCAAACCCTTTATCCCAAGGTTACTTAAACCGTTTGTAGTGTATACCTGGTCTTCGTAGATTCCCATCGGCCGAAAGGCACCAGAAAGGCATTCTCCATAACTATGCAACAGTTGACTCGCCTCGGTGGGACGGTAGGTGCAACAGTTGACTCGCCTCGGTGGGACGGTGGGTGAGGGGGCATTTTGGTGTCAAAATAGTGAGCTGCTTGTCATAACGACAGCTTGGCAACCAAATGGATACAAGTCTGTGGTGAAAAAGGAAACACAAATTAACCGCTGAGGCTTGTAATTACGACAATAGCATTCCTTGGCCTGTCTTAAAGAACGATTTGCACCACAAGTGCCACTGACTCCCTACTGACTGGCATGTTACGTAATAGCCGTAGATAAGTAGCGCACAAAAAGGTCAATTAAAGGCAATGTAAGAAATAGCCACTGTATTCAAGCAGTCCAAAGAATGCAGGAACACTCGAGAACTTTATGGAAAGTGTCGAAATCCCAAGCGTAATTAACAACTATGCTTAGCTAACGAAAGAGCCTACAAAACGGAAAAGGCGGGAAGAGGGGCAGGGACAGATGGAGGTGTGATGGTGACGTAACACCCCTTTCTTAATTTTCTGTGGAAGTTCAATGTTTCACAAAAATCGTGCGACTTATCCAAGGAATAACTACACCACATTTGAAGTCGATCCGACTTTTCGATATAGAGATATTTTGTTTAACAGCATTTAATTTTTACGTAATGATAACTTTCTTAATTTCACTAATTCAAAAGCTGAATTAACAGCCGTCCGACCGACTCAAGGAATACCCATGTAAAACTTTAAGTCGATACTACTTACGGTTAACAGATATTTTGCATAAAAAGCTCTTGTTCAAATTATATGCATATTTTACGTGATGACGCTTATTCTTATCGCGATAAAATTTGAACGAATCTTTCGAACCTACCAAGCAAAGAACCCACCAAGTTTCAACTTTTTCCCATGTTCAGCATGTGCGAAATCTTACATACAAGATTTAACATAATGACGTCATACGTCTTTCTTAATCTTGCTCAAAATATATACATATTTTGCGAGATGACGTCATACACCGCACTAGTTCGTTCTACTCGTGACAAAATTTGTGGATTTCGGACCTACCAAGCAACAGTCTCAACAAGTTTAATTTTTCTCTGACGTTCAGCGAATGAGAAATATTGCACACAAAAATTTTAGGTAACACGTCATATGCACCATCTAACAATGTAATATGCCTCAGAAGAAGGTGACAAATCAAGTATATCCGACTTTTCGTTCTTGTATACAACCTTTTATTCACTAGACTGACACACACACACACACACAACGCACAAACACTATTTGTCTTCGCTTGGTCGGGGAGACATAATAACTGAATAAATAAAGAAAACGGCATTTGTGTGCAGCAGCCGGGAGAGGGGGTAATGGGCATTCGACACCCAACCATGCTGACTTCACTTGGGCGTTGTGAATGGGACACCGAAGATGCTATTAGTGGAACTTGTCGTCGTCGTGGTACTTGAAGACGCGGGGACTTCTACAATTTTTAAAGCATGACGTCATAGCTCGAAATTCTTTTGTTGTTTGCTGGTATTATTTTCCCATGAAGACCCGGGAGTGGGATTGTTGGAACAGCCCACACAATTGAACGAGTCTTCATGGGAAAATAATACCCGCAAACAACAAAAGAATTTTGAGTTATGACGCCACAATCATGCTTCATCTCCATGACTTGTGTTTTTAATATCCAATCTGGAAAACTGAGTCAATTCTAGTGGATTATTCTGGAAAATGATGAGATCTACTTGAGAAAAAAAAACGAAATCCGTGTCACTGTCACATTTTTCAGTTTGTGATCCAGATTTTTCATTATTATCTTTCCAAGTTTCAGATAAACTTCTGTTTAATAAATCCGGAAATGATATACCACTGTTTTCTTTTTTGAAATCAACATCCCTAAACTTATTTTGCTTTGTAAAAATATCTTTCCTATCATCCATTTTAAGACCAAAATCTTCTGAGACTCCAAAATTTTCATACTAACTTCTATGTAACTATTGGGCATATGGTGAAAAATCACGTGCGCAAACCCTATAGAGCTTGTCCCGGGTATTTTTTTCACACCTTGTATTTTTTTTGATATGCAATAAGCCTAATCAAGACCTGAATTTTGGGTTTCATACAAACTGGGAAAGGAGTGAAGCGGAACGGGTATTATTGGTAAAATTATGCTTTAAATCAAAGAAATCACTTAGTTGCGGGTATTCTGGGTAATAATACCCTCCTTCGTCGAGTATTATTTCACCCAGAATACCCTCACCTGCGTGATTTCTTTAATTCTTAATCAGGCGTCACTCAACCAGTTTGTTTGAATCTACGAACAAATTACCCAGTGATACCGTGCCAAAGGTTGAGCGTCAGGAGTTGACTGATCTCCTCCAAGCACTTCACCATGTATAAAAATCATACAAAATCATGGCTGTGTTAAGACACAAAATATCACACACTAGGAAGCTGGGAACAGGCGGTCTCCCCCTGGAGCTTCCCCCATTCCCCCCCCCCCCCGGCGATTTCCGCCCGGCGGTTTCCCCCCTGGCGGTTTCCCCCACTAGGCGGTCTCCTCCCCTGTCGTTCTCCCCCCCCCCCCCCACGGCAGATTTTTTTTTTGAAACTTACATCAGCAAAACTTGTACATTTCATTCCATTTTATCCTTCTCCCCCCTCAAACTTGCTTTCCTTACTGATGTATGAAGACCAAAGGGTTATTGATGTTTTTAATCTATGTAATTAAGTGATTGATGTATTGAGTTTTCGAAATGTCTGATCTACTGTTGTGCTGGTTGCATAACTTAAAACTGTAAGGTCGTTTTTATTTGGGAGACACAGTAGAGCTGGTGATCTCTAACTTAAATTTTGTGATCGCATTTGTAAGATCAGTTTACAGTAAGTGTTCGTAATTGGATTTTAAAGCAGATTCATTTTCTATTGATAATTATGTAAGTAGATGAAAGGTGAGGTTGAAAATTAAAAAAGGAATGAAATATACAAGTTTTGCTGATTTACGTTTTACTGACTAAAAAAATCTGCCATGGGGGGAGGTCTTGAGGAGTCAGCCTACGGGGGGAGATCGCCAGGGGGGGATGTTGGTAGGGGAGAGTCAGTCTGGGGGGGGGCGCCGGGGGGGGGGGAGACCGTCTAGATCCAGGAAGCTTATTTTAAGAAAATCCCATTAAAAAGAAAGATGTGCTATGATTTCCAGAAACAGCTTTTCTTTTTATCAGCATTTTTACTATCTAAAAAGAAAATAGACTGTTAAGCCTAAATTAGATAAGAACGATATCCAGATGTGGCTGCGGTATGCGGCGATGACAACAATATCCGGGTAGACTAGAGCTTCTGTGATGGATTATCCCCAGTATAACACATAATGTCACTGGATCGTAATGCGTTCGATTAAACTGAATACCATACATTGCCTAACAATTTTTAGTTCATATATATATATATATATATATATATATATATATATATATATATATATATATATATATATATATATATATATATATATATATATATATATATATATATATATATATATATACCACTGATATATATATATATATCACTGAGCACTCGTCTGGACAAAATCTATTCCCGTGTAAAGCAGTTTGCATAAAAAACATTTTTGGCAAGTCGTATGTTTGACAATAATTGGCCAATTTCAAAATTAATGCACATGTACAATATATATTTTCACTGCATAACATTTCAGAACACTTGATCGAATAGCTTTGCAGAACTCGTCTGGATAAAACTTATCTCCGTCTTAACAAATTTCCCGCATTTTTGAGAATTTTGAGAATTTTTTTCTGATTTCAAAAATAATACGATGCTGCACACCTTCAATATACGTTCTAACCGTATGCCAAAGGAAAAAGCTACGAGACAAATACTTTCGGAGATATAGCCCGGACCCGAGGGTGCACGAAAGCAGACAGACAGACGGAAAGAAGACATACAATCGAGACGTTTCTTATATGGTGGCTGCATTATGTGGTAGCATTTGATATGCCTGAAGTGAGTTTACCTGATATGCCTAAAATGGGTCACGGACAAGTTTATTGGAGAACTGGACAGAATTGACCCACTTGCAGAAACCACTAAGGAAAATATTTGTATTAAATTATGACTAAAAACCTAAAACTCACGCAGTACCGCGTCATTATCGCCCCTTTCTCCCAACTGTTTCAAAATGATCCCTTCTATCTCTAATCCTTTTCGAGATAATGGTCAACTTCCTGTTTTTGACCGAGGCAAAGAAAGTCAAGGTCACCGAGGTACCTCTTATGTGACGTTATTTATGTCCAGGGGGTCGAAAATGAACTCAAAATTGCTCTAACCGTTTTCGAGATAATGGTCAACTTCCGTTTTTTTTACCTTGCCGTGACTCAGAAGGTCAAGAACACCGAGGTACCTCTTATTCATTTCGCTCTATCTCTAACTGCTTTCGATATAATAGTCAACTTCCGGTTTTGACCCTGACCGAGAAGTTCAAGGTCACCGAAGTACCTCTTATATAACACTGTTTAGGCCCAAAGGTCGAAAATGACTTCAAAATCGGTCTACCTCTAACCGTTTTCGAGATAACAGTCAACTTCCGGTTTTCGTTCTTGACCGTGACTCAAAATATCAAGACCACTGAGATACCTCTTATATAACGTTGCTTAGCTCCAAAGGATCGAAAATGAGCTAAAAAAAATCTCTCTAATTCTAACCGTTTTCGAGATAATAGTTGACTATCGACTTTCTGAGCTTGGCCGTCACCCAGAAGGTTAAGTTTACCGGGGCACCTCTCATGTAATAGTGTTTAGGCCCAAAAGGTCGGAAATGAACTCAAAATCACCCTAAGAGATAATAGTAACTTCCGGTTTATGACCTTGACTGTGACCGAGAATATCAAGTTCACCGAGATACCTCTCATGTAGCGTTGTTTAGGCTCAAAGAATAGAAAGTGAACTCAAAGTCTCTGTCTCTAACCGTTTTCGAGATAATAGTCAACTTCCGGTTTTTAACCGTGAGCTTGAGGTCAAGGCCACCGCGATACCTCCTATTTGACGTTGTTTAAGCCCAAAGGGTCGAAATTAAGTTCAAAATCAATCTCTAACCCTTTTCAAGAAAATAGTCAACTTCCATTTTTTGACCTTCACCGTGACCGAGGAGGTCAAGTTTACCGAGGTACCTCTTAGGTAACGTTGTTTAGACCCAACGGGTCTAAAATGAACTAAAAACGCTTTATCTTTAACCGATTTCGAGATAATAGTCAACTTCCGGTTTATGACACTGACCGTGACAAAGAATATCAAGGTCACCGAGTACCTCTTACGTAACGTTGGTTAGCCTCAAAGGGGAGAAAATGAGCTCCAAGTCGCTTTATCTCTAACTATTTTCGAGATAATAGTCAATTTCCGGTTTTGACATTGACCGTGAGGTCAAGGCAACCGAGGTGCCTCTTAATTGACGTTGTTTAAGTCCAAAAGGTCGAAAATGAGCTCAAAATCTCTAACCCTTTTTGAGGTAATAGTCAACTTCCAGTTATTGACCTTCACCATGGCCGAGCATGTCAAGGTTACCGAGGTACCTCTTACGTAACGTTGTTTAGGCCCAAATGGTAGAAAATGAGTTCAAAATGGCTCTACCTTTAATCGTTTTCGAAAGAAAAATCAACTTCCGGCTTGTTACCGTGACTGTGAGCCAGAAGAATCGAAAATGAGGCTAATATTTTGACCGCAATTTGACCTTGATCTTTGAAGTCAATGTTCCAGGAAACTCCTCCTGCAGTGTTTGACAGAGGCAGATGAAATTTGGCACACATGTAGGGGGTGACGGTGAGTCCGCAAATATTTATTACCTTAAAGGTCAAGGTCAAGGTCAAGTTTAAGTCAAAATCCTCCTAACATGTGGCGGTCAAAGTTAAAGGTCACGTGTCTTCATGTGCCGTTAACAATCTTTTTACCGCAGCCCTTTCACATAAAAGAAATAGAATAAGAACCCTTTGGTTTTAGTGCAGTTTATTACTTTTGCTGAAGCCAGCTTTCCAGCGTCTGGATAGTCAGGTGGTTAGCCAAGGATTGCTGCTGAAGCTCTCCCGTAAGCGACACTTTCGGTTTTTTCTCTGGCGGCTCAGAAAAGAGCTCCGGACAGCAGTTGTGATAGCATTGGCTGCAGCTCGGTCTGTAGTGGCTTGGGGTGCGGCGGTGGAGGTGGAGGCTCGGTTTGCAGCGGCTGAGGCGGCGATGGCTCGGTCTGCAGCGGCTACGATAGTGGTGGCGGTGGCTCGGTCTGCAGCGGCTGCGATGGTGGTGGTGGTGGTGGTGGCTTCGTCTGCAGTGGCTGCCATGGTGGTGGTGGTTCGGTCTGCAACGGCTACGATGGTGGTGGTGGCGGTTCACTCTGCAGCGGGCTGCGGGGTCGGTCCGTGTCGCCACAAATACAACTGACTTTATCATTGCTTTTTCAGCTTCAGAATAATCACGAAATTATCACACTGGGTGGCTTCCAAATCACCATTCATGGTTGTCCGTCCCTCTCACTGTTTTGTCTTTTTGCATTGAGTCCAGACTTAAAGGCGACCCATGCTGTAATGACGTTGTAAGCAGCGAGCAGGCTCAGGATTTGTGTTTCTCATTTTTATGTTACATTTATAATTTATATATTTAATAGTTTTTAATGTAATAAATGTTATATGAAACGAAAAAATTATGTTCATTAATACATTAATTAAAATCCCGAAAAAAGTCACACGGTGGCTGGTTAAATTACTTTTTATCTTATTAAAACAACTTATTCCCGTTTGGTTATTAAGTTAAAATTTATGAAACCGCGAATAATCATGAGTATGAGGAAAAATTAATGTTTTAAATTATTTTAAATATAGATAGAGGAAAACACAAAATTCTAGCTTCTACTTATTTTTTCTAATACATTTATTTTTTTTCACTTTAAAAAAAAATGAAAAGGAGAAGCTGGCAATAAACCCATAATAGTGATGGAAATTATTAAGGGTAAGCATATGGTATGTGGTTGCTATGGTTCAACAAAGCAGACGATTGATCAATAGAATGCGAAGTAATAATGTTGTTATCACTTTCACCCAACTTTTTTTTGTCTTATCTGAAACACTCAAAATCACTTTCAAACTGCTTTGAAAGCAAAATAAATTTGCTTATTTGTAAGACTGGATGGCTCTGATAAGAGTCCGGTTTGTTTTTTAAAGTGCTATTCTCATCTGATGAATGTCTAAAATCAGGATTCTTATGTTGGTTCGGCACATGAGGCAGGTCATTTCTCCAATTTCATAAGACCTGTGGCACCATTGGCACCATTGGCACCAAGAACTTGCATTTACATCGCCACTTGTAGTACTGTTTCGTGGTAAAAGTGCGGCCTGGACCCATCGCACTAACCACCGTTATATGTAAGCAGCTCGAGTTTTTTGTATACCAGTGGGTTCTTGACGCCATCTGCGATAACATAGATCCCCTGCAATTTAGAGCCTTGAAAGGGAGTTCTACGGTTCACGCATTATTACTTATGGTACACGAATGGTTACAGGTAACCGATAACAGCAGTAAAGGAAATTTTGTCCATATTTTACTGGTGGATTACACCAAAGCGTTTGACAGAATTAACCCCCAGATTCTCGTTAAAAAAACTTAGAGCTCTCTCAATTCTCTCACTGATGATAAACTGGATATGTGCATTCTTAACGAACCGACGCCAGGAGGTAAAAATTGGTGGTTTTAAATCCGGTCTCCGCGATATCTGGGGAAACGTTCCCCAAGGTACTCTACTTGAAGTTCTTTTGTTTTTAATTATGATAAATGACTTTCGGCTCAAATTACCTGCATACAAGTTTGTGGACGATACTAGAATTTTCTACATTTGTAAGAGTGAAACTGATAGTCTCCAGAGTGCAGCTACTTCCCTTGAACAATGGTCTATCAAAAATGAAATGAAAATTAATAGTAGTAAAACAAAATAGATGATTGTGTGCTTCAAAACAAAAAAAACCCTGTCTTGACCCAATTGTTGTCAACGGTGACCCTACTGAGCGGTAAACTCCACTAAACTCCTAGGACTTACTATTTCACACGAACACGTGGACTTAATCTGCAGGAAAGCAGGCTCCCGAATATATCAAATGTACTCGTTAAAAAAGAGCAGGTGTTAGCCCTGCTGATCTTTTACAAATATACATCTCTACCATTCGTCCAATTCTGGAATATGCAGCACCTGTATGGCACCCTGGCCTTACTAACTATTTAACCAAAGAAATAGAAAATATGCAAAAAAGAGTGTTACGCATTGTCTTTCCAAATCTGTCATACCGCTCTGCCCCAGCTAAATAGGAACTCCCTGCTCTGGAAGTCAGACGAACTGTCATACAAAAAATTCTTTGATAAAGTGCGAAGTCCAGAACATCAGCTGCACCGCATCCTACCCAAACCAAAAAATGCCAACTACAATCTCCGCAAGCCCTCAAAATGTCCTCCACCTAAATGTAAGACCAAAAGGTGCCATACTGTTTAAGTTACTTCCAGTAAATACCAGGGGGTATTGTAATTTCTAGTCTCATTAACAGTATTACTGTACAATGTTTGCGCCACCTTTTTATATAATCTATTTTATTTTGTTGCAAATGTATGCATTTTTTTTGTATTTGTACTATCCAACTTGTTGTACTAGCTATGACTAAGTTGCAATAAATAAACCTTTATTATTATTATTATTATTATTATTATTATTATTATTATTATTATTATTATTATTATTATTATTATTATTGACTTAAAACCAACAAGCCATCGTAGAGGTCACAGCCCTCAACCGGATTTGGACAAACAGCGGTCATGCTCAAATTCAAGTGGATAAACAAGCACTCAGTGAAATGTCAAATCAGTCCTGATAGTTGAAGAGATATGGCGTCGACAAAATAGCACGTTTTTGCTAAGCTCCACCCAGGAATGTCACATTTTCAACAATTTTCCATTTCGTCAATTATTCGGCGAGTTCAAAATTAATACTCTATTGTACAACTACATGATATACTTGTTGACTCAGTAAAATATCGAATCAGTCCGCCTGATAGCTGAAGAGATATGGCGTCGACAAAATACCGCGTTTTTGCTAAGTTCCATCCAGGAATCTCACATTTTTTGACAATTTTCCATTTCGTCAATTTTTCGTTGATTTTAAAATTAATGCGCTGTTGCACATTTATATGATATCTATATTCTTTCAGTGAAATATCAAATCACTCCGACTAATAGTTGAAGAGCTGTGGCATCGGCAAAACAATGCATCAAAAAGTGACAGACAGACAGACGGATAGACGGACAGACGGACAACACTCAAACCAATAGCACCCCTCCGGGGGGGGGGGGGAGTTAAAAACAGAACAGCACCCTGGCATTCGTACTGGTATTTTAACACATGACATACCTTTCGTTTATGTAAATAAGGCGATGCCTATAGTGTAGCAGTCATTTCTAGCGACTAAAATCTAATCAACCATTCCTCCATTTGCTAGCACGCAGTGGGCCGCAACGTAAGGCATTACTCAAACAAACGACAAAAGAAGAACCAATTGGTTCGTTTGAAATTTGTCTCGGCATTTAAAAAGGATATATACCATTAAATGCTCAAGCTTGCTTATCAACAGCTGAAACATAAACACTTGTTGAGAACATTGAGTAACAAAATGTATCTCTAAAACATAAAAAGACGCTAATTAATAAAAAGGTGGTTTTATTGGAACCTTAGCAACCTTTGCCCTATCCCTGTTAGCACAGCTTATACAACGATGAAACATACACAGAAAATGATGTTGATGCCAGAATCTGAATATTATATGTTGTTAAAGCTAAAAATATCTCAGTTTAAGGAGACTGACCTGAAAGGTATAATAAAACATGTATTGAAAAGTGAAAAGAATAATAAAGCTGCTAAAATGTCACACCTGGTGAGAGAATATGCACGCTACAAATAAAAACGTGGTAAATCTCCAGATAAGAAAATCAATGTAAAACAGTATTTTCCACTTACGTATCATCAAAAGATGACTTTAGTGTTAAAAGAACTTAAAGACAATGGAATACATTAGACTGAACAGAAAGAACATGTGCTAAGAACGGGTGAAGTCATTTCTGATTCAAATATTGTAGACTTACTTAAAGAATCACTGGTGGGATCACGAAAGAAAGAACGTGAAAGTATACCATTTGGGTAGACTTCATTGAGGTTATGGCAAACAGTAACATTCCGTTAACCATTTTACAAAACGTACAACCATACAAGATATAAAAACGCCTGTCAACATGAGTTGGAATGGGAAATGTATTAAATTACAGGCATTACGTTTCATAAAAACCTTTCAAAAAGTACGATGCTTAAGTGGATGTTGTGGAGGTACAGTAGACGAAACTATAACTGTGGAAATTAGTGTTATATCAAAGCATTAACGGTCATTTTCAATTTAGAAGTCACGGAATAAACAAGTTTTTACATTACTTTATCAAGCAATGCTAGCTAGAATATTTTTCCAAATAATAGGGCTTAGACGTTTCAAATATGCATGCCAAAAACAATTTATTTAAGAAATAAATTGAAGTAGCGTTAGCAGAAATTCAATAGTCTCATACCTGGCCCACATTTAAAAAAGATGCAGAATATTCACTTTGGAATGATATTGAGCAGTTAGTTAAATTTATATTCCTCGAGGACATTTATAGTACAGCGGAAGAATTAGAAAACATCTTGAATAGGCAAATGCTTATGGAAACCAACGAATCGACAATTACAGTACGGAAAATTCAAATACAACACCATCACACGACGAACCCGAATTATTGGAAAAAATGGGCATTAACTAACTCTAGGTCGAGGTTTGGCTGACGTGTCAGGATTTCGTGACCCAGGCATATATCTGGGAAAAACAAAAAAATATATATTTGGCGTGGACAGTGAACAAATGCACCAGTCAGACTATACCTCTGACATTAGGTGTGAATTTTTCACCTTGTATGTATATCGTAGTATTTGTGATCCTCAAGTTATGTTTCTGTAAATTTCCAACAAGTTCGAAATCAATATCAAGAACGACTTAGGTGAAAACGTATCATTTGAAACTGGGGAAGTCATGTGTAAACTTCATTTTAGTCAGAAAGAAATATGAAGAATTATATTCACTATCGAAATATTTATCGATATCATTTTCAATACCATATTGGGAGGGCACTCTCTGGTTTTCGAAGCACTCAAATGCAATATGGACAGGCACTGGTCCTTTCTCAGTGCATTGGCTAGAATGGCTGTACCACTACTGGCATCTGGTGCAAAAATGGTTGCCCCTCATTTGAAAAAAAACATTAAGAGGTATTGCTACTGGAAAAGTAGCTCACGAAACGACAACACGAGTTGTAGGTGCTATATTAAATGGTAAAAGGCGCAAATCTGTCAGTAAACGAAAAGAGTCAAAGCGTCAACATCAAAAGATGTTTTTTAAAAATGTCACTCATTCATGATCAATCCTGTGAATGTAGTACTTCACCTTTAGAATGATTTCGCATTTTACCAACACAAATAGCAGTTCAAAAAACATCTGATGTAGAATATCAGCCCGTACTGCTCTTAGACCAAGAGCACCAGAAGAATTCAACATACCAACAACAGCAGAGGAGTATTTAGATTTAAAAAATACAAAGCTTTATATCACCTTTAGAATTTAAAAAAAAATCAGGAGCTCGTTGTGAGCCTGACGATGAAGTGGCTCCTATCAACGATATAGTTAGTGGATTATGGAGCAATGTGGAGCTGTTTTGAATGATTGTGTTATTTCACATAGCAACAATGCTCATGGCACACAAGCATTATTTCACACCTCATTCATGACTCGGAAGAAAGCCTCAAATCAGAACAAACGCTGCAGCTCATTTGTAAAGACACGGCAAAATAAGTGGATTTTTTATTTGCGAAGAAATCTAATCCATTACAGTACATTCCAGAGTTCAACATAGCAGAGAATGGTGAACCTCCTGGGAACCATGGCTCAACACTCGCTATAAATTCACACGTAATAGTCAACCGGTGAACGTTATGGGGTCATTACGTATTGATAAGTTTGAGCAAGAAAGGTACCTTCCAAGCGGTATCAATGTAAAACTACGTTTCCATGGACAAAACGATAGTTAGATGCTGATAACACCTGGTGAGGACTGTCGAGTGGACTTCATGGAATGCGCTATAACAAATGCCAGCTAAATTCCCTCTCACACGTACAGAACGTAAAGTAATTGCTGTACCGGCTGTATTTTACTGTGTGTGTTATATTTTATAACGGGCTCGAAGTGTAAATGCAGAAGACATTCTAGTGGTACTTAGAAACAGTGACAGTGATTTTATTGTAAAACATATGATTTATGATTGTTGTAAACTTTGTTTTATTAAATAATGTTGGTTAAGTATTTGCTAAAAGTGTTGTTAGTTTAGTATTTGTTTCAAAATGTTGTTAGTTAAGTATTTGTTTAAAAATGTTGATTTATTAAGTAATGTTATAAAATTTTGTTGGTTAAGTGTTTGTTGGTTAATAAAAACAAAAAATGCACACTTTTATTTCAACCACATTTAAATAAAAAAAGATTCAAATATACATTCAAGTTTTACACATATTTCAATAAAAAAGGAAATATAACAAAAAATATTTAAATGCATCAACCAATAACATCAACGATAGCAAGTGTTACATTTCTCTCAAAAATTGTTTGGTTCACACTCCTCATAGCAACGGTGACAGTGACACATTTTACTGTCAAACAGTAAACAGTCACAGTATTCAGGCATCAAATTATGTTCCTTCGTTAAGTTTTATTATAGTTCAGCACCTCTTAAAGTTTCTTATCATGCAGCTTGGTTTTTTCATGCGATGGTTCATTAAGGATATCGTTAGCTTTCTCTTCTGACACACTTCACATTCTGATGAATCACCTGATCCACCAATGGCACTATGTTCAGAAATTGTCCACTCGTCTTCATTCAGATTGATGTACGTGTTATACACGTTATCATTCACTCGCTGAATTCTGTAGAAAGTCCCAAGCAGTCGGTCCTTAATCTGATGGCTTTCACATCCTTTTCATTACTCAGTTCACATCCTTCTTTCATTATGCTACATGCATATTTTATAATTGCTTCCCTCAGCTTAAGCAAATAGTAAATACATTTGGCTCCTCGTTTTAAACACACAAAATAGTGTCCTTTAACATTCTTCTCCACCATTAACGTTTCAGTGGTACTTGCACAAAACACTATCATTTTGTGTGCTCACTTGTATGTTTAAACAGTTGCTTATATGCTTACTGCTTACGTCATCATGACGTCGTCACAATGTCCATAACCTAATATACTTGAAGAAGTGCTGGGGAATGTTTCGGAGGTGTTGAGAAAGTGCTGAGGAAGTGGTGGAAAAGTGCTGAGGAACTGCTGGGGATTGTTTCCTCGACGGTGCTGAAAAAGTTCTGGGTAAGAGCTGACGACGTGATATGAAATGTTTCGTAAATGCTGGTAAAATGCTGATGAAGTGGTGGGGAAAATGCTGTTAAGTGGTAAGAAAATGTTAAAGAAGAGCTGGAGATGTTTCCATAGCGCCGTGGGGCGCTGAGAAAGGGCTGAGGAAATGATGTGAAAAATGCAGAGGAAGGGCTGAAGGTGTTTCCCCAACCATGCTGAGAAAGTGCTGGGAAAATGCTGAGGAAGTGTTGAAAAAGTGCTGGAAACTGTTAAGGAAGTACTAGGGAAATGCAGAGAAAGTGCTGGGAAATGTTGAGGAAGTGCTAAGAAAGTGCTGGAGAATGTTGAAGTGCTTTGAAGGTGCTGAACAGGTGGTGTAGAAGTGCTGGGTTTTGTTTCTCAAATGGTGATGAAAAATGCTGTGAAAGTGCTGAGGCAGTGTATCACCTTGAACCTCGGAGGCTTGAAAGTCAGTTGAGGTCCTTCACAGTTCCGGGTTTGTTTCTCAAACGGTGCTGAAAAATGTTGTGAAAGTGCTGAGGCAACGTATCACCTTGAACCTCGGAGGCTTGGAAGTCAGTTAGGGTCCTTCACAGTTCCGTTATGTAAACATTACAATTATATACCACATTTTACTGTTAGCAATTTCATAGATACAAGAATGACTTAAAATAAACATCGCGAGCCCATTTACACAAAAGAGAGGGTGAAAGAAATGGTTTCTAGCAAAAAATATTTATCTAGCTAATAAAAGTCAAAATGAATACTTAGTGAATACAATGGTGTAAGATTGCTAATATCGACCCAGTAGTTTTAAAGATATGTGCGTTTGAAATTTTTAGTATATGACGTCATCCATGATGTCATCAATGACGTCCGAACGTGCTCGGATGGGATGACGATAGTACATGCGTACTTTAGCGAAAGTTTCCTTGACATGAATCAGGTCAAGGACAAAGTACACGTGCCTGAATACAGTATCCTTGAATGGGGTCAAGGTTACTCTACAGTGACATTCACTGCGGTTTGACGATACTGTTTCGTCGCTGGGCGTTTGACGAAACTGTTTTCATACCACTTCCGGAAACTGTTTTCAAACCCGCTAGAGTTGGAAAACATTAAGGTTAGTGGGTTCTTGCCCACAATGCAACTTCCAAGAACAGTTTTCATATCATTGTTTCCATACCCCTCGTTTTATACACTGAGACAGCACATTTATTTATTTATTTATTTTAGTTTTCTTTCGTTTGTTTGTTTATTTCTTTATTTTTTATTTGTTTGTTTATTGTTTTATTTTCATTTTTATTATGCTTCATTTGCTTGTTTATTTTATCTTTTATTTGTTTACTTTTTACTTGTTTATTTAACAGTTTCCGGAAATGATATGGTTACTCTACAGTGCCTTTGACATTAGTGTCCTTGAATGGGGTCAAGGTTGCTCTACGGTGTCCTTAACATCCACTGTCCTTGAATGGGGTCCAACTTCTGAAAACTGTTTTCAAACTCGCATTTTCATGCTACTCTCTGTGATGTGGTGTTTCTAACAAATCTTTTGACTGCCAAAACTTTCATATATTTCGTTATGAGCTTAATTAGTGTTATTCTCAGTGCCCAACAATACGGGCGATATTAATTAACGCCTTTTAAATCAAATCATATCGTGGAATGGTGCACGTAAGCTGGGGTATACCTATCGGTTTGCAGACGGCGTCCGTTAGTTAATTAGTTAGTTAGTTGTTTATTTAGTAAACTTTTGTTTCAAAATGCATCTCTTTCTCAATTTTGATCCGATGTCAAATCTTGCATTCTGCTTGTGCCTTTCTAGTTGATCGGTGATTTTTTAATTTTTTTTCTTGGGGGGGGGGGGGGGGAGGGGGGAATTTTTAAAGAAAAAACTCTCCCCCTACATTTTTGATCCGATTTTTTTTGGCATGAGACACTCCTAAGGGGTCTGCATAGGGCTTGTATTTTTTTAGTCGGTCGGATAATTTTTGTAATTTTTGTAAATTTTGATGAAGAAACTTCAAAAAATAATTTGAAATGTATCTCCTCCTACATTTTTTATGCGATGCCATTTATTTTTGGTAAGAGACATCCCTAAGGGATCATACGTGCGGTTTTTGCTTTCTTAGTCGATCGGATAATTTTTGTATTTTGGGGGAATTTTTGAAGAAAACGCTTCAAAATGCATTTCCCCTTACAGTTTTTATCCAATTTCATTTATTTTTGGCATGCGGCATCCCTATGTGGATCGAGCATAGGATTGTGCTTTTTTTACTCGATTTGAGAAGTTTGGGGTCTTTTTGAAGAAAATACCTCAAAATAAATCTTTTCCTACAGTTTTGATCTGATATCATTCATTTTGGGTGTGAGGCATGCTTAGAGGGTCGTGAATACCGTTTGTGTTTGAGTCGATCAGGGAATTTTGATGGAATTTTTGGAGAAAAAAAAATCAATTTATGTTTCCTGGGCAGATGTTTATCGCTTTTAGAGCAGTCGACGATATCGTTTGATACTGGTCCAAAATGCAAAGCGCGCATCTACGCAAGATAAATGAATATGCGTACTGGTCCGAAATGCGACTTGCGTATCGACGGAAGCTAAATAAACATGCGCACTGGTCCAAAATAAGCCCTGCGCATCAACGCAGGTTAAGTAAACATGCGCACTGGTCAAAAATGCGAACCGCGCATCAACGCAAACCTAAAAAACATACACACTGGTCCAAAATAAGACCCGCGCATCAACGCAAGTTAAATAAACATACGCATTATTCTGAAATAAGAGCGGCACATCGACGCAAGTTACATAAGCATGCCCAGTGGTCCAAAATGCGAACCCGGCATCGGCAAAAGGTAAATAACCATACGCACTGGTCCGAAAGCGAAGTGCTCATCAACTTTATTTTTAATTAGGTGTGCGCACTGGTCAGAACTGCGAACCGCGCATCGATGCAAGTTAATAAACATGAACACTGGTTGGAAATGCGAACCACGCTTTGATGCAAGTTAAATAAATATGCGCGCTGGTCCGAAATGGAAACCGTGCATTAACGCACGATAAATAAATCTTCGCGCTGGTTCGCAATGCGAACTGCGCATCAACGCAGGTTAAATAAACATGCGCACTTGTCCGAAATAAGAACCGCGCATCGACGCAAGTTAAATAAACATGCGCTCTGGTCCGAAATGCGAACTGCGCATCAAGTTAGATAAACATTCGCACTGGTCTAAAATAAGAAACGCACATCAACGGAAGTTAAATAAATGTGCAGTGGTCCGAAATGTGAACTGCGCATCAACACAAGCTGCATCAACGCGCACACTGGTCCGAAATAAGAACCGCCCACCGACACAGTCTAAATAAATATACGCACTGGTTGGAAATGCGAACCGCGTATCGACCCGAATTAAATAAATAGCATCAACAAACGTTAACCAAACATGCGCACTGACCCTTGTTTATGCACGCTGGAACTGGTTTTACCGCTTTTCGTAAGCTGGGACTTTGTCCTTGGACAAACATGTTTGAAAAATCCATTGTGACCAACCCTTACAATAGTTTCGCAGGTTATGATACACAGTAAGCTCCATTTAAAAAGAATACCTGAGGCGTAATTGTATCACATTCATACTCTTGAATTAGCAAGATTAAAAGGCTAGGTTATGAAAACTAAGCAATGACAATAATATTCTTTAAGCAAACCGCACTTACATTCATTTTTTGTGAATTTTCGCTTCCTAAATCAGGGGTTTTCCCAGTCTAGAACCTGAAAAATGTGACCAAGTTCATAATTAGTTTCATGCCAATGCCGGTAGTATTTATTCCACTATGAATACTTCCTGCATTTCAAAAATTTATTTCAATGTCTGTTTTGTTAAAAGCCTGTGCCAAATTGTGAAAACAAGCTGTAAATTTTTGGGATAAAAGGTTGAATTATTATGTCGGAGTACGAAGTTTTCTACCACTACACAACTAAAGAGGAGGCTGAAGATATAGAGTAAGAAACAAGTCTCTCTCTCTCTCTCTCTCTCTCTCTCTCTCTCTCTCTCTCTCTCTCTCTCTCTCTCTCTCTCTCTCTCTCTCTCTGCCTGCCTGCCTGCCTGCCTGCCTCCCTCCCTGCCTGCCTGCCTGCCTGCCTGCCTGCCTGCCTGCCTGCCTGCCTGCCTCCCTCCCTCCCTCCCTCCCTCCCTCCCTCCCTCCCTCCCTCCCTCCCTCCCTCCCTCCCTCCCTCCCTCCCTCCCTCCCTCCCTCCCTCCCTAGTATCTGTTTAGGGGAAAACATCAGGGCTTTTCTTTTCACCTTTTTATGTATTCTTGAACTTGAAAAAAATACTTTTGAATAGACGTCGAAAATCGGCGTTGTACAGATGTCGGACTCGCAACCAATAATAAACCTAATTGTGTTATCGCTCACTGGAAATGGTGGCCTTAAGAGGTCACTTTGAACGTAGACAGAAATCAGAACGAAAACTATGAGAATTTCAACAACGCTCAAGCTTTTTTCAACTTACTTCTAAAACATATTCGTGGAACACGGTTAATATTTCCAGGCGTCTGTACAGCGTCGGGAGATACATATTGCTTGGACTTTCATTGCAACCTTTACACAACGTTGATTAGGTGTCGGATAATCGACGTCTTTCCAACGTCGGAGGGAAGAAGTTGTTTGAACTTCCACAACGAAAACCGACGTTGATCCGACGTCGGGTGCAGCGTTTAGCCAACTCGCAGTGGTTACTGGGTCAGGATTGACTAATCCCGCCTAGATTAATTAATTCTAAGCAAAACCGGATTTGCTTAGCTTAGCCTAACTTAGCTTGAAATTTGCGATATCGGGAGCTAATCCTAAACACATCCGCAGTATGAAAACGGAAAGGATTGAGCTGGCAGGATCATCCAGTGGAAATTCCTTGCTGATAGGATGCTCAGACCAGCTCAAGGCATCTCTACCACCGGAGAAAATACAAATATCGGTGTGTGCGATCGGAAACTGTTACGAGTATGATTATTTTAAAGGAAGATTACGCTGTGGACGACATACAACCATTTCGTCGTCTTCAGAACATAAAATTATTGATATCTATAATTTTATTAATCAGCCGACGATGCTGGGCTGGTCTCGTTCGACAGGAGAGGGCTTATCTGCCGTCCGTACGTGTATGTTTGTGTGTATTTGTCTATGAAGGTACCTACGCGTGTGAGTTCAGCAAAATGTCAAAGTGTCACTCCTTGAGTTTTGTTTGGATTGTTTTGATCTAACATCCTGTGCAAATATCTCATTCGCCCCCCCCCCCAAAAAAAACAAAAAAAAACAAGCAAACAACGGCGGAATGAGGGAACTTTGAAAGATTCTTTTTTATTTTCCAAGGCTTCTTCCTCCAAGGCTTTAACTAGAATCCTGGTGAAATTTGGTGTGGATGTCTCTTATATACCATGTATTAAGATATTACTTTTCTGTCGATCTGCCAAAAAGTGCTGCAATTACTTTTTCGCCATCATTTTTCATATTTTGTTTTCTATATTATTATTATTATTATTATTATTATAATTATTATTATTATTATTATTATTATTATTATTATTATTATTATTATTATTATTATTATTATTATTATTATTATTATTATTATTATTATTATTATTATTATTATTATTATTATTATTATTATTATTATTATTATTATTATTATTATTATTATTATTATTATTATTATTATTGGTAAAAGCGGAAGCGTTAAGAAAAACACAAACAATGCTGTTCATGCCACAGAGCCGGCCTGGTTGCTTTTGATGGTATGAGGTCTACCAAATCTAAATTTAGTCAACATTGTTAGCTTTTTTCTTTCATCGTTGTAACGTCTTCGCTTTCATGGCTGGGCCTTATGTATGCTTGTTCGTACTTTTATTATTTGGTGAGTTTTCAGCGAAGTCCTACTGTAAGTTTATGTTTATCTCCAAACAGAACGAACAAAAAGATTATTGCATTGAAGCTTGAGAAAATAACGCGGGATGCGCGATTTGACGATGGCGTTTACTTCACAAAACTCAGCCCTTCATACGGCAAAGAGATCGTTGCCATGAACAAGTGGGGTAGGTGCAAATATCTTACGGTTCTCAAGTAATGTTGGCAGGCGTTTGGTGCAAAGATTCACGGTTATTGTTCTGATTCGATTTCACGAATTTGACCAAGATATCGATTGTATTCCAATTATACTTTTCCTTGCAAACAGAAGTTTTCTGAAAGTTTTCTACCAAACGTCTGCCAAAATGCCGAGTTAGTTTATATGGCAGAAATATTTCTCAAGACCGATTGAAGTTCAAACGCTGTCTGTATCTAAAAATGAGTCTACTTATCATCTTATACATTGTGAGGATAATTATTTGAAAACTTCTGTGTGGGCACCGTTATATTTTTGCATCTTTTAGTTTTGAAGTATATTAAATAATAGTATTGCAGAATACATTTCAATGACACTGAGAACATGTAGCGACGCTTGAACATCAACAGACACTTTATCGTTTTGCTTAAACCCAGCAAACATTAAGACGTCAGAACAACGTCGGATCGACGTCGTGACCCGACGTTTCCGACGTCGGACTGACGTGCTGGTTTTGGTTGTATATGAAATGGAACCGACGTCGGGTTTTCAACGTCAGAATGACGTCGGGTTCCGACCTAAATCCGACGTCGGAATTAAATCGATTTTAGGTTGTATGTGAAATTGGAACCGACGTCACATTCCGACCTGAAACTGACTAGAGTTATATAATTAATAGATAATTAATTATTCAACTGTTGTTGTGAAATACATACGAAAGCATTTTCCATGTGCATTTTTACAATCTAGCAAGAAAAATACCGACGCGTCATCAACATTCTAAAATTTTCATGTAAAAATTGCGTTTTTTCTTCCTCTTTTTCAAAATGACTTCCATTTCCGGTGAGCTATAATAATGTTCATCGCTTTTTGGTCTTTTTTGCAACGTCGGAATGACGTCAGAAAACCGACGTCGCCTCGAGGTCGGAATAAAGTCGGGTTTGGGGGTATTAGGTCAGAATATGGTTGTGAAGTGGTCGCGACCAAAATACAACCTTTTTTCAACCAAAAAAGACGTCGGTTGTTTGCTGGGAAGTTGCCATGCCACCTTATTGTAATGTATGTTCTTCTAACTACAATATACCACACTATATTCAGGTGCACGATATGAAGAAAACATAAAAAATGGGCGCATGGAGTATGTCGTCAAGGTGATATTTAAGAAAGGTGCATGTCCACAGAAGCCGAGCGATGCCGGAAACAGAAGCATCTACCTTATTAACGGAGATGTACATCTCGAACAGGATCTGTATGAAATAATCAGAGTTTAGATGTTGTGTTTGTATGGACCATTATAATAATAATAGTAATAATAATAATATTAATAATAATAATAATAATAATAATAATAATAATAATAATAATAATAATAATGATATCACAAGGTCATATAGTAAATGTAACTCGGTAATATAGTAACTCAGGTCGGTTGTTTAGTAAACTAGCGGTTGTTTGGTAAATCGCACGGGCGTTTTAGTAACACATACAGGTTGTTTAGTAAAAAAAAATGGTCATTTAGTCTAAGCACGGGAAAACACGCCAGGCGGTCATTTTGTAACTCTCACTTGTATAAACACGCCAGTAAGTCAGTTTTTAACTTCCAAGTCAAAACAGGCGTGTCTTAAAATCATCAAGAGTGTTGTTGTCGCCTGTTTTAAGGAAGTAGTTCCATGTAACCATTGAGAGTAAGAACGCATTTTTTTGCAATTTTATACATTTTCCGTGTTGTTTTTCACTTCTAAAAAGGAAAATTTGTGTGTTGTTTGTATTGCTAATTTTTACAACGTGCAACGCACTACGTCGGAGGGAGTGGGGGAGGTCGGTGGGGCCGAGTGGTTATGCAGTGAGCTATGTACTGTCATTGTTTTCTACCTTACTATCTTGTAATGTTATATAGCGCCAAGTTGGTTGTATGCAAAAAAAACAAAAAAAAAAAAACACACACACTCAAAGTTAATTCCTCATTTTTTCTTTCACTTTTTACGCAAGCTCAATTTGAATTCTGAAACAGTTATCAAAATCTCTCAGTTAAAATAAAATAACCTTTTTTCCTTATTCCGGTCAAGTCAATCGGCGGGATTTTTTGTTACATATTCAGAATACTGTCTTGGTCGAACGAGTTTGTTCTCTTCTTGTTTTAAACAGTCATTCGCGTTTAATGCTGTTAGCAGCCCGGTTGATACTTTATGTAGAAACCACTGGATTATCTCGTTTTAACTGGAGTGCATGAAGTAAAAAATAGTTCTTTTTTTATAAAATCTGAAAGTATTGCAAATAAACACTGATATAAAGTTTGAAAACTGCTCATATAGTCATACGGACGGTTGGCATATTTCTATTTGATCACAGTTGATCAACAGCTTATGAGTTAGGCTGGACATCAAACAGCTGAGCATATAGTAGAAAACATTTAAGCGAAACCAGAATTTGTAGCTCATTGCTGAAAAGCGTATTTCTATGCAACTGCTACGGGCCTGAATCAACACGCTTCCATATTTCTACTTATAAACTTCAGAAGTGTGTCTTGGAAGAAATTGCATCTTAAGTCAAGATCTGTTGGCAAATATGCATTATTCCTCCACATTTGCTACTTTAAAGTGTGACTTCATAAATCTATTAGTTTTTGGCTTATATGGACTCTAAGCGTGTGATACATGTTTGTCATGTTTGACTTGGTATTTCTGAGCTTTTTATTGAGAAGTGTCTTATGGAGATTTTGCCTTACAAATTAATCTCGGCCAATAATAATCAATTCTTTTAAATGCTTTTTTTTAAATTACACGTGTTTTTGCTTGTTTCGAAAAGAACGCTTGTAATTTACATGCCCTGATTTGAAAGCATAATTCCTCCATGTACATGTAGCATCTGTTGATTGTGACATTTATTCTGATTACGATCCCGCTAAGAAAAAACACACAAAACATTTTTCATGCTATATATACATATCAGTGTAATAATTTGTTTGCTCATGCTTATCTACATGGTTAATAGATATTCGATCAATGTTTTGTATATCCAGGCCTCATACTCCTTTTTAAAGTCATCTAGATATAAAAAGTTGCTACATAGCGAGATATGCTATAGAAAAAAACATATACGGAGAGCAAGTGTATATTAATGCACAATTTTTATATTTAAATGATATGTAGTAGAATGATGTTGTAGTTTAAAATAAAAACTTCCGGGATGTGCGGTACACTTGTATGTTTATTATTGAAGATTGCGACGGCGCAATGATTTTGTAAACGGAAAGCCAATTTTCGACATATTCGAAGTATGCATGTGCAATATTCGAAAAAAAAAATAATTCCATAATCGAACCATTTTAAAAAGAATTAAAGCAATATTATATTAAACATTTAGCTCCAAAATTATAGCATATCTTTCTGCGTTCCTCTGTTACTACACAAAAAAATTCGGGAGCATTTAAGGTCAGACCGTTAGTGTGTTTTCACGTCAGCCATTGCATGCTGGCTTTCGTGGATCTGAAGACTGATAAAAATATCGTGAGTTGTTTGCATTGAAGTTTTTGGGGTATATAAATTGGCAATAATTCCGGGTCTTCACAACTTTTTTTTCAAGTTTTCCACGCGAAAAGGGACATTTCGTCGCAATATACCAATTCGCACTTTCGGGTCTTTCCCATGGAGGTGTTGTTTCGACTGCAAATGGGGGATGAATCATAAAGAAATGACAAGGGAACAACATCAAATTTCTTATTTTCTTTCAACATGCACACTTTCAAATTTATAAAGCCATCATATGAACTTTTAAAAAATTATTTTACATATTATTCGGTCCCTTTTATAACCAACATGTGAATATATTTCTGGCAAAATGGAATTTTGTTGATTTTTACCTTTTTTCTATCATTTCGTTATATACTTATCCCACCTGAATTCAGCCGAAACGAACAAACTTTTCGGCAAAAGTCAAAGTGCGAATTGCCTTATTTTCCGAGAAAAGACATCTACATTCAGGCATCAGCCACGGTTAGTAAAATTCTATAAAACCTGAACTCTCGAAGTAAACTGACGAGTCCACCAGTTCAGATTGCTCAGTATGTTTTTTTTTCTTTTTCGAAAATTCATATGATGTAAAATTGTGGGTTGAAATTATGTGTGGGTTTCTCAGTTGAGATAAAGCCATTTTATTTGATTAGTATTGTTGTGCTTTGAAAATGTTTCGTATTATTTTAAAATTAAACTTTCATCGCCCCCCCCCCCCGCCACCGTCCCTTTCGAATGCAAGAACGCGTTCAAATTAGTGACAGATCTAGTTCTTTCTTGCATGTGTGTTTCTCCTCGAACGGTTCAATATTTGTCCTTTATTAGCTCGCGATTATAGTGCTGTTTTTTTGGAATACACCTCTCAGAATTGACTAAATCTTAAAAGTCATATTCAATTTTCCATTATGCCCATTATTTTTGCAAAACCTTATCCGAATTTGTTGTTTTAAGCATTTTATTTACCATGTCAATGCTCCACGCTAAAATTGTGTACTGAATACTCTGTGTAAAACAATGCAGCGGTGTAGCCGCTTGTCGGCTGATTTGGACTGTTATTGATGAATACTTAAATTGCCAGTAAGGCTTGTCGTCTGCTCAGTACCTCAGTACCACTAGTAGTACTGAAGTCAGGAAGTGGCACTGAGGACCCGGCGACACTGAGGACCAGAAAATTTCTTCATATGAACTCCCCATCCCCGCCCCACCTTCCATCTTTAATTGTGTCCTAAAATCGCTGCTTCTTCCGCTCCAACCCACCCTTCCTATGCAACAAAGACAAAATGCGTTTTTTTTGTTTTTTTTGTTTTGTTTTGTTTTTGTTTGTTTGTTTTTTTTTTTTTTTGCTTTTTCCATCGGCTTTGTAACCAAAGCTTTAAAGCGGCTTGATCAAAGCAGCAACATGAGCAGCACCGACTTTTTCAAAAAAGAAGATGCGAAGTTTCTCTTTTTGGCATCGGAGGGGGAAGGGGGAGAACGGGGAGGACGTGGGGGGGGGGGGCTAAAATGTAATTTGTCTTTTAGGCCTGAGAGGGCGCATATGTATATATGGGGGCGGGGGGGGGGGGCATAAAAAAATTCTTCATTGTTCATTTTCAAAATGCTTCTTCTCCCACAATTTGGACCGGATTTCTTTTCAATTTTGCTCGATTGTTCCCTATATGATTCTCTCTTGAAAAGTTACTTTTTTGGATCCTCAGTACCACCATCGGGCCTCAGTGCCACTAGCGGGTCCTCAGTACCACCACTTTACCACCACTAGTGGTACTGAGGTCCCGAGCAGACGGTGACCCCGCCTCTAAATTGCCTTTCCACTATTCCTGTCACATAAATAAATGAAATGGCCTGTTTTCTTTTGGTAAGCCTTTGCATGGTTTATCCCTTCCCAAACAATAGCCACCACATTACAATTGCTTTTTCTTGTCGCCCCCGCCCCTTGTTTTGTTCATTATGTGTATTTTACGGGTTCAGTTTTGTTAAAATGTATCAGAAATCGGTGAAAGTCCTTAAGGCTCACTTGGGCAGTTTTGTGGAATTTATGTCAGTTTGTTTGTTGTTATATGCACGGATTTTTGTGGCAGAAGGCTTTAAAATTCATTGTTATTGGTTTTGTGTGTAAAAGATCTGTTCACTGACTTTCATTTGGCACTAGATGGAGGCCTCTACGACGTAAACTAAGGCAGAAATCCCAACTTTTAATCTATCACTCGTTTGCTTCGGTTAACGCCACTGCTAATGTTTTGATGTAGCAGTTGTCATGGTAACGCCCTTGAAAATCTCCACCTCTCTTTCTTACACTGCGTAGTACTGGCGCACTGAAATATTAATTTTTTGGTACCGCACTTTGTGCAACCTGATTCGATGGCACTGTTAAATTCAAAATTTTTCTTAATAAACAAATAATGCAGTTATCAAGCATTGAGAAATACTGTACGAATTCTGAAAACTGCGATGTAGTTCCGGAAAACTGAGATTGTTTTTTTTTTTTTTTTTTTGCTTTTTCCATCGGCTTTGTAACTAAAGCTTTGAAGCGGCTTGATCAACTCAGCAATATGAGCAGCATTGACTTTAAAAAAAAATGCGAACTTTTTCTTTTTGGCATCGGAGGGGGGGGGGGAGAACGGGGAGGAGGGGGGGGCTAAAATGTAATTTGTCTTTTAGGGGGGGGGGGCTAAAATGCTTCTGGAGTACGGCCACAACCGCCTCAACAGGCTGTACCGTCTAATTCTGAGAGTGATTTAAAGACGCAAAGCAACCCCGGGAACAAGCTAAAGCCATATTTCAACCACCCACATTCTTGTGAACGTTGCGGTTTCAAGTTCACCAGTCCATTACAAATGGAAAGACATATTCGTGAAAAACAGAAACGTACGATGCAAAGGTGCATTTACTGCAAGAAATTGTTTGCGGGCACAGAGGAACTGGAACTCCATAGAATCGCACACAGGGTCTTATGTGCCAAACATCATTTGCTGCGGTTCGCACGTTAAAATACCATTTGAAGAAAATTTACGGACAATATGTGGAAAGATCCTGTCGTATGTATTCTGTGCTATCAAAATCTGCCGGTCGGTGGCCTCTCGTCGGTTCTTCTTGTGACTTGTTGGGTATCTTGCAAGTTCTAAACCGCCACCCGACTGCACCCAAACCACTAAGCAACGCGTCTTGCTTATATCAAATTTTTCTGTAGCACCACGGCTCGTAACAACCAATTGAGAGAACCTACCGAAATTGACTTTTATGAGACCACAAACCTTTATGGATCCACCTCCCAATTCATCAACTTCACGGACATTGTTATATATATATGTATATATATATGAAATTGGAAATTTTTGAAATATTTCGGAAAACTCTTTCAAAGCGCTTAAGAAAAAAAACACGCATTTGCAGGTTATGCTTTTTTTGTGTTTTATTTAACGAATACCGCCGTCAAAAGTGGATACAACAAAAAATACAAACTAGAGCGGCCAGTGCACACAAAACATTCTGGCTTATATCACACACTTTTGGAATATCCTGTTTCAAAGAAAAAGTCATAAAAGATTTGTTATGACTGCATAATGAAACATTGGCATTGTGCAATCGGTCATAACGTTTCCACATATGGCCAGTATTGTCATCATGCATCTCAGTTCTTCAGTTTACAGTTTGCCGCGTGTTTCATCATGTTGCACTTCACACTAAATTGTTTATTACAGTGCAAACAAGGGAAACTTGTCATTCTGAAATGTTTGACTTTCACATGGTTTTCTGCGTTATAAATATTGCTGAAAGTTTTGTCACAGAGTATGCAAGCGCCTTTATAAAAGGGAAGCCTCTTCACATAGTGAATTGCTTCACGCTTGCCTGACACGTTACCTTGCCCGGTTGAAATGTGGGGCTGACCGAATGAAGCACCACTTGTGGACGGCAATGGTTCACTTATGGACGGCAAGGGTTCACATGTGGACGGCACGGGTTCATTTGCGGAGGGCGAGACTCCAACCCTGGACCGAGAGGGGCCACTTGCTGAGTTCGTGACTCCAAACGTGGACTGTAATTGGCCGCTTGTGGAAGGGAACGGATTACTTGTAGCCAGAGAGGTCGAAAGCGTGGGGTTACAGACGGACGTGTCTGAGCCAGTACACTTTTCCCCATCGGCCTCCAGTAAAGAAGACTTCTCCGCCTAAAACAAAACACAAAAATCCATCATTAGTCAATTATTATAAAGATCAATTACTCTACCTATTTTCAAAATATTGTCATTTTGGTAATGATTTTCACTGGTCTAAAAATTTAAGAATAGGCATAAGAGATGCAAAGACGTCAGCCATGGCACGGGGAGCATACTGGAAAATTACTTTATCACACACCTTATCACACATACTGTTCTTCAATGTCATCAAACTTGGTATTTTTTATTACCTCTTTCTCTAGCTCCTCCATTCCGCTAAGGATGTCTTCTTCCCGGGCCTCTGTAAATTAGAGCACAACAGGCAAAAATTCAACAAGCCAAGGTGAAAAGATTTTGCAATATCACCTGGCAAGAAAAAAGTTACACTACGACGGACAGAGAGACGGAAGGACATGGGATAAATTGAAACCCCCGTTACATATCTATACTATATATCTTTTCTTCTTGCAAGGTTTGAGCAAAATCCAATGATTAGTTTCAGAGTTCTTGAACACACTAAGTCAGCAAGCATGTCCAAAGACATGGCCCAGCCGAGTTACCAAACAAGAAAAGAGAGAAAAACTCTGAAACAAATAGTGTGAGGCCAAAACATGAAGAACTTTGTTTCTGAACGTAACTTTTTCATAATTATCCCCCGAATCATCATCACATCAATTTCGATTAAAATTTTATAACTAATTGAAAAAGACTGAGAGAAATGAATGGTTTTACAATTCAGTTATTTACTACCATTTATTCCAGTTTTTGACAAAGTTCCGCCATTACGGCAGCTTTTGACGAACCGCGAAAAAATAAACATCCCTGCATAACATCCGAACGACTGGAGTAAAACTTCAGCAAGAATAGCATTTTAAAAACGGGTCAAAACGGGCACAAAAAGTTCTTTTTGAAACATTTCAACAAAATCCAACAAATTGTTTCTGAGAACTGACCGCGAACAGACGGACACACCAAAAGCTGCCTTTGGGGGACACATACAATACAACCTTCTTGTCCAACTAACTACAAGTAATGCAAATGTTTTTTTCCTGAAAATGTAACATAAATATATAAGACTAACTAACTACAAGTAATTCAAATGTTTTTTTTTTCATGAAAATGTAACATAAATATACAAGACTAACTACAAGTAATTCAAATGTTTTTTTCATGAAAATGTAACACAAATAAACAAGAAAGGTTCATACCAAAAGCTTTAAGGTCTTCAGCTGTAATGGGTAGTTGCTGCAGCAGCTTGCTTATCACCGCAGACGCCCCGACAGCCCGCCTATTCGACGTAAAGTCGTTGTAGTGGCGCTGCTGTGTATTCTCGGTGTGCTTCATGTGCTCGGACAAGAAGCGCCGAACCTTCGGATGCCCATCGAGGACGTCATGCACCTAAAACATTGGAATCAGAGATGCAAAGCCATCATTTATGGGCAGCAACACCGAAAATTTCCAGTCCAGAAGAGCCACTGCCCTAGGGTGGATAGGTCTCATATACAAAATATACCTCTGTTTCTTCCCATGCTTACTATATCCCAAGAATCACATCAATCGCAAAAAAATTGTTTTTAGTCACAAATTACAACAAGAATAGGCAGGGACATTGCGACAAGGAGAGTGAATAGCTCGTTGCTGTTTACCAAATCATATATTATTCAGCTGTTGTACAAATTTAAAGCGATATTTCTCGGTAAAATGGACCCCTGTCCAGATAGTTAAATGGACATCCCCTCCCTAACCAAAAATTTGGCCAATTCCAATTTACTAGCTTCTGGTTAATAGCACTACTGGCCGAACACATGATTAAATCACAACTGTAACAGAAGGCACATTTTGTTGCAACCATTTATACAATTCAGACCACTTTCAAGGTACTGCAATTTCAGCCCTTTACGACTGGCAGTTTACAGAAGTAATTTTTCTTTCCGGTACCTTTTAAGTATGACACACGTGTACACAACAAAACTGTAGCAGAAGATGCATTTTAAATTCCAGGATTTTTTCACATAATTCATACCAATTTCTAACCATTTTCAAAGTCCCGTCATTTCGGCTCCTCTTTTCGGCCCATGGCCAAAAAAAATCATGTAGAGCACTATCTAAAGATTGTCCTATGTAATATCAAGAAGAACCAACCAAAACTCTCGGAGAAGATGCATTTGAAAAAGTTTAACACATACACATACATTCACACACTTCTCAGAAGTGATTGCACAGAAGTAGTAAGAAGTAACCTTTATTAGAGCTCAGTTTAAAACTGTTATACTTACCATTGTGACGGCAACGTGCCTCAAAGCAGTGGGATGCACACTGAACTCAGGCGACCCGCTCAGCTGGAAAAACCTACGGGTAACGACTGATGACACGTACGACGAATTCATGGCATCACCACTAAAGACAAGGAAGAAAGGCTTGGTGTCTTTTACTGCAGCCACTTTCCTTACACCCTCAACCATGTGCGAATACTTCTGCATAAGCAGATATATATCCGCAGACACCGTTAAGCGCAAGGGCCCTCTTGGCTGTGCCGTTTTGTGGTTATGCACCTGTAAAATGCAAGAAGCCATCGTCGAGGGCGCAGAACCCAAACGAAACGATAACAATGAGTGGATGGAAATTTTGAGCCGATTAAAAAAGACACGGCGTTGCACAACTACAAGTTGAACAAAAAGAAGTTTCCACATTTTAGAACAATAAGTTTCCACATTTTAGAATTTTTTCAAAAAGCCCAAAACCTTTTGTCGTGGAGCTCCACTACTTGATCTTTCTATGCGCAAAAGGAAATTGAAATGGGTTGACAGGTGCCGGAGATGTAAAAGCTCTTTATAATTAAGTTAAATGCGAAAAAAATAAAACTTTCATCTATCTTTCATCTATGTTTATTTTATCAATGTATATATTTTCACCGTGCAAGGTTTCGCGTGCCTAAGATAAATAGTTTTGGAGACCTTATACCCTACCTCCGCCATAAGAAATTTCTCAAAACTGAGTTTTTCGGACAGACAGCCATATTTGCAATTTTTGGTCGTTTTTTTTTAAAATAATACAACGTTGCACAACTTCAATATATATATATTTTCACTGTGCACGGTTTCGTGTGCCTAGATCAAATAGTTTGATATGACACAAGGACAGACAGACAGACGGGCCGAAAAGGGGCATTTCTAGAGAGCCCCCAGGCCTGTCCGGTTGGCGTCCTATTCCCTCAAGCACAAAAATGGACTCCTAACCGTAATAACGTAGCAGTTGCCTTCCTTGCTCGCCCGCTGGAATTCTGACACTTGCATATTGCTTAAGCCGCCAGTTCTATTCGCATTGCTGATAAGAATTTCCAGCATCAAGTAGTCTAAAACACATAACACACAGCTTTATAGGAGAACTTTTAAGCTGGCTATTTGCAATTGTTCTTAAATGTCCTTCCTTGGATGACTTTCCGCATTTTGAGCAAAAACAAAAAAGGCATTTTTACTCGCATAATAATTGGCCCCTTTCAAAAGAAGGGCAATCTCTCTACGGAAATTCGACATGAATCAAAACTTTCCTCCTTGTAAATCCTCTTATAAGTTCTTTTAGCAGTCTCAAGTAGCACTAACCTCGACCCAAAGCATGACCATCTCTCGTAAAGTCCCCAGACATAAGGGCTGCTACCGCTTTCTTGCCGAAGTCAGTGTCACGCAAGTTTTGCAGAAAGCTCATGTCAATGTCCTTGAGTTTATCTGCAAAAATACACGGTATTTCTATTACATACTTTTCCATAGGAACTAACATGAAACTCTTGAACTAGATTTCTCATTTAACATCTGCTTTCATAGTATTTACCTACTATTATTGCAATTAATGACATGAAAAGCTTCGAAAGTTATCAAGAACAATAATGTCTAGGGTCATTGCAACCAGCCGAGCCCAACGCAAGGAGAGTAAACTACATTAGAATCTCTCAGCTGCTTACAGAATTATTTATTTCAGCTCTTATATAAATACAATGTGACTAGGTTTAAGATATTTCTCGGTAAAACGAGCCCGTGTCTGAATATATCCCCTACCCCACCCCAACAATAGCAAAACCGGTTAGATCTACTTAATTTAATCAGTAGGCAGTAATTGTTAGAATGGAGAATCTTGTATAAACAGTCACGTCTGGTTCTATTTTATTGCATAAGGAAACTGACTTCATATATTTTGGTCCGGCCAGCGTGGAACACGGGACTCTCAGAACTCATGTGCTACAGGCAAATGCATTACCAATCGAGCTAAAGGCTCGAGCCGTCAGCCCAAGGGCTAACACCAGTTCTTTATACAACAGAACAAAGTCGGCTGGTCTAAAAAGGGTAAAATCCATAAAAATTGTCTTACCCTGTGCCGCTTCCTTCTTTTTACTGCTGTCTTTGCTCAAGAGTTTCTGGGCAGATCTTAGCCAAAGCTGAAGGACCCTCAGGAACTTCTGATCGTCAAACGAGTTGTTGACAACCAGTTTGTAATAACTTGCCACGTACTTTAGCCCTAGAAGGTACACCTTCACAGAGGCAGGTGCTAAAGGCTTGACGGCTGTTTTCTTCATGAGCTGTGCATCGACAAACATATGTTGAATGCGCTGCAGCGTTTCCATATCCTGTAGACTGCCAAAGCTGGAAATCTGCGTTAAAAATTTTAAATGCAACTGTTGTCGCGCCTTACGTAAAATAATCTTCACACAATGTTGATCAATACAGCAATTCCACTTTTTCGCACATTGACAATTTCTGACACAATTTAAAACACAAAGCATTGTAAAGCGCTTAGAGCTTTTATTAGAATAAGCGCTAAATAAGTGTATCTTAATAATAATAATAAAAAAACGCAGTTAGCGTGCCATAATACAAATCAGACAAACGAACAACATAAAAAGTATATCAACTACACTATAACGTTCTACTTTAAGTCTCAATTAAACATATCCAATAAAGACGCATAGCGTTCAGCCAATAGTCGTTTATTCCCAAATGGCATTGAAAATGCCAAATGGGGATGGATTGACTCGAATTCTTCACCTATTTTTTTCTCGCTTTTTTTTCAGCCGAATCGGTTTCCAGACATCGACATTGACCTCCACGTCACTTTCGGGCCCTAAACCGGAAGTTGGCCTTTGTCTCGAAAGAGCAATTTTGACCTCATTTTCGACCTCCATCCCGTAAACAGCAATATAATGTACCTTCCATTTTAAGTTATCATTCCAAGTGGGGTCTAATTCGCTGTGCGAGTTTCGGTCTAGTTTTGATTTATCCTGAAAAACTAGATGGATCCCGCGTAAAAAGCATTGCCACAGTAAATGAACACCTCGAACTGGATGTGTTAATACAGACTCCACATGATTTACACAGCGACAGCAATAGCTTTTAGCCATTAAAAATGGCTGAGAGCTAACAACCTGAGAGTCTTCAAATATTTTCGACGTCTGCTGTAGAGCTGCTTTAAGCATGTTCTGGCTCTTCAAGCCACCACCGCTCCCGCTCCCCCACTGCAGAAACTCCTCAGTGTCAATGTCCGCCAAAATCTCCTTCACCTTTTCAGGCACCACCTTCATGCGGGAAGACGCCCGTGACGCAGTTGCTTTGGGCACTCCTTTACGACTTTGGCGTTCTTGTCTCAGGAGATTTTTCATGGGACTCTGCCCGCGATCCAATTTGTGAACCTATACCAGCCACAATAAATATGTCAGTGAAATTAAAAGTCTAGTTGAAATTCGTCCAGCCAACGTTAAAAGATAGTGTCCAAAAGCAAGAGATTTATAAAATTTGAAAGCCTCATATTGAGCTTGACTTTTGACCCAAGGTCACCCAAATGTAATCAGATCCCAAACCTTTCCCACACAAGCTACATACCAGCTTTGGTTGAAATCCGTACAACTGAACTTGAGATATTGTGTCCACAAATTAAGTCTTCCACACTTGACAAGCCAGTTTAAATTTAAAAGATACGCCAAAAATACAATTTTTAAGGAACTTCTAAAAAAATTGGCGTGCACCAAGCTCCGACCATGGGAGTAGGGTCTGCCTATCTGTATATCTGTTAATTATACCAAATGACCTGCGCATTTAACAGGAATGAATAGTAACAGACGGAGGGACAGACAGACGGATAGAGCCGAATACATAAGCCCCCCTCCGTGGTATAAAGAACCGGTTGGAGGAAAACTACCTTGTGCAAGTGCTCATCTAATCGCTGAACTTTGGCATCGCAAATGCTGCAGCTTTTCAGTGGTCGGCTATGTTTATAATCGGGTCCTTTGCAGCATTTCTCATGTCTTTTCAAGTTCGAAACGAACTTTAAGCACCTTTCGCAAGTCTTCTTCCTCTTAACTGGAAAAGAACACTATAGTACACAGTACAGCCGCCCCAGACCACAGAGACAAAGATACCGGGGATAACTAGAGCAGCATTGAGGCAAGCTCTCACTTGTCGGACATATTGTCAATGGGTCTAAATGTTTTAGCTATAGCTAATAAAAAAATCGTTATTTGCCAAATACTATGAAGATAGTTCCTCTTCATTACTATGACGATGAAACCTCTGGCTATATTTCTTAATACAAAAGTGGGCTCCACAAATACCTACGATTAAGTGGGACAGACAGGCAGACGGGCAATATGAAACCTATATCCCTCCGTTTTACGAGAGATAGCTAGTGTTTGGACAATTTTGTTAATATACGTTTTGGACTGGCCTGAATTCGAATCCGGGACTCTCAGAACTTGTGTAAGAGGCAAACGCGTTACCCATCTAGTTAAAGGCGCGAGCCATCAGCCCAAGGGTAAACAGCAGTTCTTAATTGAAAATGCTCATTACATTATTCATTATGCCCCCTAATTCAAAACACACATTACAATACTCACGTCTCTCTGATCCTTTTGGGCATCGGGCGAATGACGTTCGTTTCTGCAAACCCATTTACCACTTCTTAATTCTTTCATAAGGGCCAGAACATTGTTGCAAGTACTGAGCTCATAAATTACACGTATTGACCAATTTGCTTCCATCTATCACTAACTTTATTTTTCAAATTACTACCGAACAATAGAATACCTTGTGGCACGCAAAATCCTAACTAAAATATAAGTAGTTTACTAAACCAAGGTCAGTAGCAATCAATAACAAACGCTCAGTAAGTTTACGCCTGTCTGTGACATTGCTCAAGATTTTCTGCTGTCTGTATTTCCTACCTTTTTGCCACTGCTCACGGTTTGGTTGGACGGCTTCCCAATAGTGGCTGTTTCTGAAAAAGGCAATAATGGACTGCTGTAATTGTAATAACGTATAAATGTTGAGTTCTGGAGAAATACTGATAAAGCAGCCCCTTTCATTTAAGCTCTATATTTAGTGAGTTCTGCCCATACTTTTAAGGACTCCGTTAAACCATTCAGAAACTCACCACAAAGCTTCGGTTTGACAGGAACAGTCAGGTCCACAGAATCGTCTTCCGACTCAGAGCTCATTTCATAAATGTCTCCACTACAAACAGTTCAAAATGAGGATGTCAGTGAAACTGACTGTGTCCCCCGCCACGCAACAAAATTAATGCAGATGAGCTGAGCCCCTCTCCTTCGACAGCCAAAATTCATTGCCAATGTAAATTTTGTGCAAGATGGGAATGGATGTGTTGCTTTTTTTTTCTCCAAAAATAGTAATTTTCAACCAAGTCTTACCGTTGAAAAGTCATATTCGATTTTCTGTTTACAAACAGCATGAGAAATATAGCCAAGTCAAATGCCTTTTAAAAATCATGATTTTCGCCAAAGTCCCATGGGGATGTTTATCGCCCCTTGACAGCATCGATACCAAAGTGCGCAACTTCAGTATATATGCTTTCATTCATTACATACAAAACTTGAAAACAGACCCCCCCCCCTACACGAGGTTTCTCAAGTCGTAATTCTGGCTGGAACGGGAAAACATGCACTCATAGACAAGGCTCTTATACAATACCGAACTTACCGTGCTTACACTGATAACTATATCCCAAATATCATGACAATGTACAGCGGCCCCCGTATATAACGAAATCGGTTATATCGAAGTATCGGTGATAACGAACAAATTCGCTGGTCCCAACTTTTTTTCTCATTGACTTCATTGCATAAAATTCATACTATCCGATAATCGGGTATAACGAATATAGGTTATTACGAACACTTTTGCCAGGTCCCACAAACTTCGTTATAACCGGGTTCCACTGCATGTGACTTAGCCATTTAGTGATTTATTTACCTGCTGTTTGACACATCCTACAATATTAATATAACAAACGTACAATACATCGTTACAATGCCAATAGTAATGACTCGAGCAAAACACAGCAAAATTCTTGATGTGCAAAGTTATGTTACGAAGTTCCTGTTTTTCTAGATCTGCTCCCTGGCTCGATCGGTTCGGTCCAAAACATGCAAATACACAAGTTTTATACATAATATACCTTTTCATCGGAAAGCACGCCTTCCGAATTAAACAGATTCAAAAGCTTTTTCGTCTCACGTTCCTGTTTCTCCATCCTCTGTCTCGGATCATCGCTCAATTCTATGTGACCACTTGTAACTGCAGTTGGAATATTAAGAAGAAAACAGTGATTAAAGTTATTGGCTCGCATGGTGGAGTGTGCTTCCTTATTTTAACAGGTATGTCCAACAATCCTAGGAATTTGAGATAAGCTTAGCCCATGTTATTGATCAGACATCATTCATTGCTAGCACAAATTGTGCACGCAAGATGAGTATTGATGTTAGCTTTACATAGCCACATAACTACATAGATTGATATTGAAAGATTCTTTCAAGTTTTGGCATTTTGTTTCTTTTTGAGAAAATAATTCGTTACTACGGTATGGCCTTTGAATGTGCAAAGGAAACAAGATAAAATAGTCCCTCGCGCCTTCGTTCGGGGAACTAACAATGCAGTTCTTACAAAATAATAAACTCACACCCGCCTTCCTTATTTATCACTTTATCCTGATTATAAAATATTTCTTTTTTTTTTTTGCTTTTACAGAGCTTGTATTTGTTGTTACTTTTTAGTAGTTTTTACAATTTTACCGAGTTTTTCTAACAGCATATATGCCAACTTCAGTTGGCCACGGACGTCCAATTCGTGCGGAACCACGCTCAAGATGCCTTTCATGAAAGCCTCTTCGTTATTGGGAGCTATTTGGAAAACACAGGCTGCCCCAACTTGAGAAGTAATGTCTAAAGCGTTACTGCAAGTTCTGCGTGCGGTGTCCACGAGCTCCATTAGTTCACGGAGTGTCATATTACAGACCATTTCTGTAAAGAAAATACTTTCACTGTGCAAGGTTGCATATGCCTAGGGTAAATATTTTCGGAGAACTCGCGTGGAAACAAAACAGCACCTAAAGTGTAACACACAGATAGACGGATAGGCGGACGGACGGACAGACGGCACTATGCTATAGATACCGGGCTCGCCTGGTTGGCGTATAAGAATACGTGTTACTTATTTTACTACCAGTTTATGTTTCATTGACCAGATGGATTTAAAACACATTATGTTTTTCGGCGACACAGGCTGTTGTTTTTTTTTCTAACTTTATATTCATATTACATTTATAAATGGGAAAAGCACTCGGAAAGCCAAACAAACTCCAGAAAATACTTAATCTCAATGGAGGACGTAATAGTCTAACCTTTAGCAATATTGCAGATTTCATTCTGGTGCTCTGAGAGGTTCCTCTCTACATCGACCCCACATTCTTGTACGTCAATGACCTCCACGTCATTGATGACGGCGTAGGTTTTGCATTTGGCAACCTTGAAAGTGATAAAAGGACATTTTAAGATTTAATTCCATTTAATTAGAGTTTTTGTTGCGGTTATATTGCTCATTCTTATACCTCATGGTAGAGGGGTTTACACGACCGCAGCATTACGTCTTTCTGTCTAACTCCTCCATATACAGTAACAGTTTAACAGTTTAAACTAGACCGAATTTCGCTACACGTAGCGAAATGGCAACCACTTGCAATAGTACAATCTATCTGGTCAAAGACACATTTTTCAGTGTTTCCACATCAGTGTCAGCTTCCGAATTACCATGTTGAACGAGGACATCGAAGTAAATATAATGAAGTCTAAAATAATCAAATTCAGTTTGCTAACCGTTCTCGAAATAATCGTCAACTTCCAATTTTTGAGCTTGACCATGACAGAGGAGGTTAAGATCACGGAGATGCCTTTTATCTTTTAGGCTCAAAAGGTCGAAAATAACTGCTTTCCAGATAATTGTCAACTTCCTGTTTTTACCTTGACTATAACGGAGGTCAAGATCACCGAGGTACCTCTTATGTAACGTCTTTTAGGCTCAAAAAGTCGAAAATTAACTCAAAATCGCTCTATCTCTGACCGTTTTCGAGATAATGGTCAACTTCCTCTCTGCCAAACGCCGTCTTTCTACTACAAACCGTGTAGGAGTTTTCTGGAAACCACTTTGAGGTAAAAAAAACTATGACCTCAATTTGACCTTGACCTTCAAGGTCAAGGTAAAAAAATTGCGGACTTCACGATATCTCATCACTTTCTATATCTGTGCCAAATTTTATCGTCCTACGTCAAATAGCGTAGGAGGAGTTTCCGGGAAACCTCCGAGACAGAAAAAAGAACAAAAAAATGGAAGGAATAAACACTCTTAGCAATTTTTAGGAAAACATACCCATTTGCAAACTATGTTTGCAAGTGGAAAATATAAAACATTTTAGTCTGTTGTGACGGACATTGATTTGTTCTTACTCTAGCATCAAGAGTAAATAACAATTAATACATACGCTGAGATTCGTAAACCTCGCCTATCAAAGAAATATAGACAAACCTCGCTGGCTGAAGGACATTCCAACGGATCACCATCTCTCACTGGCTCTTCATAAACCAAACTCATTTCCTCCGTCATCGCTTCCTTAAACATAGTAATTTATTTAAAAAAACATAGTAATTTATATATGTTGAAGCCCATATGTCTCATCAGTGACTTTACAAAGTCAATGAAAATTTCAGTGACTTTATACGGTCGTTATTTTACAGGTCCAAACTATCATTGTAGATATCACTCTCCACCCGACTCCTGCTGAAATGGGGAAATGCTGATTTCCCAAAAACCGTTACAAATACAATGCAATGCAAATGCAAATGCAATAAACGTCATTCCTCGACCGCCCGTCCATAATACAGTTTTCACAAACCATTTCTAATCATGAAAAAAACTACACTTACGTCTCTCCCTTCATCCATCTTGATGTTAAAAGCCTTCACAACCTTCTCCACTCCATCATCAAACCTCACATGGTACTGCTCATTGTCAGCTTGGGCGGTAACTGTTGCCGGATAGTAACGACAGTCTATCCATTTGGCAAGAACGGCCTGGCCTACTTGGAAAGCTTCCATATTCTGTAGATAAGAGTTTCATAACATAACGGAACACACCAACCAATCAACGGTCAACTGACAAACTCTTTAATAAACAAGCCCGAGAGCACAGCCCGGACATGAACAAAAGCTCTCATGCTCAAATTCACGTGGATAAACAAGCGCCTGACTTATAATTATCGAGATTTTTTTCAAAGAAAGCGTAATACAGAAGTTTTATATGATTAAATGTAGCGACGGAGGGCGAAAAAAAGTAATTTTTCAAGATAGGTCTACCTTGAGAACAATTATCCAAAATTGGAAAGGAATCCGATCAAATTTGTGGGAGAAGAAGCAATTTGAAAATTTGACACCAAAAAATTGAAAAATGTCCCCTATTTGGCCAATTTTAGGTGGATCGCCAAAATGAGTAATTTTTCAATAAAGGTCTACTTAGGGCATATCCGGGTAAAATTTGAGAGGAATCCAATTAAAACTGAAGGAGAAAAAGCATTTTGAAAATTGGCAACCGAAAAATTTGAAGTGCCCCCCCATTTAATTAATTTTTTGCGGAGCGCCAAAAAAAAAAAACAATTTTTTAGGAGAGATATACCTAGAGAACATTCGTGTAAAATTTAGTGAAAATCTGATCGAAATTGTGGGAGAAGAAGCATTTTGAAAATTGGCAACCACAAAATTACAAATGTCCCCCATTTGGCTAATTTTTTGCAGATTGCCAAAAAAAGTAATTTTTCAAGAGGGATCTACCTTGCAAACAACTATCAAAAATTGGAAAGGAATCCAATCAAAATTGTGCGAGAAGAGGCAATTTGAAAATTGTAGACAAAAAAGTTTAATAATGTCCCCCATTTGGCCAATTTTTGGCAGATCGCCAAAAAGAGTAACTTTTCAAGATAGGTCTACCTTGAGAACAATTATCCGAAATTGGAAAGGAATCCGATCAAAATTGTGGGAGAAGAAGCAATTTGAAAATTTGACACCAAAAAATTAAAAAATGTCCCCCATTTGGCCAATTTTTGACTGATCGCCAAAATGAGTTATTTTGCAAAAAAAGGTCTACATAGGGCATATTGGTGTAAAATTTGAGAGGAATCCGATCAAAACTGAAGGAGAAGAAACAGTTTGAAAATTGGCAACCACAAAATTACAAATGTCCCCCATTTGGCCAATTTTTGGTAGGTCGCGAAAATGAGTAAATTTTCAAAAGAGACTTACCTAGGGCATATTCGGGTCAATTTTGAGAGGAATCAGATCAAAATTGAAGGAGAAAAAGCATTTTAAAAATTGGCAACCGAAAAATTTGAAATGCCCCCCATTTAACCAATTTTTTGCGAAGCGCCAAAAAAAAATAGTTTTTTACGATAAGAATAACTAGAAAATATTCGTGTAAAATTTGGAGAAAATCTGATCAAAATTGTGGGAGAAGAAGCATTTTGAAAATTGGCAACCACAAAATTACAAATGTCCCCCATTTGGCCAATTTTTGGTGGATTGCCAAAATAAGTAATTTTTCAAGAGAGATCTACGTTGAGAACAACTATCAAAAATTGGAAAGGAATCCGATCAAAATTGTGGGAGAAGAAGCAATTTGAAAATTTGACACCAAAAAATTAAAAAATGTCCCCCATTTGTCCAATTTTTGGTAAATCGCCAAAATGAGTAAATTTTCAAAAGAGGTCTACCTAGGGCATATTCGTGTAAAATTTGAGAGGAATCCGATCAAAACTGAAGGAGAAGAAGCATTTTGAAAATTGGCGTCCGAAAAATTTGAAATGCCCTCCATTTGGCCAATTTTTGGCAGAGCGCCAAAAAAAAAAATTTTTTAAAGAGAGGTATACCTATAGAAGATTCGTGTAAAATTTGAGAGGAATCTGATCAAAACTGAAGGAGAAGAAGCATTTTAAGTAAAAGTTTACACACGTACATACACACATACATACGTACATATGGACTTCAGTGCGATAAAAGACCCTTACATTTAGATATTACGTACGAAACCCTTTAATGAAACTCACAACCAAAGTCGCATATAAAGCGAAGCAGCTTTAAGGCTCACACAAAAGCGAAACGCCTTTTTAGAGTGCTCAGTGTACTCCTTGCGATCAATGCCAAGGCCATTTGACAAGTACACACATACAGAATACTGCTGTCAATGAGTTTAACATAACACCAGTGGAAATAAAACCACTAATACACCTTTTATGGATAAGATTTTCCAAATATGTTGAGTTTATTTAAAAATATAATATACCTTTTAAGATCTGATCAATTTTGAGGGGTGTATTTGAAATAACAACGCTAATTTCGTAGTTTAAAGATGGGATACATATAGCGCTGTTTCCTGGCCGATACACAGGTGAGAAAGGATTCTGTTTGCGGCTACTTTAGGCGGGTTTTCTGTATTTTATTTTAAAAATAATTTAAAGGCCTAAATGACTGTAGAATCATTTCAAACTTACAGACAATATCAAGATGGGTTCAATCTCTACAACTGGCTACATTTTAAGCAAAAATATGCCGTAATGTGTGGGAAACCGTGGGTTAAAGACAACCGTTTTCCAGATAGGAAATAGGCGTTGTTTTTTCGCGCAAAGCTTCAGTTCAATAACAAAGTCAATTCATGCCGGAATGTCTTTTTGAATGGCATGAGGGGAAATATACCTGTACAAGGAGAGAAACATAAAATTGAACAGCACATCGTAATTGGCAAAACTGAAAATGTGTTCTTTTAATGTGACAACAGCGTTTGCGGCGGTTGTTCCATGTTTATTTACAAACTTTTAGCCATGCCATTCACTATTACATTCTTACTATGGGTCATAATAATTTTCATCAGCCAACAGACGAGTTTGTTACTGAAAGCCCTCACTCAGGCTAAAGAAATGACCAATATATATATATTTTTTCATTTTTTTTTTTCATCTATTTAACACGAATTGGGAGAATTTTACACGCCAAAGGTGGGGCGGGGGCGGGGGGGACTTCCAAAGCTTTAACTATATTTCAAACAAAATCTATCACACATATCGAACAGTTACATATGGTTTTTAAAACATTCGTTCACCAATAAGAGAAGAGATCCCTTATTTTTCCCCCTTTTTTCCGTCACGTTTCAGTCCTCTTTACAACGGATCATTTTAAAAACAAACATCAAACCTTGATTTATTTTATCAAAATCCTGTCAGCACAGTAAAAATGGTGCGATAGAAAAGAATGTCTACGGGGACTAAAATGTTATTCACAGAGCTCACGGACTACTTTTGAAAGGAAATAAACATGATTCAATCATGTAAATATCACTAATTTTCTCCCGCATACTATTGAGATATATAAGTTAGAATTTTTTTTATTTTCAACTTTTTTTTCAAAAAGCTTTTGTTTCATATAAATTCATAACAGGATCGTAAAAAAACTTAAAACCAAACTAATGAAACATGTCTCATGGTATTGTGAATTGATTTGAGCCACATACACATGTTTGAAATGCTGATCTCTCATCATATTCTATGAGAACGGACAAGATCGTGAAGTAAGCATCTTTTTTAATTCTTGATGATGTTTTAAATGCTACTACATATGTTAAGTGCTAAAAGGATGCTCTTACGGGCATTGGTCTCAAAAATGTGAATTTTTTGCAGTTACAATGTTTGTGGTTGCTTAGTAACCAAAACACAGAATTCATTTCAAATTGGCATAAATTTTTGATTAAAAGAAAAGAAAATGCTGAAAGTACTTATTAGTGAAGATCTACTTTTCATATCCGTTGAGTTTGGCGGGGAGAAAATATTGAAAATAAAAAAAAAAAACGTCCCTTAAATTTACTCGAATGACTGATGATCAAAACCCACACCCGATATATACACCGAACTTCATTTTTTGAAATCTCTCTGATTTTCTTATGATCTTTAAAAATAAAAATTTAGCCATTTTGCACACTGACTACACTATTTTCATACCTTACATAACTTCCAAAACTTTTTTTCTGGCACTTAAACTTTTTGAGATAATAACTGATACTAAATGGCCACTGACGTACTTTTTCAAATGGCATTATATTCGTATCGGTTTGTGTGTTAGTGACAATATTTGTCTACAAGAAAGACCAGAAACAGGGATTTATTTTAAAACCTTTCTAAAAATCCTATGTCTTTTACAAAAAGTAAAAAAATAGAATTAAAAATTTATAACCGGTCATTTCGCAAACCTAGTGACATAATAATAATAATAATAATAATAATAATAATAATAATAATAAGAATAAGAATAAGAATAAGAATAATAAGAATAAGAATAATAATGAGAAAGTACCTCACACCCTAGAGATATCTTTCGAACGGGTGCCGTCACAAAGTTTCTGTACAAGTAAAAGGTCGATGTTATAAAATTTCAATTAGTATTAAATTTGAAATTTCATTTATCTTGTTACAAATGTGTTTTTTTCTTAACAGTACCATTATAATTTTGATACATTTTGTTTATTTTTTCTTTTTACAAAACACAATTAATAAATCATATAAAGTTCAATATAATACACAGCCAAATCCATATCCTCTTCCTCTTATGTTGTGTTTAGTAGAAGCCGTATTTAATAAAGCCTTATATGAATTAAAGCATCAGCGAAAGCCTCGTGTATTTATTTTAATACACAAAGTACCATATTCATTGGAAAGTGCGTAGGAAATATTTCCTACCAAACACCGATCACTTTGTGTAAGAGATGAACTAGCTTTATTTCACCAATCAACATGTTCTAATTTGCATAGAAAATATGTATTGTATTTAAAATAGTTTCACATTCTTTTAAGTTTTTGAACGATGCTTACCCTTCTCGGAAACACCACGTTATTTATGCTCTACATTATAAAATTTTTCAGAAGAAACTATCAATTCATTGTGTATATCTTGTTATGCACATGTTTTGTTAAGCTGCTTTATGAAATGTGCAATGTATACATATAGCTTTATGGTGCAGCAGATGGTACAGTTTTAGTATATACCATTAGCATCCGACACAATATACATAGATACTTTAAAAATATTGTACATGTAATATAGTGATATAGTGGTGTAACCTAGAAGTGTACTGGTGACAGTTGCAGTTACAGAAATATTATAAGACATACTCTACAATTTGACGGTGGGCAACAAGTCCCGGCCTTACCCAGGCGTGCCAGAATTGTAGGTTCGGTGACAAAATGGGAGAGCAATAATGTCACCGGAACTTTACGAAGTGATATTTCATATTGAATTTCTGAAAAAAGGTATATTTACTCATTGGCAGTTAGGTATATGATATCCTTTGTCGCAGCTTGTGGATTTTTCAACTAATTCTTAAGCTATAGTATAACGGCATGGTTGCTGCAAATGAATGTTAGCTTAACAGTGGTTAACTGTTTCTACAACTTTTAGGGGAAATTTGACAAGTGCAAATTGTGGTCAGAAAAGTGTAAATTATGTTTAAGGACTTAACGGTTTTTCTTAAGAACATGCGCAGATACTTTAAGATGAGTGCCTGCCCCTAAGCAAACGTATATCTTTCGCCAGTGCGTTCGCAGTTACGCAAACGCATGAACTTTTATTGACTAATGCCTCTCCATATCCTCCATTCAATGCAATACAGGCAGGATGGTGCTTGTTTCACAATGCAACAATAGTATGGTAAAATAAAAATAAGTCAAGTGTATCTGACAATATAAGTGCCAACAGATGAACAAAAGGTTCGCTTGCAGTTGCAATTTTGGACATGTTTTCCCATTCTGTCTACTTAGGTATTGAGGGGTGAGTATAGGTATGCATATTGTGATGTGTTCGGTGATGTGCCCGTACCCAGATTTCTCCAGGCGTCCTAGGTTTTAAATTTAACCAAGGTTACCCGTATGCCTTTGATGTAGCATATTGAAAAGCATCTAAAATATAGCAAATTGTTTTTAGGATTCTAGGATTCTCAAATAAAATTAAATAGTCTGCAATGAGACTAATGTCGTGTATTTCTTTGCCCTGATGATATGAATAAGGCTGTGTACAACAAACAGAATACTTCGATTCTTGTTACTACTGCCCAGATCAAACAACCGTGCCCTACTTTCAGCAATGGAGTATTTTGTCATTAAATCATAAATAGTAAGCACACTGCGTTCTTTGGAACAGTTTCCAATCATTTGGCAATATAAAAACACAATTTTTGGTTGAGTAAATTGACAAAGTTTTATCTAGAAAATAAACACGAATGCTCATGTATAGATTTCCTCGATGGGTACAAGTTTCAATGTATTTGCTCTCCCCAATTTTCAGCATGTGGTCATATTGACGACGCTCATGTAGTCTGCGATTCCTTTAACAACTTAACAGGAGCCTTTGATGCTTCGATATTGAGCTTGCTATTATACTGATTTGAAATACTTATTGAATCCATTCCGGGATCTCAGCACGAACGATAGGTTCTGGTGTTGTCCGACCGACCGCCCCTCATCCATCGCGTGCTGTTAATCCCACAATGATGAGACATTCCATTTGATATTTTGTATATAAGCGACCTATTACAGTGAGTTGGTAAGGGTAATTTTTATTTTGACCTTGACCCAGTTTCTAGCAATCTGGGATTTTTGCATCTAATTCCTTGCTAAAATCATAACACATGAACTATTTGAATAATCACTAGGATTGGGTTGATTAAGAACATCAATCAGCAGCAATCTTGATTTGTTGTCGTATAATATCCTACAAAAATTAGGACTCACAAACAATTTTATGGATTCCCACCTAATTTAGATACAGGTCACGCTCGGAAGTGGTTTTAGGCTTGGTATTAAAATTCAGAATGTCCAAAAACATCCATGAATTTCATTTAAAAGCATGACAATACTCAAACTACTTGACTAGTTATCAATAAAAAATTTAAATCATGATTTAACCACTATAAAAAGAGCCCTCGGGTTTTTTTGTTTGGTTCGATTGTAATAATAACAAGATTGTCCTTGGACAATACTCCAGTAATAGCCACGAACGTAATAATGTTATTTGCCTTTAGACAAAATGTCAAAACAAGAAGACTATATCCTTGCGTATGTTTGGATCTTTCGCCAATATTTCAATTATTGTTTAGTAAACTGCCGAAAAAAATAATAAAAATAATAGCCAGGTGGACACTTGTTCAAAATACATTGAATCAACATTTTATGATGCTTTCACTAAATCCACAGAGGAGGTCTTTACAAAAATAGCCAGTTGTACATTTACACTCCCTGTCTTCAATCAAAACTTAAAGACTTTTTTAACCAATTTCTAGAAAGAAATACATTTTTAGCAAAAACTGGATTTTTGTCAACATTTTTGTTAAGTTTTGGCGAATCACCAAACGGTAACAGTAAGATTATATTACATTTTTATGACAGTAAGGCCTCCTCTGATGTCGATTTTGATTTTAATAAGAATGATTTTGCTATACCCCTCATATCCCCCAACATTCAACCACATTTTCGCGAAGTTTCCAGAAATATCCTAGAAGATATGCTTTCAAGAAAATTTGGTTAAGGCCAATATTCCCGAGCGTTTTAGTGCAACGTCAAAAGTAAACGTCAACGTCAAAAGTAAAAGCCAGGCAGGTAGTAAAGTCTGCTACCTCTAACCAACATTTCAAGACAGTAAGACTATTATTTCCTTGGAGTCAGTTGAAATTTTCCAAAAAATTATTTTCAGCTATTCTTTCGCTAAGTTAGGTCATTGCATGGCGTCACCTAAAATTTCAATAAGAATTGATTTCTCTTTAATACTTCCGATAATTTGGCGAACTACCAACAAAAAATACCAGCCTGGGAAGTACTCGTGTCCGCTTCCATTCTTCAAGTTTTTCCGACAGTAAGATAATATCCCTAGCGTTTCCCAAGAAATTGATTTTTGTCCAATGATTCTACCATTTTTTTCCGAATCATGAAAAGAAACAGTTATGGCAAGTTAATTATCAATGATTACTATGTTAACTAAATTTTTATTTTTTGGCGTCGGTTAAGATTTGACTAAAAATTGTTTGGTCTCCAATTTCTGGCGAATAAAAAAGTAATAGCCAGAAAGGTAGTAATGCCCGCTACCTTCACTCAAAATTTTAAGAGTTAGTCTATTTTCTCAGCATCCATTAAGACTTTACGAGAAGAATTTGGGTTAATGCTTCATATCTCCGAATCATCCAGATAATCACCGGTGACCGCTATCTTTAACTGAACTTGTAAGACAACTGGCGCCATGTAGGAGTTTACTCTTTACTGTAAATGGTTTGTTAAATGAATCATGAAAAAACATTGCAGCTAGGTAGACACCAATGCTAACCACCTTTATTCAAAATTTCAAGAGATTAACGCCATATATCTAGAGCCAGTTGCAATTTCAGTAATGTTTATATTTTTAGCAAAGCTCCAAGAAGTTGCAGCCCGATAGGTACTAATTTCTACTTCCCCATTTCAAATTTCAAGAAGTTAAGATTATATACCTAGCGTTAGAGGCGATTTAAACAAGATTTTTTGTTTCTCGCCAATATTTCACCACATTTTTCTCAAATGACGAAAAAGAGTACAAGACAGTTGCGTACCAATGACTGCTATCTTAAACTAAAATTTAAAGACAGTAAGGCTATTTCTCTGGTGTTGGTTAAGATTTTACTGAAAATGTTTTGATTTGTTAATAAACAAATTCCTAAAAATTTTAACAGCAGGTAGGTATTAATGCCTGAAAACTTTACTCGAAACTTCAAGACGATATTGCTATTTTCCTGGAGTTTGATAGGATTTTATCAAAAAATATGAAAAAAGCATTTTTCGCCAGTATTTCCGCCAACTTTAAAAATTTTAAGACGGTAAGCTTACAAAGCTAGCGTTACTGAAGATTTTAGTAAGAAACTAGTTTTCGTCAATATTTCCGCCAATCTTGTATCAATTTAGCATTTAGGCAGTGATGTATGCTACTTTTACTTGAAATTTCAAAAAGTAAGGCTGTTTTCGTGGAGTTTATGTCAAAAAAATTGATTTTTCACCAATATAACGAATCATCCAAAAAAGAAAGAAATAACCATATAAACATCTCTGCCTCCTGTCTTCCACTGAAATTTTAGAACGTTTCCATGAAAACACTAGGAGAAGCTTCGTTTAAAAAGGTTTTTGGGAAATATTTCCGCCTATTTTTGGCAAAATGCCAAGAAGTAACAGCCAGGCAGGCACTTATGTCGGCTACCATCAAACATAGTTTGAAGACTTGAGGCTAAAAACAATTTTTAACTTCAAAGCATAAATGCGCCTATGCTCACATGCCTTCAACGACCTTGCTTCTGTAAGAATCTTGGGCTAATAATGAACGTAAATTGCCAACTTTTATGCACAAGGTGTTATGGCTCTCAGTGATCGAAATCCGGGAATGTATCACAGATGATGTCTTGTTTTTAGTTCTTAGCAGTGCAGTCAGGATGTTGAAAAACAAGTAAACCTGATAAGATAACATATCGTTAATTATTTTGGAGAAAGGATGGAAATTAATATTACAACTAAATACCACTTACCAACTGTCATTCAAGCACTGATTGTTAAAAAATTACGCATATCATAATTAAAGAACCAGTCCTATACTTTAGTCATAAACTCTTTTTAAGTTTTCTTCAAATGATATTCAAATAACAGAAGCACGTGCCGACTGCTATTAACAGAAATTGAAATGTAATAAAACCTTTAATCAATTTATTTGAAGTCGATTGTTTCTTAAGGCAAGAATTAACTAATAAAAAAACAAAAACGCAGTTATTTGCATATATTTGTTAAATCTGTGTTATTGAAATAGTTAGGTATAACTCTGCAACAAGAAACCAGAGAAGTGGGACATCCTCTCAGCACCATACCCGTAACTAACGATTCCTGCTCTAGCCCACACAAACTGGCCGATACTACACTCAGCAACAACAAATGCACTTGCTTGAGTGAACATGGCGGAGTAATTGTCAGCCCAAGTGTCAATTAACTCATAAGTATCACGCCATATCTCAATTTGCACATTATCACCAATATGGGACATAACATTTACACTAAACATGTAAACACCATTGCTCGGGCAAAGGAAAGAACTAGTGTCTGGATTGTAATGATTTCCAAAGTTGCTAACAATGCCAGCAAATATCACAACATCCCCTTCAGCGTAGTATCCGCTACCTGCTGCATATGCCGTGAAACCAATAGGTTACTCATCCAAAGAGTCTACAACGAAGATGTATATTGAAGATGTAAGTTACATATAATTAATATCAAGGAATTCGTATTATCGTGTTCATATTTACGTCATATTCATAATATCATTTTATAAAACATATTTTGTGGAATCCTTGCGAATTTTGTGAAATGTGCACTGTATACTTAATTCTGAATTCCATGAGAGAAATTAAGTGAAAAGATATATAGATTACTCTATACGATACGTTCACAAACTTATATTATTATACCCGATTACGATCAGTCCTTCCATCGCCTGCTCCACCCCGTCCCCAACGCGAGCTTTTGCTCTGTGTGTTCTTTTTTTTGTCATGATTTATGCGCCAGTATATAATTATGTGCCAGAAAGCACGGTACCTGGCAAACAACTGAAGTAGATGTACATATAATCAGCATAATCCTGGGATCCACATGTCACCATTATTGTCCCCATAAATTCGTACTCACAGCTTGTTTTGTTTTCACATTGATACTTTAATTCTAACCAGTCCCCTAAATGATGTTCCAGCACTGATTCTTTGCAGTCGTCTCCTGGATGTGGGGCAGCGCAGCAAAGCCCACTACATGATTCATGGTCTAATCCAAACTCAGCTTCAGTGACATTGATTTCCCGGTCGTCCGGACAAGAGAGGCTGATGACTTCTGATGGACAGCCATATGCCAAATAAAGAGCTGAAATACAAAAATATGCCTACTCTGACATATCTAAGGAGAAAAATATGAAGCGTAGATTTATGAATACAGTGATCTGTTTTCTTTCAACGAGAAATTAACAAATGTTAGGTTGTAATTATGCTATAATGTGCCGCAGTTTACAGCTTTGCACAAAAGAGACAAATCACTACCTTAAAATCAATGTATTCAAAATCGTTTCAGAACTAAATAGAATTCCGCTTGATAGTGGATAGCTACCTCTTATGTAACAGTGTTTAGGCCCTAAGGGCCAACAATAAGTTCAAAATCGGTGTTTCTAACGGTTTTCTTTATAATGGTCAACGTCCTGTTTTCAAAGTTGATTATGATCCAGAAGGCTAATGTGGTCCAAGGCCGTTTCCAACCATTAAAATGAGATTTGAGTCCTGACTCTAACATTATCATTACCCTCCATACCCGTACCAAGTTTGAAGTTCCTATGATTGATGGGTTGGGAGAAGTTCTGCGGAAACTTTTCCAAGGACGAAAAAACCCCGACCTCATTTAGAGTTTTACTTTGAAGATCCGGGTAAAAAGCTTTGAATTCTGGATGCTTTTTCGTCCTCAGTAAACGTCTTCCTGTGTCAAACAATGCATGGGTTTTAAGTTAACATTCAAACAAAAAAAACGAAATAAGGACAAAAGGGCAACGTCTTGGATAACGACATATTCCAATTTGGAAACAAAGATCCTAAGTGGAAGTAAACAACAAAACTCACAATGAGTCCCTGGCTGCTGCTGTTTTAATGTGAAAGAAGCTTCATCCAGCGGATCTTGTACTTCTGCAGTTGATTTCTGGAGAGATTCTATAATATTTTCCGAGCTGATAGTGTGGCTTCGAATCACGTTATCCTATTGAAGTAAAACCTGTGCATTACCGACACCTAACTGACTGAGGCTTTTCTGTCCCTTATAAAGGAGGATGTCTCATATAGGACGGTAGAGGGTTTGTTTGAGGATCAAAAACAAACATAACCAAAATTAATAATTATATATTATATTTTTGTTTGTTTCTCATTCCACTTTAAATGCTTAGGAGAAGAGACCTAACGCAGCTAAAAAACTTTTGAGAGATAAGATCTCTTGCGCTGTACAGCAATTTGGTCAAAGTAGACATGTCGAATGCTCTTTTTGCTAGCATTAAACTTATCCGCTGGTTGTTTTACATTTTGTCGTTCATCAGTTTTGATAATTTTCACTTTTTCTGAAAGTCGTAATTTCTCTTTTTTGTTAGTTTATTTGCTGTAATTACAATTGCTTTCTGAGTACAGACTTTTCAAAGAACTCATCATTTATACATACTGCACAGCCTGGGGATGACATTTAAGCTCAGGTGCACCATAAATTCAAATAGCAAGAGATGAAACGTTTACTTGGGTGCCATCCCCTCCTTGCTGTCCTAACACATCCCACAAAAACCCCTTTAGTGTTGCCTAATAAGATAGCTTAAAAACAGTCTGATGTGAACTGCCCCTTATTCCAGTGTGTCTCTAATATATACGCTGTCCTTAGGGCAGGTATTACTATATTTTTAATTCTTCAAAATAAATTTCAGCCTGTTGCTTTGCGAAGTATGAGTTATTATTGTGATCTGTGTGAAGAAATAATTGAACAAAATGACGACGAATACCCATCAGAAATCGCTGTTTACTACTAGTTCATAGACGACATTGTTGTACTTTAAAAACTGGAATTTAAAAAGTATATGAAGTATAACGTGAGTATAAATGTTATTACAAGATGTAAAATTACAAAATTATGACAAAGCAAATATTGTAAATACGCCACAAGGAACTTGCTTAGTTCAGATTGCAATAAACACGTATAGCTTTCAATAGTTTTTGTATAATTTTCTTTCATTTAAACTCTTTGAGCTTTGACTTATTATTAAACACAGATAAGAATGTTTTACTTATTCTGTTAAACTCTTTCCAGCTGCAATATTCTTTTTTCCTTCTCTTCTATATCTAGTTGCATTTCCTGAATAATCCTGCCCTGTATATGAAGCAGCTCCTTGATCACTTCAAGATCATTATCTTTGCTTCTTTATTTAAATTATTCATTTACACATTCCCTATATATTCCATGTTTTAACAAAGCAAACATCTATAAAAATAATGTAACCATGCTATGTTCGTATCACTATTAGCACAAAAAGCCTTCAACAAGTCTGTATACAAATATTTGAATTTGACCTTAGACATTTTATCACACAACTTTTTATATTTCCAGTTACTTGTTCTGTGAAGCCATTTTCCAGCTGAATTATTCTTTTGGCCTTCTCATTTATATCAAGTTGCAGCTCCTGGATAATCCTGGCTTGAATGATCAGCTGTTCCCTAATTCCGTCAAGTTCATGCTCAAAGTTTCTTTCCTTTGAGTTCTTTTACACATAAAACAGAATTAATCAAATATCTATAGCTATTGCATTGCAAAAATTATATGCAAATATCTATTGCATTGCAAAAATTAGAAAACAATGACAAAGGTTTGCTCAAGTTTGTTTGTGCCATAAAACCATTTTTTGTTTCTATCTATTTCTAGCATTTCATATTCAAAATCTCTAAAATCCATCAACTGACCTGTACAGCAGTTGCACCCTGGAAACAAAAGCACAACAATATAATTTTAACTTCCATGTCGATGCAGCCAATCTATAAAAAGCTTAGATTTCAGAAATGCATGCGCATGTCAAATTGAACATATTGCATAATTCTCATGGCAAATTTATATACTTATATATATTATATATTTATATATTTATATCATTCTGCATTCGCGATATAAATAAGATAAAGTGATAGGCAGAAAGGAGAGCCAGAAAAAAGAAAGAAAGATAAGAAGGAGTGAAGAAAGACATGCAGTCAGACAAACCGAAAGGGGAAAATGAAAGAGAGAAAAAGAAAGAGAAAGAAAGGGATAGAGGGAGAGAGAGAAAGAGAGAGAGAGATAGATAGATAGATAGATAGAGAGAGAGAGAGAGAGAGAGAGAGAGAGAGAGAGAGAGAGAGAGAGAGAGAGAGAGAGAGAGAGAGAGAGAGAGAAGGGATAGTATGCATGTAACACGAAGTATCTCTGCACACATCTCACATATTGTCCTTTTGTTCTATTTAAGTCTTGGTTTAAACAAACAGGCTTTCTTAGAAAGGACTGGCTGAAGTTTAATAGTTGCCCACTCTGTCTTACTCTATGTAAACAGTACAGTACTCCATTTGCCTTGAAATTCAAAGCATAGTTGACCGTTACCCTTTTATTTTTACTTGGTTCTACAATTTACACAATTTAGGTTTCGAATAATGCTTTATATGACACATAGTAATTGCAATTTATTACCAGAGAGTTTATTTCAAAGCGGAAATCCTATCACATGGGTTTTTATTAAAAATTCAAATATTATGTAAACAGTTTCGCTTAGATTCATTAGCCGTTAAATTAGATTAGGTTGGATTAGATTAAATTCACCCAGAAAACAGTTTTTAATCAATGAATAAGCTTTAAATTTGTATTCGGACACAATTAATATGCTTGCAGTAAGCCCTATGCAAGTAAGTAATGACTAAGACTGTGTAACCTGTGAGCAAGAGTGTACATGGTAGATCTCATGAAGTGATAATCGGTTTTTTGGACTAAATAACAAATCTGAGTATTTCCAAAAGAAGTTAAAAATGTTTGTAAATAATAACTCCAAAAACAGTTAAAAATTAATGCCTGTTTGGAAAAATTGAATTGTAAGTTTATGCCATTGGATTTTCGAAAAAAGTCGAAATGTTTTAGCGTCTTAAGCATAGCGAAATATTTATCTTATATTGCATTTTACATATAATTAGCTTAAACTAGTATAAAGAAAGCGACAAATTACCCTTCGTCACTGATTTTTTGCAGCTGTTTTCTTTCCTACAAGGGTATACATTTCATTTTAAAATTAAGGAAAAATGTTAGCAATAGGCGGAAGCATAGTAGTTAACACTTTTCAAGTCAAAAGCTTTGAATTGTGCATTGAAATTAAGCAGGATTATGCGTCGTAGCTTTTTCTCTTGACAGTGATCGGTCTTTTTGTCTCTGGCCCTAGGGACACCACATTTGTCACATATTTAATATTTCAGATGACAATGTGCACTTTTTTCTCTTTTTTGCTTTTTTGTTTTTGATTTTATGATTAATGAGAAGTGAACTCGAGATATTTAATAAATACAATGAATCAAAAATAAATATAGCAGCCACCGAAGATTTGCCAATAAAATCGCATACGTTCTTGCGCATTATGATGTAGCAAGAATGCAGTGTCCACCTTGGTGAGATTTAGTACACTCAATACGCTTGTAGATGAACAGCCTCGGGTTACGAAGAATTCATACATTCATTTTTGAGTAAAGGCAATTCCCAGGCAGTGAAATGCTACAGTATTTTAGTTTTAAAATAATTAAAACTGCTAACCATGGTGTGAGCTCAACTGTGTGTGTGTGTGTGCAGGGAGATGGACTGGTATGTTTTGCGTCATAATTTAGCAGCAATATCATGTTTTTTTCTGCAAAGACTTCAGACTCCCATACAAATATTTCTTTTAAAATTATTGTGCTTGTAAAGGGTTATTAAACTACAAACCGCATAAAAGTTGTAAAAATTCGACTCGAAGACAAATTGTATATTCGCAAGTAACCTTTTATGTTATATAATTTAAGCCATATTGTTTACACTATCGTTCATCTTTACGCGCCCTTCAACTTTCCACAGTCTTTAAACACACTAAACCGATGTTGTGGGCTGATAAGATTGCTTCGCGAATATGCAAAGACGTTTACATCCTGTTACTCATGTAAAACTTTTTAGCAGTAAGAACGTTTTTATATAAGACACTTTACAACATAATTTTAAATATATCAACTGTAAATAATAGCTGATATACTAACAGTTTCAGTGTAAAGCATTCAGCACTAAAATATTTTATCTCCACTAAACCGTTTTACTCAGTGGCTCTAATGAGAAACATGTATCATAGGGAACTTGCCATACGCTCCTCATCAAAACGCTAGATGCAAATACTTAATCCTTTGCAAAGGCTTGTAGATTCTTTTTTTATCTTTTAAAAAAAATCAACATAAATACAGAATTTTACTTGTTTCACTTTACATCATCATACATTCTGGCAAACTTAAACCATTTGAACAGCGAATGACTTCTCTCTAATAACATAACACATTGGTGTACTATTTATACGATTCATTACTAATGAAATGAAGTATCATTTCTGACCAGTCGATCAAAAGTTAGTCCTTTAGACTGCACTTTTAGGGTACTGCTAGTTTGATCTATTTTATCGCAGAATAAAATTAATATTTTTCACCATATTGACCCAAGGCTACAGTATAGTTTTGGTGAATAATGGCTCAGTGGGAGTGATACTGGATCTTCTTGAATACACCTCGATTTTCTTGCGTGCTAGGGAATTAATCGAAAGATACGTCTGTCTTGGAGCGCACTCGGTGAAATAAGTATATCTTATAACTATTGAAAAAATATATATTTATGATTGAAAAGTAACCAATAGCCAGTGGTAGCTGTCTGGTCTCAATGTTTCAAATATCCTCTCCGTTTTAATGACCACCTTCCGGTAAAGACCAGCAGAGTATAAGATTGTTACTCCTTGGAAATTACGAAAGTGTAATTATTTTTTTATTAATCTGGTTTAATTTACAGGGGAATATCTCCTCCCTTAATACCTTCAGGCAATGAACCAGGCAATATTTCTATGAAAATACGTTTCATTAAAACTTATTAAAACTAACTTGAATACACAGTGACAAGTACTTGATAAGTACACTGGACTAACGCATTCATTTAATATAATGGATAACATTATACTAACATTAATATGCTACGGGTGACGGTGAGCTTAATTGCTTAAAGCCTTGGTCTGGTAACATCAAGCTCCTGGGTTCCAATTCGGCTCGGCTAAGCGAATGCAGTATGTTAGAGCACCAATCACGGACAAAATTAACGCTCACTGAATCTTATGGCCATCCCATTTATAAAAAAATGTAGAAAAGTTTAATTGTGAGCTGAAGGCGTCCCATTAAAAATAGACTTGTGCTGTTGTCGGTAAATTTTGGCTATGTCACATTGGATACTAGCTTTGCTTTTGTTGTTTAAAAATAGTGACATACGCCATCATGTCCAGTACTTTAATTTTGATTGAGCAACTGGTGTGGATTCTTGTAAAGATCCATTCTAGTATTTCAGTGTCCGCCCACCTTAACACAGCGAAGATTAGTTCAGATGGTTAGAGCGTTTTTCTATTATCCAAAGCAGCAGGATTCTGACTCAGGTTGTATCTCCAGGTAACCTCATATATTCTGCCTCTGATTTAGCTCACCCTTGTAGATTCAAAGTAACTGTATGACTGGAGTTGAAAACACATGCATTATTCCGGTTAGACAATTGAGGAGAATAGTACTCAACTAGATAAAACATGTCCAATATTTTTATAGATAAAAGAAATTTATCGTAAATTTTGCATTAATTTCTTTTCAATAGATCAAAAATATCTGATGAGTAACATTCGATTTAGGTATTCTTCTACGTTTTCTCTGTTATTTTTGTTATATAACATTCATTAAGAACTTTTATGAGATTTTAAGCCTTATGTTAAAAATTAATACTTATCTTGTCACAGAACGAGCACAACAGCAACACAACGACTTAAAACTGTAAAAGCTTAACGCATAATGTACATGTTACGGAGCCATTGGTTTCATTAAGCACAATTCCCCTCGAATGGAATGGAGATTGTTTTTTTTTACTATTCTTAAGCAAACTTCGGTTCGATCTGTTTGTAATGGGAGCAGCAGATTCAACTCGCCTGCACTTCGCATCTACAGCTAATATTCACAGTACCCATCGTGCAGATAGCTTTTACATATGAAATATTTTACTCAAAATTGATTTCACCGATTCTGTGCTCAAGCGAGATATTTTGATATTTAGAATAGTTAATCGGCTGTGACTACGGAGTTGACAACTTCCTCATTTCCTGCATCGATAAAAGCACAGGGACGCCCTGTATCAGGGTAATTCATTTTCAAATGAGTCAGGTATAGCTATGACTATCTAGTGCGTCCATCCTATTTTTTGGCTGAGTTCTTAGTGACGGGTAGTTTGTCAACGTTCCTGTTTTATGACTAGCGCTGTTCCCCGAGGTGTGAGTCATTAAGAGTTATGAATATCTTCTATGAAAGTATAAATTTTTATAATTTATTGCTACTGTTTTGAAATAGTGTATTATTTTAAATAAGTAAATAAAATTTGGCGCACACCAGCTGATCTCACTGAGACAGAAAACTTATTGAACAACCCTCGTAGATATTACTTCTCAGTAAATACCATTTATGGGAAAATTTTCCTGATGTTTAAAACGTCACGCTGATGAACATTTGAATTTTGTTATTAAATTGCTTTGGCTTTCTATTTGTAAAATTGCTTAAATACCGGAATTTCATGTATTCCTTTCCAACTGCATATATTAACCAATGGGCGTTGAATGACATTTGCCTTTGCATTGGCAATATAAATCAGATTATTATGATCGAACCATAAAAATGGACAGATAGAGTATGCCGACATCAATTTCTATTTCTATTGTTTAGTTGGGTCAATTTTGATCAAAGGCCACTATTTTTACCAAGGCTGATTTTGTTCTGGAGAATTTTTCCTTAAACTAATAGGACACACATATTTGTATCTTTTTTACTGCACACTTTCCTGTCATATTCTTTTTAAATCTTATCCAGGTCACGATGTGAGATTGATGCGGAAAAGTTTATTTTGAAGCTTAAACTGCTACTCTACAGTATTTCTGGCAGCAGATACTTCACTTCGTAATCTTTCCTCACCCAGGTTATATGTTGTGGATTTCTGTTAAAAACCTCATCCACTTATTATTTATTACATATTCACAGATACAGAACGACTTGTCTCAACATAAATTTCTTGTCGCAATAAATATGCTTTACCCCCCCCCCTTTCCTTCACATTGACATTTATAATACCTTTCATCTTCGCTACGCAGTTATTAATCAGATACTGTACCTACAAGCGGGTTATTAAACAATAAAATTGCCCTTTAATGGCATTCATGTCTGGAGTTAGAAAAATTGTCAAACCCTTATCTTTCACTCCTTTGTGTCAAACGTCTATCATTATCAATATGTGAGGCATTCTAGTTTATTAACAGCGATTTGTTTGCCCAATTCTATTACCTTTTGCATTTTAAAGGGGGATGTTGCTGAGCAGTTGTTCCTGGGTACCACGCGTTTAAAAAATTCTTTCAAACCGATCAAAATGTTGAAGTTTATAAGTAAATTTAAAGCGAAGTTGCGAAGATGTTTGAAATCTTAACAATTTACAAAGATTCTGAGGATATTCAGACAACCACAAATTCTTCAGTTAAAGCAAATGTTAGAGCATAAGTTATAAAAAGACTAATGGAAATGTAAACAAACTAAGTGTATCAATAAGATAGGCTCTTAATATAGTAGTTTTAAATAAAAAAATCAATTGTTCCAACTGCCTCCAATTGTTTCCAACTGTCTCGTATATATTGATAATAACAGTAATCGCGTTGTTGTATCAGAAGATAAATGTGATTTCAGGCCCTTCATCTTTATCTGAGTGCCATTTGAGAGCCCTTGTAAATGCCATGTGTCGGACTCATAATATGGCATTACCAAATATTCCTCGTTCGCTTTCGTAATAGAATTGGAAGTACAAACGTTACTGACAGTACTTCGTGCATACAAAGCGATGTGAAAGATCTTTCGAACACATTAAAATTTTCAATTTTATTAAGAAATTAGAGCGGAGCTGTATAAGAGCTATGGAATTCTTAGCAATGCACAAATATTCTAAAGATGCATTTGTCGGGTAAAATACATGTTAAAGGAGGTAGACTATTAAAAAACATCAGGCAAAATTTAACAAGAAATGTGTGGCTAAAAAAGGTTTTTATTACGATCTGAAGGGGTTGGTAGCAACAGAGGACAATAGGTATCATATGTGTAACCATTCATGTTCTAAACACGCAGATAAATGGGATAATTATCAATGCAATGCGGAACACGTTAAAAAGAGGATAATTTCATTCGGCCATAATGGCCTGAGGTCTGTTGGTCGGATAGTCGCAGAGAAAAAGCTCCACTGATGAGCATACGTTTTTTCGTTAATTCCCCTCAACGTCTCAAGTCAACTGAATTCAATGTGGAAAACTACAACAGATCATAGAAAAAACAATCTTTGCCTATCTTTCCAATCTTTATCTACGAACACGTTTATATCATGCTTTATAAACCATTTATACCCTTTACGCGTTCGTTGAAACCATAAAACACTTTGCAAAATCGTGACGTTAAAACACATTTACCTTTGTCTAAACAGAAAAGACGCTTAAAAACTTCAGACGGGCTTGCGATTAATTTTCTAATAAAAATAACGTACCTTTTGGGCCTTATTTATCCTTCAAACTTAAATATATATCCGACATTTTTAGATCACAATTCAAACACATGTCGACACTTTAACGTCTATCTGCACACTGAACTGTTTGGGTAAGCGACGTGATAAACATTCAAAACCACGTAGAACACTGTCACCGCCAATAATCCCGTGTTTTCGAGGTCCGTCACATGGCTCCCAAAAATTTAGAGGATTGCCTTAAATTTTTTAACTTTAATTAATAGTTCGGCTTCAAAGACGTTTACCGACACATTAACCTTACAGTTAGAACAGGACCGCATTCAGCAACAAAGGCTGTGCGTATAATGTATGCTTATACGATGTCACTAATAATAATATGTGTCACAATTTAGTCGTAAATAAACAGATACAGGTATTTCACTTCGTAACATTAACCCTGTGTACACTTCGCAAATAGTCGTATCGATGCGGAATGTCTGATCGGTTCGGGAATAAAAACGACATTTTGCGACTGGCGTTAGGCAATAAATACAATTCACTTAATCTAGTCCAAGGAAGACTTCAATACACACTTTCATGGGCTCTTTGGTGGAGGAATCCCTCGGTTTCCCGTCGTGGAGTCGTGCTACAAAACACATTTGTGCACGGCTCTTTCTAACACAGATTGTGGCTTTGTTCTTACTTCAAGATGATTCATGTGTTGATCTGTCCTTCGTACTTCAACCGTTCGCCCCTTGCCATCCGTGGAGAGGTATGTGTCCTCAATGATTCGAATTGACCATGTGTTACGTGGCAGTTCATCTTCCTTGAGTAAAACGATGTCATGTTGCGTTGTGGTTGCGACTTTTTTTTACTTTGCTTTATACTTTGTCCAGAACATGTTAATTACATACTGCACCCTCCTCCACCTTCTTTTCGCGTACAGTTCTTCTTTGACGGTAAAAGCTCCGGATAGAGGCAAAAAGACTTTAGTTTTCATTGTGAGACGTTGCTCCGGTGATGAAATGTCGGAGAATGAGCATGCAAGTGATCTAATGTGAGTGGGCGACAGTTCGCGATTACCATAACTTTGTAGAAAACCGTCCTGAGGCAGTCGTCATCCATTTGAGTGCCCACTTTGTCCAACATCGGTTGAAGAACACTTCCTACTGTGCGAATTTGGCGCTCCCAAACCCCATCCATGTGCGAAGCACTTGGGAAATTCATCTAAAAGTTATAATAGTCACAAATTTGCGTTCAGTAGAAAGTCTCGCACTTTGCCATGATCCATGTTGTCTATCATCTTCTCTAGGGCGTTTTGGTACCTACAAAATTGGTTTACCTGTCACTGCGAAGATGCCGTATTGGTCCCCGAATTGCTAAGGAACGATGAAGGGCGTTAATAAATGCGTCCGTGTTCTGCGATTCCGCTAGTTCGAGGTGAATTGCCCTTGACGCCATGCAAGTAAACGCACCATGGAACCTCGCTTCGTCTCAATTTTATTTGGAACGGTCCAAAGTAATCCACGTGGCAGTATGTAAATGGGGACACATCTTCCATTCTGTCTTCGGGCAGTGATGCCATCTTTTGATACTATAAGGGGCCTCGATATTTTCGACATATGAGACATGTGTGTATTATAGTTAAGACCACAACTTTGCATCCCATTATCCTCTATCTTGATCTCCTTGATTGTTGGTGTACCTCGCTATCAGTGTGGTTATATGGCTTTTCTTGGTAAGAATAATTGGGTGTTTCATTTTGTGAGGGAGTTGCAATTTATTTAGTCTTCCACTCTCAGTACACCGAAAAAGATCCAGTTTATCCAGTAAACTTTCTTTCCTGAAAACTTTGCCCTTTTGAGGGTCAGCATCTTTTGTTTCGAAAGCGTTTTCTGTACTGACTTGATTATTTCCCTCTCAGCGTCACACAGCAGTTGCACATCAATACCGGGATTTGCCTTGTGCGCTATGCTAGTAGCACTTTGGTAGTGCAAGAGCTTCCTGTACAACACTTCCTGTACAATACGCCACGGCTTTCCGTAGAGTCTGCCACGATGAGAATCTTGCTCAGCGCTCTTCCATTGCCTTATTCTGTGTATCCGTCACAGCAGCTAAGTTGTGTATTCGTTTGAGGTTGGGATCTGTTGGTGAAACACGAGGAATTACGATAGAAGCGGTGACTTCTTGTTTCCAAAGAAACTCCTGTCCGTTACCCAACTGCTGAACTTAATCAGTGTGCTGGCTTTCATTCCTCGAGATACACAATCTGCTGGGTTTTCTTTCGAGAGAACGTAGTGCCATTGTTCTGCCTCGGTGGTGTCTCTGATCTGTTGAATGTGGTTAGGAACAAACACATGAAACCTCTTGGGCTTGCTGCAGACATAGCCCAGGACAACGGTGCTGTCTGTCCAAAAAATTCTTTGTCGATTTTAATTCCCAGTTCTTTGTTTGGGAAGTTGCTTACTTTGACAGATAAAACCGCGGCACACAGTTCAAGTCTTGGAATAGTCAGTTGTTTTGCCGGCGCAACTCTTGCTTTGATTAAGACAAGAGTACAATACACTGTGCTCTTGGAGTCGACCATACGAAGATTGGTGCAATGCCCGTATTCAATGGTAGTGGCATCACAAAAGTGATGCATTTCTGCAACCTTGACTTCGCTGAAATTATCTGGTTGTGTACCAGTGTCGTATTTTTGGTGTTTCAAGTTGAAGAAGTTCGCTTTTCCAGGCTTCCCATCGGTTCACAATTTTTTGCGCAAGTGGTGAGTCCCAGTTAGGACCTTGTTTACGGGTGGCTTGTAGAATTAGCTCGTCTTTGAAGAATGATGGGAGCTAAGAAACCAATCGGATCCTAAACTGAACTCACAGACGACAGAATTCCCCTTCGAGTAGATGGGCGATTCTGGAGTACGAAATGAAACACATCACCGGCAATTGACCACTCGATCCCAAGGGTATTCTCAGTTACATCGTATCCTTTTAGGCGGTTCAGGTTTTGCAGTCCTGTTGCAACCTCTGGAATGGCTTCCATGACCACCTCGGAGTTGGTAGCGAACTTGTGCAAACGAATTCCTCTTTTCACATAAAGACCTTGACTGTTTGATACAACTCATTTGCTTTATCGTCCGTCTCTACCGACACCAGACCATCGTCCACGTAGAAATTGTCTGTGATAAAATCTGCGGCTGCGCTTCCGAACTCCTCTTTCTCCGAAATCCGCTGCCATCTTCAATCCAAAGTTAGAACATCCGGGAGATGATTTGGCACCGAGCAAATGAACAGTCATTCGGAATTCTGCTGGTGGTTTACTTAGATTATTTTTCCATGGATGACTGGGACACACTTTAAACTGATAAAACAATTGACCTGTGTTACACGTAAGTCCGAAAACGGTAAATAATTCCAAGCAGTCCATTTATTTGATCAGGGCCTTGTAAAAGCATGTCACCATACTGTGCACTCGCATCGAAAACTACCCGTTTTAAATCTTTTTTTTTTAGGGTGGTATACACCATGGTCGGGCAAATACCACATTTTCTCCGGTGGGGAGGTTTCATCGAAGCCCTTGTTAATTACGTCGTTCATGAATTTGACGTAGTCGGCGCAGTATGTGCTCAATATTCTTGAGTAATTTCCTTTTCAAGTTTTCGAATGGCTTCTCTGCCAAAGATCGGTTGTTTGGAAGTGCTGAGTCTTTGTCATGGAATGGCAGAGGCATTTCAAAGTGTCCTTTTGGCGTTCTTGTTATACCATCGTTTAGGATGTTCAGAAACCTCTGATCTTTTAATGTTTGCTGTCTCCAAGATCGCTACTGTCAATAAGTTCAATGTCCATCAATATCCATCAAATTGCTCACGTCGATCGGGTTGTTAAGTTCCTTTAGTTTCGCTGGCTTTATTGAGAATGACACAGAATGACGGTCCCTACTGATCGGAGCATGCACTTCCTTAGTAACATTTCTGTGGGTGGCAACAACGTCATTCTCGTTGCTAGTGGAATGATCGAGGATGCCGACGACTCCCCATCCCAGGTCAGTGCGTTGGCCGTATGCTACTTCGTCCGAAACTGGTATGACCTCTCTGGGCGTCAGAGCACGGGGGCAGCCATATCCCATAAGCAGCCAAGTTTCGCAGTTTGATACAGGCATTAAGTCACCAGCTATCCTGTGCAGATGTGGAAATTTCATCGCCGTCTACGGGGCTGGAATATGATTCCTGTTTGCTGGTATCACATCCTTTGTAAAGGCATTATGTATCGGAATCACCATCAAGCTGTTGAATCGTCTAACGCGTAAATCGGTGACTTTGCTGTAGCACTTGATTTTCCGAAGACAACGTTGATTGTGGAAGCTGTGTCTCAGGGCCGTCAACGCTTAATTTTTCACATATGCCTTTGGTCACGAAGGTGGTGTCAGATTGGGTGTTAAGTAGCGCACGGACGAGAAGTTCCTTTTCTTTCGCACTTTCGTGTGATAAAAAGACTGGTATGATCATCGTCGCCTTATTGCTGCTCGACGCGCTTGCGGAGTGATTCGCCACGGCTTTTACGTTTTCCCTTTTGAAACTGCCTTTTAACTTTGTCCAGTCCTTGCAATATATGAGTTGTGCAGAAATGTCAGCAGCACGAGTAGGAGCTTTCATTTCCATCACAAAAGACTTGATTGTGAGTGCTGACGAACGCCTTGAACTACGAGAACCAATTTCACACGCCAGATCTTTAAACTTCGCGGCTACTTGTTTTCCGATATCACGGTGCCGATCTAGCAACCCTTCTTTTTTCGTCCATGTATTGGGTTGCAGGCAAGGCAGGTCATCAATTTTGCCTTTACACACTTTGATGCAGGCTTGCAGAACATCCCAAGCTGGGCTGATTTCTGTTGTGTTTTCACAGCTAATTATCATGCACTCTAGTTCGTGGGCTTTGCATCACCATCGGTTGACTGCAGCTGATATGGCTTTTGCTTTCTTGATATTCAAAGCCCTTTTCCGTCATTACACGCTGGCGAACTGATCGCATGCTTGTAGAGGTCTCATTCCTCTCTTCTGCAGGAGTGGCTGATTTAATAACCGTTGACTACATATGGGCGCAGTCGATTCAGATTCATGGGATTCCTGTTGCCTTTCAATTTTCTTCCAGTATGTGTGTGTGTGTTTTGGAAACCGAATCTGATTGGTTTATATCACATATTTAAATTAACACCCATATTGTTTCAGCTTCAGTCACAAACTCCGGGTCAAAAGGTGAATAACATAATGCAAATATTTGAAGATGTAACACCTCTGATAATTACATCATTTCACCTCAGTATTGAACTGATCACGTCTCAACACGAATCATAATTATTCACACGTAATAAAGATTCACCAGTAGCTTGCATTACAAGAAATCGTAAATTTGCGTGTAATCACTGAAAACACCACTTTTAGGAACATGAGGTCATGCACAAGACTAGTTATTTGAGTATACGCAAACTCTTGTGAGCCGTTGTAACTATAACAGTTAACCCAAAAAATTTTCCTGGAACCTTTAACAAACAAAACTATAGTTAAATTTCAACTACAAAACCACAATTCAGTGTTGGTAAAAGTGTCTTCGAATGGCGGTCCCTTAAACTGTTCATTGCCGCCGAAAAGGATGATAGCAGGTTTGCGTTTGTTTCATAAACACGCGCGTGACCTAATTCCTGAAACATCCTTGACCTGCGAACAGTCTGTCACGTAACCGAGAAATTTGGTCCACATCAATCAAACACAGACAAGTTAAAAGCGAGTGCCTGGATACCGCCACTGTTCCTTTGATGTCGTTTGAATCTAGTTTGAGGATACCGCCTCATTTGATGTCACATCGGAGGCACTCCAAAAGGCGTTGTTTAAATCGAGTGCCTGGATCACGTACCCTGGGAGACAGGGTGATCATTTAACGCTCGTTTAACAGTTAGTGAAATAGGACACCGTTGACTGTGCACACTCGCCTTCCATTACACCCATGGTCTCGGTTTAGAAAGAGTCGTTCGGCCACAATAAAATAACATACATAATAGTCATTACGTTTACGCGGGTGTACTGCACTGGAGATAGGTCCGAACGTTGCGGGTATGCTGACAGACGTGGAGGCGAAGTTTTTCACTATGATGGCCTAAGGACCGTTGATCGGATAGTCGCAGAGAAAAAGTCCCACTGATGAGCATACGTTTATTCGCGAATTCTTCTCAACGTCTTACGTCAACTCATTTCAACTCAACTCAATGTGAAAAACAGATCATAAAAAAACAATCTTTACCATTTGAAAACTACCAACATGTTTACATCACGCTTTATAAACCACCCTTTACGCGTTCGTTGAAACCATAAAAACTTTGCAAAACCGTGATGTTAAAACACCGACATTTACCTTTATCTAAACAGAAAAGATGCTTAAAAACTTCAGACGGGTTTGCGATTAATGTTGTAATAAAAATAACGTACCTTTTGGGCCTTGTTTATCCTTCAAACTTAAGTATATATACGACATTTTTAGATCACAATTCAAACACATGTCGACACTTCAACGTCTATCTGTATACTAAAATGTTTGGGTAAGCGACGTGATAAACATTCAAAACCACATAAAACAATGTCACCGCCAATAATGCCGTGTTTGTGAGGTCAGTTACAAAGGGGCATTTCTTAAAAATAAGCACTCCGCTTTAAGGGATCGTTTTAAGAATCATGTGCAGGCATGCTAACCAGTTGGTATGTGGGTAAAGTGGGACCTCACATGACCTATGTCATGCTCCAAGTGAGAGAAAGGGGTCCCATTGAAAACGGCAGCCTCCAGCCACCTTAACGCCCACCAAAACGATGTGATTGGTATATTATTTCAAATGTATCGTAAAATGCACAGCATGTAATTATGCCTATAAGGCATTTCGAATGAGGAAGCGGTGGCTGTGACGTCATATTGTAAACAAGACCACGGCTGATATGTTTCACTAACAGAGTGATACTAAAATAATAGTCATCGTGTAAGTTATTGTAAGAGCATAATCCTCATAGATATTTTCATAAAAACACAAAAACTGGTGGCATTCTAAGATTTCGTATCAGTGTTTTTGAATGAAAACCCTTTATCGCTCACGTAAACATAACTCGGAAATCAGTTTCCTACAAACGTATTTTCACTCGTACGAGGGAGAGGAGATAGAATTGGTTAGAGTAGATCGTAATTGGTGATAACCAATTGTTCAATTCTAACCAAACTTCATAAGCCAGACGCAAATGTTCCAACTCTTTCGACTTTGATATTCCCTATTTTGCGATACCTGACAAATAAAAATGCTTTTCAGCTGTGGGAGATTGTCTTTTCAGTTTCACCAATTTCGATCTACTGTAGCCATTCGTTCCCCCCTCGTAGTGGCTTCAAGAAGCGGTTTTTCCGCTCCAGGCCCCTCTTGTGAAATGGCACGCCCAATGTACCTCTCTCGTCTCATAGCTCCGAGTCCGCTCTTTCTCAAACAACTTGGAGCAACAAAGCCTTACATTGTTCCACTAATAGTGTTTAACTTCATAGAAGTATGTTCTGAAGCACGAATCCTGCATACCAGCCTATATTATTCAAACATTTACTGTAAGTTCAGGCACAAAATACAACTTTTGTAAAACAGGTACAATTTTTAATAAGCTGCATATTCGCTAGTCCCAGTGGACCCTTTCTGTCTTCCTGGGTCAGAAAGGGTCACAGTTCCAATAATGGAAATGACCATTGATCTCGATTTTCGCGGCTCTAGATCTTTCGGCGCACGTTCCAGGACACTGAGGTTCGGAGTAACCTTTTCTTAAAAAGCACACTGAGAAGTACCCTGGGGCACTATTTTCGACATCGTCCAAACTTCAAAAGTGGAGTAAAGAGTGGTTTTGCAACTGCAGATTCATTGTTGTTGTGGGCGATAATGGGAGATTCTATATTCTGATCTGGAGAAAACATCTATTTTTCTCATTACAAAATTGTTATTTGACCATAAAAACTGTGCTCTATAATTTATAATTGGGTGATTTATGTGATGCACCCTTTCTAAAATAACGCCATTAGCCGTAGTCGTGCGCCGAGATTTTAAAATTGAGATCAATGACAAGTTATATTATAGGAACTATCCGTGCGTTTACGTGGGCAATAACTGGTTCCAGAACCGCATAACTGGGTCTAGAACTGCCGTTTATCTGGCCAACTGTAACCGGTTCTCGTGAAGAAAATCGTATCCGAGCCACACTTCGGGCACGCCCTTGACCTTTTTGAATAGACTATTAACAACATTTTAAAATTTGAAGTCAGTGACTTTCTCATAAAAAGTTGTAATATATGATAATTTGTATTGTAAAATATGATAAATTGAACAAAAAGACAGGAAACTCTTAAAGAATGTGGTTTTATATTTGGCAGAAGCATCAATGTTTCGACTGCTGTTTTGATTGAAAGTCTTCAAAAATATATATATTACTAATCAACGAGTGAAATGCTTTAAATCAAAGTAGTTTCAACTCAGTATTAGTAATTGTTTACGCATTTTAAATGATATTTGTGTATTCGTCTTTGTTTGCAATTGATTTGCACTTAAAGTTTTTAGCATAACTAGATTCAGAACCACCCATTTATCTGGAGGGCATAACTAGAACCAGAACTGCCACTGCGCATGTCATCGGTTCTGGTTCTAGTTAAGCTCCACGTAAACGCACGGTATGACTCTTGCTGGGAAGCAGGAGTCATCTAGGACTACATATTCGCAGGTTGCCCACAACAGGGAAAAACCGGGAAAATCACGATATACGTTTTCAGACAGGGAAAACACAGGGAATTTTTACATTTCGCCTGAACACAGGGAAAATACAGGGAATTTTATTTTGCCAACCTAAAACACAGGGAAAACACAGGGAATTTTGTAAAGCTAATTATTTTATATATTGTTATCTTAGATAATTTTAATTTCTTCAAATCTGTCGAGACTGACTTCAGTTGAGTGACACCCTTATATGTTATAGGTTATGTTATACTATTGTGTTGGGCATTGTGTGTTCTGTTTCTTTTGTAACTGATACTGGTAATTTTATGTGAGCTTTCCAATTTAGATTAATGTTTGTAAACATTTGTGACCAACAGGAATTATGAAATAAACTTAGAAGACTTTGATATTTGAACAGAAAGCTGCACATAAAGTTAAAACGGAATTGAGCCGCCGTTGCTGCAGAGCTCACAGATATTGAGTGCATTCTTTCATGAAAAAAATCGCAATTTCTTTCCTTGATATGAACGAAAAAAATCTATAGATATAATCAAATGACCTATATGTTACCTTTTGATGTCCTTAATTAAGAATGCACTCAATACTATTACATTTGTGGTGGACATCTCTTTGCTTTAACTTGCTTTGCCTGCGCTAAGAAACTAATTTTTAACAATAGTATTTTCCTTATAAATTTGGGGAAATGGTCAAATTTTTGTAAGGGTCTAAGTAGTACTTTAATCGTTTGTACAGCTGTAATGTATATGAAATCTTTTCAGATATTATCTAATTCATGAACTCAAGTTGTGGCCCTTACAGAAATTGTTCAAAATACGCTTTTTAACCCAGCCGACTTTGTCGGACTGGGTTAGTCGTATCAATATAGGGGGCTTGAATGTATGTGCGTATGTTAAACTTTTTCTTTAAAATGCTTCTCCTCCTACAGTTTTGCTCCAATCGTTTTGATATTACGCAGGAATGTTGCCTGGACAGTCCCCCACCTGGCTATTACTTTTTTTGACGGTTGACGAAAAACTGACAAAATGACGGCACTTTTGGTGCTCGTTTTGACCCATTTTTAAAATGCTACTCCTCCTACAGTTTTGCTCCAATCGTTTTGATATTACGCAGGAATGTTGCCTGGACAGTCCCCCACCTGGCTATTACTTTTTTTGACGGTTGACGAAAAACTGACAAAATGACGGCACTTTTGGTGCTCGTTTTGACCCATTTTTAAAATGCTACTCCTCCTGCAGTTTTACACCAATCGTCTAGATGTTACGCATGGATGTTCCACAGGGGTTCGCATACCAGGCTATATTTTGTGCGGTTCGCCAAAAACTGCCCAAAATTGCGGGACTTTGAAGTTTGGCAATAACTGGAATTGATGGTATCAAATAATATCAAACCTTTTGTCAAACCGTTCATTTCTCTCAACCTTTTTAATAGCTATAAAATTTTAATGGAAAGTTTCTTAGGTGCTTCTCCACCTGGACTTTGCTTTTTTTCGCAAATGACAAAAAATGCCGAAGTGGTAGGATTTTAAAAATCCTACAAAATGGTGTAAACATCGGTAAATACGTAAATCGTCAAAACCCAACCTCTCCAACATACCTTTTCTGGTAGCTTCCAGCCGGGAAAACCCATTTTTGCGTATTAAAATTGTGAAAAAGTTGCGTTCAGAAACAAAGTTCTTCATTTTTTGGCCTAACAGTATTCAATTCAGAGTTTTTCTCTCTTTCCTTGTTTGGTAACTCGGCTGGGTCATGTCCTTGGACATAATTGTTTATGTAATGAATAAGAGTTTTGGGTCAGTGCAAAATATGTTATCTTTCTCTGGCAAATTTTTTAAATGACCTTTCTTAGCAAATTTTCTAATTGAACTTTGGCAAGTTTTGTAATTGATTGAAACATACTCAGGAAAGTGGAAAACGTTTTTATTCTCATTTCCAATTTAAGCTGTACATAGACCTAAAACTGTAATTATACCCCGTGGAACGGAGGAATATAGTTTTTTACTTTTCGGTCAGTCCGTCTGTCTCTTTGTCCATCTGTCACAGTTCAGTCTCACGCGCCTACAGGCCACATTAATAGATGGATTCGTTTCAAATTTTGTACACGGCTTCTCTGGACCCTTCCGCAGTGCAGTGACCAAGAATTTTCCGGATCGGAAACAAATTGACAAAATGACGGACTTTTGAAAATCGGCACTGGACTTAGCGTATATAGGGCAGTCTTACGCGCCTACAGGCCGCATTGATAGATGGATTCGTTTCATATTCTACACACAGGTTCCAAGAATTTCCCGGATGGGACTTAAATTGACAAATGGCGGATTTTTCAAATAGGCGCTGTACTTAGCCTACCTACGGCAGTCTCACGCGCCTACTGGTTAATGGATTGATTCGTTTAAATGTTAGGCACTACGTCAACCTATCCTTCCACTTTTAAATTTTGCGTAGTCAACACGCAACGGCATTAAACACATCATATCGCCAACGGGGAATAGACGTATTCCTCGAGACGTAGTCAGGTTGTCTTAATTGCGCTTTGTATATATGCATCTAATCATAATATGTACACAATATTGGCTAAGTTAGTTGTCAAAGGTTGATTTTATTTGAATTTAACGTTTTTGAAGATACAGCAAAAGGCTAGTTTTGAAAAGGCATATGTCTGAAGCTTAAGGCATACATTTTCTATTCTGTTGTTGAAGAGTTTATCAGCTATTTTACAATAATTTTTATTCCCCACAGGAGGAATATATGCGATCGACCGCGCGTCGGTCTGTCATCAAGAGCTTGTTAACACGATAACTTAAAAACTGCTGCAAGGATGTTAATGAAACTTTATATGTAACTTCTATGGGAGCAAACACAGATCGGTATCGTAAATGGGCCAGGTTCGTCCAAGGAAAATGGATCAGCTGGACTTAGAAAATTTCAGCTCTTGATTGACTATTGATGGCCGTGTTTAACTGATGGGAGGGGGGGGGGGGTATGACTGTGGGGAATATGTGGGCTATGCACACTGCTCTGGTTTTTTTATTTTTCTCATGATATTTAGCTAGTTTAAAACCTTGATAGAGTGTATAGTCACGTCACTCAGATGATACTGTAAATGCATTTAAATTTATCAATCCTACAGCTCATGTCATAAGTTTGCAAAGAAATATGGTATTCTTTAACACTCTAGTGCTTTTTCGGTTATATCAAACTGGTGTCGAAACCTGGGATCGTATACATAAAGAATTTGGTGTAACGTTAAGTTAAATTTAGCGCTAAAGTTACGAAACGCATATGTGTAAATTGGCATCCTAAAAGCTGCAGTTACGTAGCTTTGGAAGTTACATAACTTGATCTTTTTCTCATGTGAGCATGTGCTCGGGTATGGAAAACACCACTGTATGTGTGTAATTACTTCACCATAAGAGCTTACCAGTTAGAAACCGGAGAGGCCAGAATGCGCTCATGAGGGGCCCAGTAATAAAAAATCTAAAAATCTGTTAACAGGTATTTGACTCCAGTATTATATTCCAAAACAGCTCCGCACTGTTTTGTTACATTTACACATGCTGTTGCTCCTTCGGCATTCTATATTAAGGCCAATAGTCCTTTTCCGATAATTGCACATTTTTTGGTTTTTTTATTTTTTATACTGTGGTACGTATCGGCATTTTAACGGTATATTTTCCGCGAGCATGCTCTTAAGGGACTACATTACACATCTCCTGTCAAAGTGTGCAATCTCTTACCGTTTGTATTGGACGAGAATTTTACTACCGGATCCTAGATGCGCGCGTACAGGCCTTTACCATAACTGTCTGAGCAGCAGAAAAAGAGTCGAAGAAGAACGCAAAACTTCTCAATTTATACGAGGTTATTATGGTTAAAGAAATCAAGAAATAAATTTAAAAAACAGCACTGGTCTTGGGGCTTAACCGAAAACCCACCCTCAGCTTCGCCGTTCTGACTCGTGTCGCCAGGCTGTGGAAAGTTTTATCAGATCAGTTCATCTCCTTTTTTTCTTTCAGAGCATAGTTAATCTGGATATAATCCAAGATGGTTTTTGCTGTGACAACCTTTTTATCCTGTGAAGAACAGCGGGGACTTATTTGGGTCAGCAGGGACTGATCTGGGTCATCAGGGACTGATTTAGTGCAGCTGTTCGATTTCCCAGATCAAGCCATGTAATACATGTCATTTGGGGGTAATTTTGTATAACCTTGTACAGGAAAAGTTAAGTTCACACCAAATGGCCACCGGTCAAAACACCATCGGTCATATGACCACCGGAGAAAACGCCACCGGTCATATGACCACCGGATAAAACACCACCGGTCATATGACCTCCGGCCTAAAAATTCCGCCCCCGTCCCCAAGATTGCGCTGGCTCTCAGATGAACTCTGGTTAATTTTCCTACACCCAGAAAAAGCAACAGACATTCAACCACTGCAAAGTCCATGGAAACTGTTGTTACATATATAATATAAATAAAATATAAAACTTCGGACTAGTGCACACAGACGTGTACACCAGCATTGCAGTATTTCATTGTTGATCCCAGTTGACCTCACCGGCTGTTGAAAGTGATTTCGCTTATAAGGATGGGTTTGTGGGATTGACCTGCTTGGTAGGACAGTGGTGATGGCTGCTGCTAAGAGCGGCTCCAGTTCGACTCCATCGCAGTATCATTTTTCAGGTTTTGTCCACAGGTCTAAATAAACAGTGGGTAGCAGCGGTGTGAATAAACCTAACCTCCTAGAGACATACCGTGGCTGGGTGTCGCACTGGCACTTTCAGCGTTGTCGTTATGTCTTAATATTTTTCCATATAAAGTAGACCGACTTAATTTTTTTGTGGGAATAAAACGCCAAACGAGTTAATCTTATTGTTTACGTGACATACCTCTTGTTGTAGCCACATTAGTTTGTAATTAAGCAGTAGGCGTAATTTGAGTCTTTCAATTTAGTCAGCTGAAAAGAGTCCCTGTTAGCTTGGTGGATTAGATTAATGTCCAATTAATTTTAAAAAGTCACGTTAAATTACCCATAAATGTTTGATGTGACAGATCAGAATTATTCTTTATCTCGATGTAGGATTAATCCACAGTCTCAAATATCCGTTGTGTTTCCGGTGAATGACGCTTCACAATCGACCCGAACCTTGCTTTCTGCCGTAGGATTATAGAGTGTACTGTATAAGATGAGCAGCGGGGAACGGCAGCCCAGCGACGAGGAGGAAGAGGAGGGCGAGGGGGAGGGAGACATGAAAGCTGCGTACAGCATTGAGGACATGCTGGGCGCATTGACGGACAGCGAGGAGGAATTTGTGGATTCTGTTGAAACACCTGCATCCAGTAAGTGTAAGCGAGGAATTGGAACAACCTACGCCTATATAGTGTATTTTAAGTAAACAAATTAAAAAAAAATGGCAACGGGTATAAAGTGGGGAGGAGGGGAATGGGGTGTGAAGAAGCTTTCAACAAGTTGCTTTCTTAAACAGGCAAAGGAAACGAAGATTTGGATGTCTTGTTGCGGTTTTCAGTAAAAAAAGAAAGATATATTGAGAAGTTTTCTGGTGCAGTTAGCTGTTAAATTATGTTGAAGGCATTATAATGGAAGACATCGTTTCAGGTGGAAGTAAAAATGGAATACCAAAAGAAGAGAATCTGAAAAATTTGACGAAAGTGCTGGTGGAAGGGGATGGTGCCGCAGAAAACTCTGTATCAAAACGCGAAACATCAAATGAAAATAGTCCCGGGGCTTCAGGGAATAGTTCTGTAAAGGCGGTTAGTGATTCTCCAGCTCAGAATATAAAGCCTGAAAACTGTGAGAATGTTGGGGGTAAAACTAGTCATTTAGGATCAGCACAGGAATCAGGCATGTGTAAAAGCGAGGCAGGACAAAAATTAGCTTCTGATCAAAATCATGATTATCAGGACAAAACCACAAGAGGGGTCAACGAAAATGAAGATAAGTTAGAGCACGTGAGAGATAACAGGGATGGGAATCTTTCGTCGAAGGTCCCTCAGTCCCTCAAGCTTTCTGAAAATAACGATGGTTCTCGTGACACAACGCCCAGTACCGGAAGTGCGTCACCCTCGTTCAAAATCTCGTCAGATATCGGCGGAAGATTTCACGTGGAAGGCTCGCAGTACAGTGGTACAGAAGTGCCTTCACTACCCAGCTCCCCTCCGCCGGGCAGTTCCAGAACTTCACCGCCACCGACAGAGCCGGCTGTGGGTTCGCCTCAGCCGAACTCCGCATCGGGAGGTTCTGCTGTCAGTACTGCTGGTTGTCCAAGCACCCAAAGTAAAACATCTACGTCAATGGATGGCTCATCAGACCAGCCACCAAGGTCACATGTCAGATCACGGAACAGTTTGTCAAGGTCACCTGGTAGCTCCCCAAGGTCAGGAGACTCTCAAAGTGTCGGTTCCGGAGAACTAGGTCAGAATTCACTTCCGGATTATGAGAATGTCGATCGGTCAGCATTGAGTGAAGGTGAGAAAAGTGCATGTCGTGTGTGTGTAGGTACTTGTGTTTGTGTGCATTCAGATAACGGACGGGGAGCTTTCAGTTCATCTAAGAATTCACGCGTCGAGCCTAGAGCTTTAAGCACGAACCGTGTGTCAGTAGATGCTTTAGATGTTGTAAAACGTAGTGGCTTAACTAACGCTTCTCTACAGTCTAACTACATCACGCGAGCCGAGATGTCACACGTCAGCGTGGCGGCCACAGCTAGGCTGTTCGCCACATGCTCCAAACGTATTGACAACACTACTAACACGCGTCAGCTTCACTTTGCAGGTAGCAGCAATGACTTGTTGCAGTCAGACATGCCGCGGGATTCAGAATCAGCCTTTCCACTTGACGCTTCTATATCTAATCAGTCTTTTAAGACGGAGGCGGTCACTGGCTTGGATCCTTTCGCCAAGTTACGCCGAATTAACAGCGAGAGTGAACACACAGAATTGGCGAAAGGTCCGACTGATTTACCTAAAATCATCCTCAGCAGTCCGGAAGGTTCGACGTTTCCGGTTCCTGTCAGGAGAGATGGAGAAAAGAGCGTCACCGAAAAACAGCCACCTCCGCCTTTTGACACGGAGTCGTTTGAGATGATTGACAATGACACGTATGTGTCGTTTGATGACTGGGAGGGGGGCGAAACAGCATCTAACGATCCTTGGGCACCCGCGGCGCAGGCAGCTCCACGCCCTCCCGCCCCGCGACCCGGATCCCAGTCATTGACCCGCGGCAACACAGAGGCACAGGTATACGAACCTGGAGAGAAACAGCAAGTGGAAGAAACCGCGCAAACAGACACGACCCAACTCCCTGGAGGCACATGCCCGGAGTCACACACACAGACAGACAAGGGCGCATGGCCGGACCTGGAAGACAGCGGGCGCACTGGGTCGACGTTAGGGGCGAGCTACGAGGGCGGTCTCAGCAGCACGTGGGAGGAGTCGTATAACATGGCGGGTTTGCATGGTATGTGTGTGCGTGTGTCGCTAGCGTTGCTAACTCAGGGACCCTTCTCTGGTATATGTTGTTAAATATTGATTCATTCTCTACGCCTCTTGTATTCTTCTATTAAGCGATTAATTGTCGCTTCGGCAAGGAGGAGAAGCATAGAAAAATTGCTGGAGAAACTTGTGCTATCGCTCGCTGCATGCATTCGGTGAGGAAAACCGTTGTTTTGTATACAGCCGTGTTTGTGGTGGCGTGTCTACCTATTCATTTTGTATCTGAGTTTGTGTTGTTTCCTGCTGAGCTGCACACCTCTATGTCCAGGGCGTTGCAGCATACCATTAACGTAATATAAAACAATTAAAAAATCCACTAATTTATTTTATATGTTGGTTGTGTTTCAAAACTTTTCTTACATTGCAAATCAGTCCATGAGCTTTTGAAGATCTGTTCTGTCAAAGTTAACGTCCTGAGAAATAACCAAATTGTGGCACTGATAAGCCTGCCTTGTTTATAAAATCCTTGGCTTTTTCTGACTATTTTCCAAATATAATTTGAAACAAAATTTAAAAAAAAAATCGATGCCCCTTCGTCTTCAGCCGTGCTTTGATTGCCTGGCGGAACATTACAACCGTAACTGTAAAATCTTGGCGCGCTAAGCCTCGTTTTTTTCAATGCATTTGTGCTGTCAAATTGTTACTTCGAGGTAAAGCCCGGATTGTTTTAACTGAGTCGATATTTTATGGATGTTGCTTTCGTGTTATGTTTCGCAAACCGGGGTTGCAAATAACAGGGATGAGCCAAACGCGTCCTCGTTTGATCGACAGCAAGTTGGAAATTTGCTGGTTTTAATTGACAATATACTTCATTCCCACTTGCAAACATAGTTTGCAAATGGGTATGGTTTGCTAAGAATTCCGGCGTTTATTCCTTCCTTTTTTTCTTTTTTTTTTCCGTCACGGAGGTTTCCAGAAAACTCCTCCTACGCTATTTGACGTAGGACGATGAAATTTGGCACAGAGATAGAGGGTGATGAGATGTCGTGAAATCCGCAAAAATTTTTGACCTTGACCTTCAAGATCAAGGTCAAATTGAGGTCAAAATATTTTTTCAAAAACCTCTTTCATCACGAAAAATTGCTGGAAATAGCGCTCAAATCCTTGTTTCAACCCGTGTACGGTGTCAGTAGGCAGTAACATCATGGATGGAATCTCGACATTCAGTGTCAAGGTCAAGGTCATGTGACTTTTGTATATTGAATTCCGTTAGAGAAAAATTGTCCATTATCTCGAAAACGGTTAGAGATAGAGCGATTTTGAGCTTATTTTCGACCCTTTGGGCCTAAAAGACGTTATATAAGAGGTACCTCGGTGATCTTGACCTCCTCCGTCAATGTCAAGGTCAAAAACCGGAAGTTGATCTTTATCTCGAAAACGGTTAGAGATAGAGCGATTTTGAGCTTATTTTCGACCCTTAGGGCCTAAAAGACGTTATATAAGAGTTCCTCGGTCACCTTGAATTCCTCCGTCAAGGTCAAGGTCAAGAACCGGAAGTTGACCATTATCTCGAAAACGGTTAGAGATAGAGCGATTTTGAGCTTATTTTCGGCCCTTTGGGCCTAAAAAACGTTATATAAGAGGTACCTCGGTGACCTTGACCTCCTCCGTCAAGGTCAAGGTCAAAAACCGGAAGTTGACCATTATCTCGAAAAAGGTTAGAGATAGAGCGATTTTGAGCTTATTTTCGACCCGTTGGGCCTAAAAGACGTTATATGAGAGGTACCTCGGTGACCTTGACCTCCTCCGTCATGGTCAAGGTCAAAAACCGGAAGTAGACTTTATCTCGAAAACGGTTAGAGATAGAGCAATTTTGAGCTCATTTTCGACCCTTTGGGCCTAAAAGACGTTATATAAGGGTTACCTCGGTGACCTTGACCTCCTTCGTCATGGTCAAGGTCAAAAACCGGAAGTTGATCATTATCTCGAAAACGGTTAGAGATAGAGCGATTTTGAGCTTATTTTCGACCCTTTGGGCCCAAAAGACGTTATATAAGAGGTACCTCGGTGACCTTGACCTCCTCCGTCATGGTCAAGGTCAAAAACCGGAAGTTGACCATTATCTCGAAAACGGTTAGAGATAGAGCGATTTTGAGCTTATTTTCGACCCTTTGGGCCTAAAAGACGTTATATAAGGGTTACCTCGGTGACCTTGACCTCCTTCGTCATGGTCAAGGTCAAAAACCGGAAGTTGACCATTATCTCGAAAACGGTGGGAAATAGAGCGATTTTGAGCTTATTTTCGACCCTTTGGGCCTAAAAGACGTTATATAAGGGTTACCTCGGTGACCTTGACCTCCTCCGTCATGGTCAAGGTAAAAAACCGGAAGTTGACCATTATCTCGAAAACGGTGGGAAATAGAGCGATTTTGAGCTTATTTTCGACCCTTTGGGCCTAAAAGACGTTATATAAGAGGTTCCTCGGTGACCTTGACCTCCTCCGTCGTGGTCAAGGTCAAAAACCGGAAGTTGACCATTATCTCGAAAACGGTTAGAGATAGAGCGATTTTGAGCTCATTTTTGATCCTTGGGGTCTAAAAGACGTTATATAAGAGGTACCTCGGTGACCTTGACCTCCTCCGTCATGGTCAAGGTCAAAAACCGGAAGTTGATCATTTTCTCGAAAACGGTTAGAGATAGAGCGATTTTGAGCTTTGGGTTAAAAGACGTTACATAAGAGGTCTTTGAAAAACGGTTAGAAAACTGAATTTGATTATTTGAGATTACATTATATTTACTTCGATGTCGTTATTCATGATAATAATTCGGAAGGTGACAACTATGTTGAAAGACTGAAAAATATGTCTTTGACCAGATAGGTTGTACCATTGCAAGTGGGTGTCATTTCGCTACGTGTAGCGAAATTCGGTCTAGTTTGTATATTGTCATACATCTGCATATTTCATATACGGAAGCCAAAGTTGTTCGTTCCCGAATTTTTCTGTTTGTGTTGTTAATTTCTAAAATTTTCTGTGGTGAATTGTTTCCTTTTATTTTCTGATATACATGTTATGCTATTTCTTATGCAGGGGATTTTTCGTTTCGTTCAAATGTTCCAATAGTTAATCATTGATCAGCCCTTAACAACTGCCATCTTTGTGTATAATTCAGTCGACTTTGGCAAACGTCCATAATGTGTTAAGAATTATTTAATGGTTTCGGTCCTCGTGGAGAGTTTTACGACGGCGTTCAGTTCATCACCTGTTTATGTTCGTGAGGGGTCGTGTCAAGAGTTGGCTAAATGTTTCCATTTTATTTACAACCGACTGTTCCTGAGAGTTCTTTCTGTCTTGAAATTAATCTTACTCTTTGTAAAATTCGAAAAAAAAATAGCCCGTTGTTAACTGGTTTTGCAGTTTTTACAGATGATTTGGGAATTTAAAAAAAAGGTTATATAATTATTTTCATAAAAATCTATATGCTCATTTGTTGCGTCACTTTTGGCATTTAAGAGTGGCGCGAGAAGTGTGTCTGCTCACGTATTTGGTGACGTCACAGGTGCAGGTACACTGACCAGTGAGCAAGGCGCAGAGGATATTTACGAGAACGTGAACTATGGCGCCGGCCAGGGTACACTCAAGAGCGCAGGAACTGGTGACGTAGACGGCTGGAGCAGTGACGAATTCGAGACGTACGAGACGAGCCCGACGCAGACCCTGGAGCTTGAGGCGCCCCCTGCTGAGCGTAGGAACGTGACGGTCAGGGTCGGCGCCATGATGCATAAAAGGACGTCAAGGTCATCGATATCTCCAGACATACAGGTGAAGGTCGAATTATTTGGGGAAACTGTTAGATTTTACTCAGTGTGTCGATATGCTGTTTGGTTTTATAGCAATATCTGATTCTGTATGCCAATTGTTTTAGAGAAAATTGAGCAAAAAAATGGGGTTTTGAAACTTTGATATACTGAAGAATATGTTTCATTATTATCTGACGGGAAAATTTCATTTGTTCAGATTCCAGGGTTCATACGCGGTATCCACTTCGGACTTTTATGAAAGTATTTTGCAATTGCGACCCAGTAAAAATTATCACGACCTTTGTGAACAATTTTACAATAGCCCAGTGTAAAAAATAAATAAATAAAATAATAATAATAATAAGAAGAAGAAGAAGAAGAAGAAGAATAAGAAGAAGAACAGTAATGGTAATAGTAACAAAATTGTATTATTTTTATTTCATTCAACCGAGAAATAAGTGTCTTTTTGCCTCCGCCAGATTCCTCAAGTGTTGGACAAGATGGTGACTCGCCTGGGTGACAAGCTGAACCAGCGCCTGAACAAGCGGGAGGAGGCACCGGAAGACGACAACATGCTCATCCAGGTGTCGCTCAACATGGAGAAGCACCCGCCCGCGGAGATGCCCCCCGTCCCGCTCGGCCTCAACCAGCTGCAGGTGCGTGCTGTCATGGCCGAGTCCTGGAGTGGCGTTGCATTGTGGGTAATTTTTCGATCGTGCAGTGGAGCCATATTTGTTTGGTAATCATATATTATATTACAGGTTAGGATTAAAACCAGGCTATCTGTTGTTGGCCTAGAAAGATCAGACTGGCTATAATTTTCAAGCCCGAAAACCAGATTATCTTTAAATAGCACAACTGTTTTCCAGCCACCTGTTGTGGGCCTGACTGACTAAACTTTTGAGGCTAACAATAGAGAGCCTGATTATTCTGATAGCCTGTAACAAATGTAGGTGAAGAAACGTTGAGATCTTATAAACTTTTATACTTTTGATCGAAATTGTCTCCAGGGTGTTTCAGTTTCAACTGGAGTTCAATTATGCATGTTAAATATTGCTTCAACCTAACAACGGTCACACTGACTTCATGTTTCGTTCCGTGCAGTTGAAGAGACGTCACGTGTTAGCAGCCATTGTGGAGAGTGAGACATCGTATCTGGATTCATTACGGAGATTGGTCAAGGACTACGAGCGCCCCCTGCTGGAAGCTAAGCCACAGATTCTCCCCAAAAGCGTCATTCGTGTGATATTCTACAAAATGAACGACATCTTGCAGGTTTGATATTTCCCTGGCGTCTTTGTCTGTTATTTTTTTTTGTTTGCTTGTTTTTTTTTGTTTTTGTTTTTTTTTATTCTGAAATAGTGGAACTTTGGCGTGTTGATATCGTAGCCTTAACTTTGAATAATCTTGAAGAAATGTAAGTCAGCATTCTACAGTTTCTGTAGCCAGTATGGCAGTGCTGAATTCTCGTCCTTCAAAAATAGTAGTACTTATATGTCCTGCTTCTTCATTGTTCAAAAGATGGACCAAACATTTAGGCAAGGTCTCCTTTGTGTGTCTGATTGTCTGCCTCTGTGTATGGCTGATTGTCTGCTTCTGTATGTGGGGGATTGCCTGCCTCTCTGTGTGGGTGATTGGCTCGGTGCGTGGGTGATTACCTGCCTCTGTATGTGGGTGATTGTCTGACTCGGTGCGTGGGTGATTAACTGCCTCTGTATGTGGGTGATTGGCTCGGTGCGTTGGTGATTACCTGCCTCTGTATGTGGGTGATTGTCTGACTCAGTGCGTAGGTGATTACCTGCCTCTGTATGTGGGTTGATTGACAGCCTCTTTGTTTGATTGACAGTGCCACAACATGTTCCACATAGAGCTGACGGAGTGTGTCAAACACTGGGACGAGCAGGAGACCATCGGCAACGTCTTCACGGCCTCCGTAAGTGTCGTTAGAAACTGTGCCCTGTCAGCAGAACAGAGGACATCTAGCCTCCCCCACCCACCCCCCCCCTCCCACCCACCCAAATACTGGGACGAGCAAGAGACCATCGGCAACGTCTTCACGGCCTCCGTAAGTGTCGTTAGAAACGGTAATTGAGATGTTTGAAGTACTTGACTCCGCCCACATCATCTTGACATTGTTTCGAGGCCAGTATTTCTTCTTCCAGGTCCTGTACTGCCAGTAATAATAAATTTCCATTCCTAAAGTCATGAATTTTGAGGAGGAAGTAACGGTCTATTTTAGTTCAGGTCTGTATTAGTTTCATGGTTTGAAATTTGTTTCAAATGGCTGTTGTTTGTAGTTAGAAGTTTCAACACAATGAGGGCCAGCATGGCTGTGGCTGTAGGGCCCTATAAGCGTACACCTTGGGCAAACCCAGCAAACAACCGACGTCTTTTTTGGTTGGAAAAAGGTTGGATTTTGGTCGCAACCACTTCACAACCATATTCTGAATGAAAAAAGGTTGTAAAATGGTTAGAATTACGTCGCGACCTATTTCCCCAAAACCCGACCTTATTCCGACGTCGAGGAAACGTCGGTTTTCTGACGTCATTCCGACGTTGCAAAAACGACCACAAAGCGATGAACATTTATTATCACTCATCGGAAATGGAAGCCATTTTGAAAAAGAGCAAGAAAAAACGTCATTTTTGCATGAAAATTTTAGAATTGTGATGGCGCGTCGGTATTTTTCTTCCTAGATTGTAAAAATTTACATGAAAAATGCTTTCGTAGGTATTTCACAACAGCAGCTGAATGATTAATTATCTATTAATTATAGAACTATTTTGTAAGACATGTCTGAGACTGGTCGTTTTAAGGTGGTAAACCCGACGTCAGTTTCAGGTCGGAATCCGACATCATTCTGACGTTGAAAACCCGACGTCGGTTCCATTTCATATACAACCAAAACCGGCACGTCAGTCCGACGTCGGAAACGTCGGGTCGCGACGCCGACCCGACGTCATTCTGACGTCTTAATGTTTGCTGGGAAGGGTCTGGGGGTCGAGTGGGGAATCGTTTCACGTGTTGAAACCATCGGGAAAGTCAAAAGATCACGACTCCCGACTAAATCAGACAATACTCCCAGCACTTGAAAATCCTGTCTGTTGGCTTGAACCTGAATTCTTGAACGTTACGTTGTTACCTTGACAGCACAATGTTCTTAAATCTGTAGCCAGGTAGCAGCATACGGATGATGCGTTGTGATTGGTCAGGTATTGTTTTCTTAACTTTCTTTATTTATTTTTTCAGTTCTCCAAGGCCATGGTGTTCGAAACTTACAGCGCCTACGTCAACAATTTCTCAGTTGCCATGGAAACCACAAAGAAGCAGGCGAGAACGAAGCAAGCCTTTGCCGAGTTCCTGAAGGTAACACCTGCAGTGACGTCATCCAACCTCATTCCAAATCTCAAATCTGACTTTAAAATGACAATAATCTCAGTCATATGTGCACAGCGATATTTTTTAATTATTTATTTACTTTTGTTTAATTTCTAAGCAGCGTATTTCTTAATAGGTTTATTCGTTCTGCAAACAGATAACTTCAATAAAATAAAATAAGAATATTAAATTAGTTAGTGTAACATGAAACCTAAGCTTCAGCGATGTTATATTCGGGCTTTTAATGTTTTCCGTTATAAATGGAATAACCAATAGAAATGCATTTCACTGTGAACTCCATTCAGACAGTAGATATATAATCGGTTTGAATAACAGCATGCATGGTTAAGCCTGTATATCATCAATCGGAAGTTCGGTCGGGCTTTGGACTCAGCGATCCCGGAGTGCGGAGGAAATGATGTCTTTCTTTGTTTTGATTGTTTTGTCTGTCTTTTTGATTCAAATATATTTTTATTTTACAGCTACTTGTTGTAGACATATTTGTGGCCATACATGTAGACATACTTGGGGACATATTTGTGGCCATACATGTAGACATATTTGTGGACATATTTGTGGCCATACATGTAGACATACTTGTGGACATATTTGTGGCCATACATGTAGACATACTTGTGGACATATTTGTGGCCATACATGTAGACATACTTGTGGACATATTTGTGGCCATACATGTAGACATACTTGTGGACATATTTGTGGCCATACATGTAGACATACTTGTGGACATATTTGCATCCGGATAAATCGTGCACTTTGAAGTTTTAGAACCAAAGGACTAACAATGAAGAGGGTTTTTAGTTCTTTCAAGTTGGGAAAATAAACAAAATCTACTCGCAAAAGCCAGGCGCACTTTGTCGTGACATCAAGGCATTACTTCCCGGTCGTAATTGTGTCACGTGACCTTTAACTTTGTTTCTGTTTTAAGTGTTTTACGACGCTAAATTTACATTTTTCAGGACAGAATATCTTCGGAGGTAATACAAATGTTGCAGAGATGCTCCATTTTAGTTCTGCATCTGTAGTCGATAGCGAGATCACTCAGATCTGTAAAGTAATGCGATTTGCACGCCAGTTTGCACACCAGTTTTTGGCACAAGCATGTTTTCTCTCATTCAGTATGAAGTCACGATTACTAAAACAGAGCATATTGCAGATCGGTTAATCGGTTAATCGCATAAACAGGTTAATTGCATACTGTCTGAAAATCCCGGACCTTTTTGTTTCATTAAAAATACGCCGGATTATAGCATAAATGTATGAAACCCATATTTTTCTTCAGAAGACTGGCCATGCGATTAATCGGTTTCGACTGTGTTGATTTGTGTGATCGGTAATCGACAAAATCCTTAGTTTTTTCCCATGCGCGTTGATTAACCTGTTGAGTTTAATTAATTAAACACTAATTCAATAGACCATTTAAATGACGTTTTGAAGTAAACTTCTAACATGTCCTTTAGATTGCTCGGGATGTTTTATTTTAAAATCTCTTAGTTCTAACGCCTAATGCGTATAGCTATAACGATGACTAAACAAGGAATACTGAAACGTCGTCACTTCGTAAAAACAATGTTTAACGTGTCCGCTATGAGTGCAAGGATTGAGTAAAAAAAACACATTGCAAAACTGTCCGGTTAAACTCAGTGGCACTTGGTTTTGGCGACATATCGCTGGTAACCACATAGCGAAACCACATTGCGAAACTGTCTGGTTAAATAAGGGGATTCGTACTTGGAATTTTGCGAAAAAGATTTGGCATTTCGACCAAATTACATTGGGATAAAGGGACGAGGAAATGATACAAAAAACTGGCAAAAATCAACAAAATTTTGTTTTGCTAGAAATATTCACAAGTGGGTTATAAAGAGGTTGAATAATCTGTTAAATAGTTTTTTAAAGATCATGTGTTGGCTTTTTAAATTTAAGAATGCGCATGTTGGGAGTAAATTAGAATTTTGATGTTTTACCCTTATCGAAACGGCCCCCTCTGTCGGAAAGACCCCAAAGTACGAATTGGCTTATACGGTGGCACTTGGTTATGACGTCATAGCGCTGGTAACCACATACAGACTTTCAAGGAACCAACGAAAAACCCTTAAAACCCTTAAAAACCTTTATTTTTTCACCAGCCCTTGAAAAACTTTAAAACCTTAAAAAGCCTTTATTTTTATTTTTAGATGAAACCCCCTTTTTAAAAATAGCTTGTGAAGGTCTTCAAATCATATCATTTAGACGTATAGAGACGTTGAAAGTGTTCTTTATAGTTTCCACTCCAATAATATTTGGTTCGATATTTATAATTATCTCCAGTATTTTGTTCGTACTTTGTGGTATAAATTCAGATATTCATATGGAGTTGTAGTTTTTTCAGTTATCAGAGAGAGCAGTTGCGGTGGCAAAATACCTTTTCCTACGGGAGAGTGTACACTAAAGTCCAATACATACAGTCTCTGCTTTTTGGCCATGCTTATGCAAAATGTGTTGCCGAAAGTTTGATCAGCTGTTTGCAGAATTTGAAATTGCCTTTGTCTAAGGTACTTGCCATATTAGCAGACGGCCCGAATGTTAATAAAAACATTAATAACAAGTTAGATGAAGCGGTTAAAAATGCTGGCTCCAGAGGGTTAGTTGATATTTTGTTTTATACATGCCATGCACAATGCATTCAAAAAAGGAAACGAAAAATTTGGATCGAAATCATTGGATTTTGTGATAGCAATATATTCGTGGTTTCACATTTTTCCAGCTCATGAAGAAGATTTCAAGCTTATCTAAGCTGATGAGAACTTAGAGAAGTTCAAGTTTCTCAGGCATGTCGATTCACACTGGTTGACGTTATTGCCGGCGCTTCAAAGAATCCGGAAACAATTTCCTGCTATCAGAAGTATTTTCTTGAATTTCTTCCAAAACATGACAAGAATGCTACCTCAGCGAAGGGACACAATTCGCGAGTTCGCGGAAGGTCTTCTGGGGCAGAATTGACCGATGTCGATTGTGCAAAGCGTGCCAATCAACAGTCCGACAAAGAACTGGATGTAGGGCTGCCTTTAGGGAGATCTCATCGAGCCTTCCGACGTCGCAAAGGAAGGAGTGTTTAGAGGGTATGAGAGCGTTCTATGCTACATCAATAACCTATCTTCAAGAGAAATTACCATTTCCGAATTCTCTACTGAAAGCCCTTTTATGCCTTCACCCGGAAAATAAGTGCAACCTAAACAGTGTAAATAAGATAAAAGTTGTTGCTGTGTCCTTGCCTTGTATCCGACCAGAAGATCTGATGTCTGTAGTAGATGAATGGTTCATATACCAGTCTCTAGAAATTCGAGGCAACTGGAAAAATTTGGACAGAGTGGACATGCACTGGGGATGTGTTTTAGAGATTCAAGATACCTCTGATATCGTTAAGCCGGCCCGTTCAATTACTCATGGAAATGCGGATACTGAGTGGTCACTTTCAGAAAATAAGAAAGTCCTCACTAAGGACCGTGCCAAGCTCTCTGAAAAAGCTTTCATTGGCATAAGATCGACAAAAGACGCGGTTAACGCAATCGGAGGGCAGCTAGGATCAATCCCGATCACAAGGAAAATGATAGCCGAGGTGCCTGTGCCCTATATCAAAGAGATTTGGAGAATATGGCAAAGAAGCGCGAAGAGAAAGGAAAGAAGGAGAACGAAAAAGAAGATAACCCAATGCCGAGGTGTCTGTGCCCTATATCAAAGAGATTTGGAGGATATGGCAAAGAAGAAGCGCGAAGAGAAAGGAAAGGGGAAAGAAACGAAGAAAGTGACAGAGCTGAAAAGTACAAGCAAGATTCTGAGGAGCGACTTAGTCATTAAAGCAAAAGAATCGCGAATTAGATTCTGAAATTAGCTCGTTAGAAGAACGATCCGAACACAGAGAAAAAATCTCGATAAAACAAACGAGAGAGTAGGGTCTGCAATAAAATCAAATGACGCGATAGCCACTCAATATGCACACGAGCTCCAACTTTTGGCTACTAACCAGTAGAGGATGGTCAGGGAAGAGTTTGAAAAACTTAATGACCGAAAACGGAAAATTGCATCTCTGTTGCAAAATTTCCCTTACGAAAAAAATTAAACTAATCGAAACAAACAGATATGTGCAGAATTTTGCGCATATTATAACTATGGAAGTAGCGTAGAGCATGAAGCGGTTGCAGTTGAAAATAAGTATCCCTAGTTAGGCTAGTTTTAAGAACCTTTATGCAAAAAAATCACTTATTTGGTCTTAAATATCATTATTTGTAATTGAAGTATATATTGAGTTTCTCTTCAGATTTAGTACCACAACAAACCCCCGAAAACCCTTAAAAACCTTCTTTTTTTTTTTTTGAAGTCGTAGCCCGTAAAAAATCCTTAATTTTTTTAGGCCACTTGAAAGCCTACACATAGCTCTGTGGCCCCAGTTTAGCTTCTCGCTGTTTAGCACCTTTGTTCGTTACGGTGACACGTCGGACAGAATGACACACTATTCAGTCCCAGCCATGTCGTTATAACGAGGTTACACTGGCCAAAGTTCTCGTGTCTGCCAATTTACTCATTTTGTGTTGTTGTTGGTTTCGAACCTTCGACATGCCGAGATCAAACCGTCGGCATAGATACCGGGAGACAGCGGCCGTTGTATTATCTATGGTCAACACTATGTATGAGGTTATTGTGTATTTGAGCGGTGACATGTCCCGATTATTGATATTCTTTGTTGTAGTAGTTTTAGATTTACTACTATAGTCCATTGTAACTACTGTTCGTTTCATTTTAGAGTAACACATATTTTTTAGCCATAAATTTGGTTCTGGAAAGTTACGAATGGTGATTTGTATGAAATAAAGTACAAAATATTTCAACTACTGATGGTACTCTCTTGATAATACAAAATTCGTTAAGTAGGTGCTTGCCTTAGCGAGCTTCCCAGTACTCCTTATCAAATGGTAAAAATTGAAACAATCCTGTTTTCAGGTAAGAAATGGAAAATAACCCTATGTAACAGTATGCTATGTACATAAAGGTGTTTGAACGAAAACTCGGTGTAAAAGCCGCGTCTCATATGCCATTAATTGCGGTATATACATGTAGGAATGTTAAAGAAACCGAAATTGGGACTTCGCTATTTTCCTTGCCTGGGTGGGCATCATGCTCCAGGTATAGAGCGGTATAAGTGATTTTTAAATCGAGTTGTGCATGGAGCTAGTAGCTGCAACTAATGGATGTTTATGTAATCCTGGCAACACATTGCACATTTACGACTCAAACTCCAAATTATGGCTAGAAATTTGCGGTTTTCTAAAACGAAACAAACTATAACACGGCGGAGGTGTTGTTTTGGTTTGAACAACGAAATCGTTGTGTTAAAGTGACAGGCGATTTGACCAAGCAGTAAAGCAGCGTTTAGAAAGTCGGGCCACCAGCAGTGGATATCAAAAAAAAAAAAAAATAAATAAAAAAATAAAAAAAAATGTTCATCGCTTAATTAACTTACTTGGTTCGAGAAAAAGTGTTGATTTGATTGAAAATCTCATTTATAACTGAGTTCATTTGGTGCTTTCGGAGCCTTGCAAAACTGTCCCATTTATTTTCAGCGGTGGCATAGAACTTTGGAAAACTGAATTATTTGGAGTACCCTGGATGTTAGTTTTCGGCAAAAACTTCGCAGTTATGTACATAAAAACCTACAGGAAAATCAAGTTCTGTAAATCAAAATCAGAAATATCGGGCCCCTAACTTTTTGAAGTCGGTGGCCCCGCGCCCAGATTTTCCGTGGAGTCCCTAACTTTTTGAAGTAGGAGTAAAGTGTCGAAATACAATTCAAAATAACATAGTGTGAAGCATTGATGCGTCTGAATTTGTTTCACACATATTGTGCCTTAAGTTAGCGTTTCTGTTAAAAAATTATGTTGTTATATGTTGTTATTATTTTTTGCAGCATAAGTTGGGGATGTCCCCGGATAAGTTGTCGTTATTTGGTCTGATGGTGAAACCCGTACAGCGCTTTCCTCAGTTCATCATGTTGCTCCAGGTAGGTGTTCACGTTCTTAGGTGATATCTGCAGCGTAGTGGAAAAAAAGCAGAGTAGAAACACTGCATTTACGAGTAGTCCAAGGCTTCAACTTCGGAATTAAAAACAGGGGTCGAAATTACCTTTTCGTTGGTCAGTATCAGGGAGGGAGTTAATAAGTATCAGGGGACGAAAAAGCATTTGCCGCAGCCCCACACTGCATCCAACAGCTATGACTGAAGCCAGTTATACTTACAAGAAGTTCACTGCCGCCTTTATTTTTCTTTAAAAATATTCTTGGGCGCCAACTATGGAATAGAAACTAACACATCAAAGAAAAATTGATGATTAAACTAGAATTTTTTTTTGTCTTGACAGGATTTGCTGAAGTACACACCACGTGACCACCATGACCGATTGGCCCTACAGATGGCGCTGACAGAGCTGGAGACACTGACGCACCGTCTGAACGACACGAAGCGTGATAGCGAGAGTCGTTATGACGTCAAGGGAATACTGCACAATTTGGCAGGACGTCACACAATTAAGCAGGCAGACAACAGATATCTCATACGTCACGATGATGTCATCAGTATGGTAGGCTTCAAGATTCCTCACCACCCACAATGATCACAACGATTCCCAATGCATTATCCTATGAGGCGGGGGGGGGGGGGAGGTGGGGGGGGGAGTTTGGGAGGACTGGAATGCCGTACTAATACAAGATTCAACTGTATATTCCAGAGAAAGAAAACAATTAATGCACTTTAAAAAACAGTTATTGTAGCATTGTTTTGCTCTGTGTTGACATCTTGACGTCTGGTCTCGCTGTTTCAGGAAACCAAAGATGGCGTGATGACGTCAAAGAACCGGCGCCTGATACTGCTGAGTGACTTGCTGCTCTGTGTGTCCGTCACCTACAAGTAAGTGGCGCTTCTACGTCATCATTGCTTGCGGTTTGACGTCATCAGTCTTAGTGGTTCCACGTCATGAATCCATTTTTTGTGTCTTGGGATTTTGTTGGATTCGTAGGGTTCAGGGAGTGTTGCTTTTTGACATCGATGAAGCGCAGTCCAGATAAGAAATGTATAACATTTAGCTGGTTTTGTACCTTCACGTTCTTCGCGTTTTGCAGGGAGAGCGAGAGCGGTACTCAGGAACGGTACAAGTATAAGTGGAGTGTGCACGTGCGTGATTGTGACGTCCTAGAGTCGTCCGTGGCTCCGCACTACCAGGTGCGCAGCGGCAGCGGCAAGACCACGGTGACGTCATTGAAGCCAGGTAGATGCACTGAGCATGCGCGGTCAGAATGGTGAAGCCATCTTTGACGTGTGACGTCACTGCGAATGTTTTAGTCATGACGTCATTCCAGCTTCGGTGTACATTTATATGTTACTGATGTCACTCAAACGGGATTGAAGGCAAACTTTTAAAACCTGGTCACTGAAATCAGGTAACCAGCGCTATTGTGACGTCACATAATAATGACGTCTCGATGTCCGTTATGCCTGTTGTTGCATCGCATTGTAACAATGCATGTCGCTTTTGTACATCAAGCTTACATTGCATGGCACATGTGTGGCCAGTAGTGCTGAGGAGCATTGTGACAAAACCGTGTTTTTATTCTCATTTATAATGTAATATAAGCCTGTACTCTTATGTTTTATGTGCACTGGCCGCTCTATTAGATACTTTATTTTCCTCAGAACACCTATTGGCATCGGAAAAAAAGCACTAAACATACAAAAAATAAATGACAACATTTATTTATAATGCTTTACCGCTTTTGTTTACGTTTTGAAGTAAAAAGTATTGTTCGAAAGTAGGATCTACTGTGGATATTCTGCATGGAATTTATGAGAGATTAAAATACGTTGTGATGCACTGGGTCATATCTTTGTAGCTTTTGTGTTAAAATGTTGTTTAACTTGAGACCTTCTGTTACTCTGAGGGTTTGTACGTTGCTTTCTTGTTCCATGGCTGTAGCACAGTAATGTAATAATGGTCTACAAAGTGTGACCATTCAATTACCAAACAGTTTTGAAATTCTGTGACAGCAGTTGAAAACCAATCAGAATCAAGCTCAGTTACTATGGCAACTACGAACATACAGAACCTTAGACGTAAAATGCGGGAGAGAATCTCGTTTCGCAAGTACAAGAAAAAGGGGAAACCGACAATCGAAAGTGAAACTGAAATGGGGCTATCGTCACGACCAAGCACGGACTCGTTTAGTGGTACCGAGTTATCTGCAGGAGACACAAGAGGGGACGAGGGCACAGACCATGGTATTAATGCCACTAAGTACACCACACGTTAAAGTAGCTTCTGTAGATAGATCATAGCTGGCTCAGGGTGCATCCGTATTCTCCACGGTGCCTCTCTTTTCAAGGCTTTCTGTGTGGATTTAGTCTTAGTGGTTTCGGATATTTTGGGCACAACTGGGCAGAACTGAAAATTAATAACTGTAATTAGCTATCTTTTTCTGAAAAATGAATCGTTTTAGTTATATTTTCATCTGGATGTTGCCTCAGTGTATTTTATCTCTTCACGATATTTTGTCCGGTTTTGCCTGTGCTAAATAGAATTGCCTGTAATGCTTGTGAGTGGATGTTTATTTTTAACTTTTATTGTTGTAACACAGTATGTGGATGTGTTTTCTTTTTTTAAACAACGTTTATTCTTTCACACTGTTAATATTCTGGAGGGAGGCGGGGGTGTAGGACAACGTTTATTCTTTCACACGGTTACTATTCTGGGGGAGTCGATGAGGGGGTGGGGGGGAGCAACCTTTATTATTTAGCACTGTTACCGTTCTGGAGGGAGTTGGTGGGGTGGGGAGGGTGGTTGCGGATGGAGCACACCACCATGTTGCCTTAACCCTTTCTTTCACTCATTTAATTACACTGACTGTATGCGAAATAGTGTACCTGAATCTGCTATGTGGGGCGTTGACCAATATCAAGCTAGTTTAGAATTGCTGTTCTCACCAGCACAGTGTTTGACAGAGCGCACTTGCTATTTGCTGAACCGCCTGTATGCTCGTTTCACCCCTCAATATAGGACTGGGCCCGCTGGTTTGTTTCTTATTTTGCCGCGTAAATTGTCAGCAGTCACCCGCCGTAACTTGTTTATCTGCTGCGTAAATTGTAGGGATCCAACCAGTAGTGACACAGTGTAACTAGCAAGTTCGTGTCGCTAAACAAACTAGTAACTATAACAACAGTTGGTGTGCGGACAGGTGTGGCGGCGACATTACAGCTCGCTACGTAAAACGCATCGCGATATAACGCCACAACATGAAAATTAGACTTCTTCTGTTAGCGCCTGGAAAGAACTTAGAATCTATCACAATTAAACAGAAAATGTACAACCTGAAATATAACTGCTGAAGTAACGACAGTTGTTCATTGTCCGAAATGTGAAATTGCGCAATTTAGCCGAGAGACATTTAGGCGAACGATATTTAGCCGAAATTGCTATCTACGACATTTGTCATCAGATGCCTCATTTACTTCCCGCAAATAATGGTTTTAGTAGAAACATTTAAGAGTTAAATATTAGTTAAAAATATTATTTTGAAATTCGTGTATTTGGGAGTCGTTTTGATCCATTTATCATTTAAGGACATTATCTCACTAGGCGGTGCGTCGCGAGGCCTTTCTGTCGTTGAAATAATGGTGGAATGACACGGATTAAAAATATATGATACAAAAAGCTGTCATGAAACAACATGAATGTGTCTGGTCAAAATAACGCGAATAGATTAAGACTAAAGAAAACATGCTGTGCACAAAAGCATCAAGTAGGAATAACGTGGATATGTCAAGTCTGGACATGTCAAGTCTGGAGGTGTCAAGTCTGGATATGTCAAATCTGGATATGTCAAGTCTGGACATGTCAAGTCTGGAGGTGTCAAGTTTGAGCATGTCAAGTCTGGACATGTCAAATCTGGATATGTCAAGTCTGGATATGTCAAGTCTGGACATGCCAAGTCTGGACATGTCAAATCTGGATATGTCAAGTCTGGATATGTCAAATCTGGATATGTCAAGTCTGGATATGTCAAGTCTGGACATGTCAAGTCGGGACATGTCAAATCTGGATATGTCAAGTCTGGATATGTCAAGTCTGGACATGTCAGCTCATTCTTGTAGCAAGGCAAGTTGTTGATTTTCCGTCGCTGAGAGGCAAATGGTTGCTCTGTAGTTGATGTAAAAGTTTGTGTTGAAGTCATGACTACCACTTGGCAGTCATGACTATTTAGTTTCAGTCATGACTGCTGCTTCGCAGTCATGACTGTCGCTTGGAGTTATTGACTTTATTTTGTTTGATGATTTCGCCTTCCTTCGCCGTCTGTAAACAACTGATTTGCAATGCTGCCATATTTTAGATTTGTGTGCATTGAATGTGTGCAGTGGGCCCACGCCTGCGGACATAGCGGAAGGAAGGACCACAGAATTAGGCTTTGTCCTTTGTCCGTCTGTGCCAATAGGACTAGGTGTGCGTATGACGTCATGTGTGCTCCCAGTGATTTAGTTGCCTGTATGACGTCATGTGTGCTCCCAGTGATCTAGGTGCCTGTATGACGTCATGTGTGCTCCCAGTGAACTAGGTGCCTGTGTGACGTCATGCGTCCTCCCAGTTTCTGTACTCATCGATGAAGCCAAATGCAATGGAATTCTAAAATGTTATCATTGTTTCTATATTTCTTTCAGTTTGAAAAATCGACCATTATTTTCCAGCAAAACTCGTTCTTTTGAAATGTAGAAAATTTTGCACCCATTCAAACAGCGGTTTTTCACCTCGCTAAGCGGTAGTTTGATGACTGCACTGATTTTCTTGTTTAGTTTGCGATTCACAAAATAAAGAAAGAAAATATAATGATAAAAAATTCCTCGTGAATATTTTGGTGCTGTTTAGTGGGAAGATTGTAGCAGAACACCAGTGTTTGCAATTTTTATCATAAGTTGTTAAAAAAACTGATCTCCTGTACACGAAATTGATTTATAGTAGTTTTCGCCATAAAGTAAACTCATTGATAAAGACCATAAATTTAACTGATAATTCCCGGGGCCCCAAGAAAAAGTCGCAGCGCAAGGTTAATCACCTTGCCACATGTACGTTACAGATAAGCCTCAGATCAGTGCGGATAACCCGTACAAAGCGGAAGTGGATGACATGCTGCACGACCTTCCGGTCATTGAGCAGATAGGCCAGCTTGTCAGCCAGCTGCGCATGAAATACCAGGTCAGTGCGCTATCATGTACACATCCCCAACCGCTCACCCATCCCACCACCATCCCCCCCCCCTTCCCCGCCCCCCCCCCCCCCCCCTCAAAAAAATAATCAATAAAAAAACAACAAGAAGAAGAGGGAGAAGAAGAAAAACGCGATATGTATCTGTGATTTGAGCCAATCAAATTGCTGCAATGCCTCACGTGATGAAACCCCTTATGTTGTGTAAATTGATGCTTGTTTCAGGGTTTGAACCTTCACGTTATTAACGGCTTAATGAGAAGTCTGCAGATCAACATTCAGCAGAAGAGTGACGTCAACAAGTGCGTCCTGCAGCTGTCCATACCCGCTGGGTAAGCCGTGTCGCGTCACGTGATCACACGGTCACTTGATCATATAGTCACATAGTCACGTGATCATGTCAACTGAGCACATGGTCACATAATTATTAGAGTCACATAATTACATTGGCCGCGCGGTATCATGTTCACGTGATTACACGTCACGCAATATCATGGTCACGTGATTGACTTTTTTAACGCGTTACAAGTTTTCAAAATCAAGTTGGTTTTGCTTTCGATGTGATCTTAAACGGTTTTGTTTTTAATTGATTTTAATAAGGAAGCGGCGCTAGAAGGTTCTTTTTTAAATCAATGTGTGTTTTATGTCATTAGCAAAATAAACAAATATAAAAGAAGTGTTGAAAATTAGCAGTAAGAATGTCAGGTTTATTTACAGAAAAGGAGGAGGGAGAGTGCGCATGTACTTTCAAGTTGAAGGCTCGGACCAGAGAGAGGACTGGTTGCTTGAGCTACAGAACACCAAACTCGCGCTAGGTTTGTTCACAGTGTGACACTGGTCTTTTCACTAAAGTGCCCGTGATGCAATCAAAGAAAAAATTAATTATTTTGGTTGTGAACTATCCAGTGTGCGGCCATATTGCATGAGTACGTGCAATGTTGATCACCTTACTTTGTGACTTGTTTTACATCAATAAATTTTACACATTTTAGTTGTGATTAAAGTTCTTGTACTTAAATTTTCATGTTTTTCGAACTTAATTATTACCGACTATTTATTACACGAATCGTTTCCTGCAACACTTGATAAATGAACTTGGGTCCAAATATTCCATGTTGTTGCCCAATGCCAAAGAACATAGCACTTAAAAATAGAGTCAAACGTAATTAGCAAGAAGTGGACTAGAAGTGACACTGTCTGTAAATGTCAAGTCTGTGGTCGGCGTGTTGCAGAGCCGAAGAACAACCCGGGGTGGCTGGTACCCGAACACGAGCGGGTGCTCAACTTTAAACAGCCGCTCTTCGTGAGGCCCTTACTCATTGACGTCACAAAGCACGACACCAGGGTGCGTATATTCGTAACACCATGGTCTCTTCTTGTTTTAAAACGAAGCCCCTGCAACTCTCCACCCCCCCTGCGACGTTCCACTCCCCAGGAGGAAAGAATAATAATAATAATAATAATAATAATAATAATAATAATAGGGTTACAAAATGAGTCTGCCTTAAAGCTTAAAGTAAGTATGCAGATTCTTTAAACGCACCTGATTTCTCAGCTGTCTGCGCAGCGCTGGGGAAGCGATGACGTAAGACACAGGCAGTGTTTATGAACGTACAGGTTTCACATGTGTCAAGTAAGGATTGTCGATGCGTTTTGTGCGTTCGTCCGTGCGTTTGTCTTGTTTACGTTTAAAAAGTGCCACAGGCTGGAGAAAGAGTGGGGAGGGGGCATCGTCATCTGCTGCCAGTTACCAGGAGGCCATCGTCATCTGCTGGCGGTTACCAGGGGGGGGGGGGGAACATTGCCATCAACTTGCGGTTACCAAGGGGGAATAGGGGGCATCGTCATCAACTGGCGGTTACCAGGAGGGAGGGGGCATCGTCGTCAACTTGCGGTTACCAAGGGGGAAGAGGGGGCATAATCAACTGGCGGTTATTAACGAAGTAGGTGCTAAATTACAGCATGTAAATTTTAGAAAGATAGGGTCAAACCTAAAATGTAAGTAACCAAAAAATGACAGGTGATCTATTTTGGATGCGTTTTCTGTTAAAGCAACCGCTGAAGAGACAAGGGAAATAGTGTAAAAATTGTACATGTGGTTCCTAAAGTGGGTCTTGCACAATTTGCATTTGTTTTAACTTACATAAATTGTATAGATGACTTGTCGGTGTAAAGGTAAACTGCATGAATGTGTATTTGTAATATCACATCTGCACCCTGGATGTCTAAAAAGATTGTATTGTATGTTTATTACATGCCTGATGATATCTTTATTCAAAAATTATATTACAACCGTTTGGCAAGAGATGTGGCGGGGCGAAATGTTTTGGGCAGTTTGAGAGAACATAAAAATCGAGGGTGGAGGGGAAGGAGGGAAGGGAGGGGTCAGGGCTCAATACTGCAAAGTATTGTTTGAGGGCTTCGAATCTGTTTCATCTGAATAAAAATCTTTTATTTATTAAAATATCTTTAAAGCTAGCCATTATTTTGAAAGTAAATAGCTTAAAAAGACGAAAAGGAAACTAGTTTTTCGTTGTGACGTCACAACGAATGGTGACAAGTTTCGTATGAGTCTGAAGGCGTGTGATATAAACACTTCAAAATCAACGCATATATGTAAATAGTTCCAAAAATGTATTCATCCGCGATATGCAAGAGAACAAGCTTAAGTATTTAATCATGTGTATGTTTTGGTGCGTAAATTGTTATTTGTAACAATTGTTATTGTTATTTGTAAATTTTTCGAAAAAACAAGACGGTAATATTCAGTGTTTTGAATCGAGGGCACCACCGGAAGTCGGCCGGCATCTTTTCGTAAAAGGTTTCAAAATTATGCTCCTGGTTGACGATGGGGCCATGTTTATATTAACTATTTATGTTATTTTTTCTAACATTCGAAAAATAGTTCTTTCAGAAAATCAGAAAGAAAACTTGATAGTTTTAGAAACGGAAAATTATTGGTGTTTTTAACAGACATCAGTTCGGGCCAAGAAAGTGAAACTGAAGGTGAGGCTATGTGTCTGTGTTGTGTTTAATGGTGTGCTTGAACTATAAAACTGATACCAACAAAATGTCTGATGCGCCCAGTGAACTAGAGCGAGGTATATGCATGCATGTTTCACTTGCCACTAAAATCTTGCATGGTTCGCGCTAAAAATCGTATAAACTTATGCACCAAAATGAGATATTCTTCAGCACTACGTATGATTGCTGATTCTTGCAACACTTTGGTGCTGGAGTTTTTTGTTTTGTTTTTTTTTATTACTGGGGGAGGAGATATGCGTTGCTATTTACTAGTGTTTTAGCCACAATTTTCTTTTATATATGTTACAGCGAATCTGTAAAACCAGCGAATCTATAGATTCGCTGAAAATTTCAGCGAATCTGTAGATTCGCTGACTCACTTAGCGAATCTGTAGATTCGCTGAAGATTTTCAGCGAATCTACAGATTCGCTGGTTTTTTACCTTAAAAATTATACAGATTCGCTGAAATTGCCTGACCAGTCATCTTTACCGACAGGATTACTTGTGTTGGGTGATATTTGAAATTTAATTGCTTCTATATGACTTCTTTACTCCAGGGGTGTTTTACACACCTTTTTCTTGTTTTTTTTTTTTTTTTTTTTTTTTTTTTTTGAGAATGTGATATATTGCAATCGGAACATTTAAAATTACACATATTTTTATTTAACTAGCTTTAAAATGCATTGTTGAAATGGGAATTTCTAGTCTCAAAAAAAAAAAGCAACATTGGAAAGCGTTCAAAATAATTTGCTATCAATATTCACGAATGCTTAAATTAAGTTTCTTGTTTTTTTGTGAATAGGATATATTGCAATCGGAACATTTAAAATTACACTTTTTTTTATTTAACTAGCTTTAAAATGCATTGTTGAAATGCGAATTTCTAGTCTCAAATGAAAAATAATATTGGAAAGCTTTCGAAAATATTTGCTATCAATATTCACAAAGGCTTAAACTAAGTTTCTCTCTTTATGTTATTGTCTTTCATAAAAGTGATCACAGCAAATCTTAATACTATTGTTTCTAAATAAATTGCGATCATTACTCGCCTTCTGAGTAGCATTCAAATTGCTATTAGTCAAATTGCAATTATTTTACCGTGATTGCAACACAAAAATCTCTTCACCTCCGGGTGATATAAATTGCACTTGAATTACGATACGCTTATCCAATCTGTTAATTTTCGATGCCTCGCATACTCGTAGTTTAATTTAACAGAAACTGATAGGACAAGGATTTCAGCGAATAGAAACTTTATTCCGGTGTGAAAGCATATAATTGCTGTATTTTCATCAAATGACCGAAAAACTTCAGGTACATGAAACGAGTTACTAGCAATGGAAACAGAGAATGAAGGCCGATTTTAACATGTTCCCTTCACACAAACCAAGAAAAAGATGTGTAAAATACATCTGGAGTAACGTAATCACTCAAAAGCAATTTAATTTCAAATATTAGCGAAAACAAGTGATCATGTCGGTAAAGATGGCCGATCAGGCAATTTCAGCGAATCTGTATAATTTTTTAGGTAAAAAACCAGCGAATCTGTAGATTCGCTGAAAATTTTCAGCGAATCTACAGATTCGCTAAGTGAGTCAGCGAATCTACAGATTCGCTGAAATTTTCAGCGAATCTATAGATTCGCTGGTTTTACAGATTCGCTGTAACATATATAAGTGGTCAGTTCGCTTATAAACGAATCAAGTTGATAAATAAAGACCGACCTTTTATCTAGGGAGATTATACATCTAAAACATGAACTTTCCAATAGTTCACACTGCTGTTTCCTGAACCCTAGGAACTGATCCTGCCTGTTACTGTGAAGCTGAGCACCGTCATGCATGTCATACATGTCATACACTTAACATTGTTTTCAATCAGTAGAACCGTTTTACTGCCTCGTAGTCCCAGGGTCGACATTTTCTGAACCGCTCGTCATGTATTTTGGGCGTTGTTTTGGAATAAGTAAAGATAATACAAGATTTCATGGTGGAGTGTGATCAGGCACGCACCCATCAGTATCGTTATCACGTCGCATGTATTCCTTCAACTGTTTTCGAAAAATACTTGAACATTTAATTATGTTCGCTTTCACGGGCAGATCCAATATTTTGTTGGTACAGGCTGCAGTCATTTAGCGGTAGTTTTTGTTAGGTTGTTTTATTGGTTTTCTTAAGAAAACAAACTAACTAACAAACAAACGAACAATGGGCGTTTTTTACCACAGTATGACGTTTTAAGGCACTGTTCTGGAAAACACAGATTTAATATGGAGAATTACGACCAAAAATGTTTCTATTCATTTTACTGCTTCAGTCCTACATAAAACTTCTAATACAATGCAAACAAAAACACCCGAATGCGTGCAGCCTGTAGTTGTCTATGACAACGAGGTTCGGTTTGGAAAAGGTTAGTGCATGTGGTTTTTAGTTTTGCGTGAAAGGTTTAGATTCCAGCCAGAGCATGCATTTATAAATGTCCGCTGACATTAAATATTCATCTCATATAATGGTTTCTTGGTATAGCGGCAGAAGTGTGCTTTACTCCTGCATGGCGTCAGACCCCCCCCCCCCCCCGCCACTTTGCCCCCGTCCTCTGCCAGGGCCATATGCACAGTAAACATGCTTGAATCTAAACCATGTAATTTGCAAATGACATCTTATGCCGCCCACGCCTGGATTTACGACTAGGGCTTAGCGTGTGGCAAATCATGCATGACTTAACGGTGTATAAACGGTGAGACCGCATTCGCATGGTGCGTCAGCTGCCTGTTGCGTTTTATTTTCCATCGTAAAATAACATCTTCTGATGATCAAAAAGATGGGTGCCGGGATTTGCCAAGTTTTAACCAATGAGTTTTGTGGCGAATAAAACTTGGGAGTGTCCTGTAGCTTTCAGAAAAAAATGGGGGAGGAAGGGGGGATTGATAAAACGAATTAAATACGTCATTGGGGAAGTGAGTGATTCTGTCTTTCTGTTGTCTTTCCGTGTGTCTGGTGTTGTCAGTTAATTGTACAGCGGTGTGTTATCTCACATTGAGGAGTTTTGATACAGGTAAGTCTTCATTGAACTTATAAAAGCAGTCTTTCTTGAAATAATATTTTGTGTGTTGATCTGCGGTGTGTGATAAAAAAATGTTGTCTCAACGATCAGTGCCTACTTTGTCACATACCATTATGGTCAATTTTACTGGGCACCTCCCATAAACTTGTAACGAATAAACTCGCATGAATTTTTACCGTTCGCCTCGCATAAACTCGCACCACATAAACTCACATAAATTTTACCGTGTGCCTCGCATAAACTCGTTCCGCATAAACCGCATAAATTTTACCGTATGCCTCGCATAAACTGGCATGAATTTTACCGTTCGCCTGGCATAAACTGGTACCGCATAAACTCGCATAAATTTGGCCGTACGCTTCCAGTAAACTTGTCCTTTGCAGAGTAAACTCTCGGCCGACAGGATTACGAAAAAATAAATCGAATTAAGCAACAGGTGGGCTCGATTGCAACTAATTGTATATAGGCCTTTTTAACCGAGCAAGAAAATGATGTGGGTTTAACCAGTATGTCGGGTAAACCGATGTCTGGTTCAAACTTGTTTACTTATGCCCCTACTTCTGGCCAATACCCTTCGTCTTCTTGGGAAAATTGAAGAACATTGGAATTGAAACATTGTTTCTTTCTATTGCCGCCGCCAGGTGGAGTGTGCAATCCCGGTTCTGTTGCCGTCCCTGGATCTGCCGGGAGTGGGACTGCAGCATTTGTGGGTCTGTAGCAGCGATAAAGTACGAGGCCAAGTTACCATAGTCAGTCTCCATGGCAACCAACCGCACGTCGTCGAGTCGTTTAAGGCAAGGCTACACACCTCTGTTATAATCGTTATCGCTGTGTTGTATAATGAAGTACCATGGATCGATAGATTCATAGCGCATTGAGAAATGGTTTCTTGCTTAAAAAGTGTAAAAGTTGGCTAGTTTTCTTCCGGCACTTGGCGTGTATGAGTAAGCGATAAGCTTTAAGTAATGCGGTGTTTATGTGTGATGGAAGGCGTGCGAGTCCCCGATCGTCTGCGCGGAGCTTGTGCCTGGATACGCGCGGTACGAAGAGAGCGAGGCATTCCCCGAGGATACGGTGTGGATGGGCCTAGAAAATAACAGGTATGCGTACTCATGGGGCTGGCGGTGGGGGTAGGGGCGGTGGCAGGGGATACCGTCTTTGTAGTATGTCAGCTCTTTCACTTTTGACCTGATAAATGCTTGATAGGTTTTCAGTCAGCCAAGAAATTTGTGAGGACATGGCGAACAATTCACTCATGACCTTATACAAAGTGGGACAACAGAAAAATAGGTTTTTTTGTGCATATTATCATATGTATTTATCTATTATTTGATTATACAATTAAATAAGAATTATTTATAGTTGAACAGTATTACCGCCATTGAACCGATTTACAAATTGATAATGTTGTTTTTATAAGTTGACTATTTCAGTCTTTTGTTGTTATTTATTTTTTTTTGTGGCCTACAGTATTCAGGTGCGCGGTGTGATAGAAGAGAACAGAGCCGAGCCTTTGACAAGCGTTGCCATGGACACGACAATCACGGGTCTTAGGTATCTGGAGGGTCGCCTATATGTGGCCCTGCAGTCTGGAGATCTCGTGATTTACTCTAGAGATTTAGGTGATTACAATGTTTGTCCACAGAACTCATATTACATATTATTAATAACCTTCAAAATGCGAGATGTTTAATTCAAGGAAATATTGGATCTTTGGTGAACTCGGCCCTCACTAAAGTCAACTCGGCTGATTTTCTTCCGAAGTCGGCCTTTTGGGAAAATCAGCTCGGCCCCCGCCTCTATAAAAGTGCACATGTCACAGTCTTTATCAGTAAACGCAAGAAAGATTTAATTGCGAACGTAAGAAGCAATGAATACCACGTAGTTTCGAGTTGCAGTTGCGCAATGTGTTCCGGTCGTATCAAATCACAACTAGTTTTCCAGATACCCATGGTGTATGTTCTCTGAACTTATTGCGATTTCCCATAACACCGTAACTGTACTCCTAAAATCTTCTCCCGCCTGTTGACGTGGCTTTCAGTTAGTAATTAAACCAGTAGTATTCAGCCGTAATCTTTCCTAGCCGCTGTGTGCGTACCGTAATTAATCTATTTATAGATCAAAAAGATGCAGTCTCTGATACTGAGGGGGAGGGCGGCGGGGGGGGGGGGGGGCGGGGAGGGGGACGGGGGGCACTTTGTATCAGATGTGTTACCTTGTGCGTCCAAAAAAGGCGGGGAGAAAGGGGGATAATTTTGAGGTCAGACGCGCTTCGCGCTTAGTACCAATTTCATTAAAAGGGGGGGGGGTGTATTTTTGATATGTCAGGTGATGTAAGTGCATTCTTATGTCATGCTCGTTTCACAGATGTATATTGGGTATATTTTATATGCATCATCAAAACGGACCTGCCACCCCTGGGATTAAAAAAGTGAACAATGCATTTGTTGAGCTGGATCGTTACACTCGTCATATTAATTATAAGTAATTATTGATAAAAAAAGACTTGTGGAGGAATTGTGAATACCGACAGGCAAACTGTCATATCAGGCAGTTTACAACGTGGCTGAAACTTTAAGGCATTCTGTAAACCGCCAGGTGCAGTCATCCACTTTGTAAACCGCCTGTTTCAGCCACCCACTGTGTAAACTGCCTGCCATTTTCTAGGTTATGATCACACCCTGTCCAACGGTACCCAAGAAAGATTAATTTAGATTGGGTGAAAGTTGGTGAAAACAGTATATATATAAAGGATACATATATAATTCCCTATACTAACCTCAGTTCTTTTCTCTCCAGCAAGTCTTTCAATTCGCCTCGCCCCTCAGCCACTTCGCTCAGATCTCTTACGCACGTTTAAAACGATGACGTATATTTTAGACGGAGTATGGGACTTCGACAACAGGGAGACGCTGCACATTGGGAATGCACCAATCACAGCGCTGCTGGCGGTCGGCCGTGACATGTGGGTGGCATGTGGTAGATGCGTGCACGTCGTCACAGTAACCGCAACTGTGACCTCACAAGGGACAGATATTTCCGTTGTAATACTTCATTTTTTGTATTCCATCGTCTTTTAAGTAAAGTGGTGTGGCAGTTTATACTACTGAATTTTTTAGCAACAATATTTAGCACATTAACATATTTTAACAAAAAATTTAGTAAAATAGATTTCATTTAGACTAACTTTAGGATATAGCTATTTGAATTATTTGAGTAACACCCCAAGAAGTGAAACAGTATGATGCGAAGTGACTGTTTGGTTTACAGCGCTTTAAAAATTGTGGCGAAGGTTTTTTATGCTGATGAAAATAAGAATGATTATACTGTAAGCGTCACCTCTGTTACTATGAGAACAATCGTGAACACGAATCGCTGCATTGCAGACACAGCACGACCTGTGTGGGCAGGAGGAGGTGGCAGTGCAGTGTCTGGTCAAGGCCAGTGCGGGGCTGTTCGTGTCCTACAAGGTGCGCATGGAGGAGGGAGGGGGAGGGTGGGGGGAGGAGGTGGCGGTGCAGTGTCTGGTCAAGGCCAGTGCGGGGCTGTTCGTGTCCTACAAGGTGCGCATGGAGGAGGGAGGGGGGGGGGGGTGGGGGGAGGAGGTGGCGGTGCAGTGTCTGGTCAAGGCTAGTGCGGGACTGTTCGTGTCCTACAAGGTGAGCTTGGATCGAGGGGGGCGAGAGGGCTGGGGAAAGGGGGAGGAGAAAGGGTTGGGGTGGGGAAACAGGGGTGGGGTAGGCTGACTGTTATCGGGCTGGAAAAAATGTTGATAACATTAGATGTTGACTGTAGCTCTGGTAGAAAATGGAATTATGCGACTGAGCAGCACCAACGATAAATGTATTCATATAAGAAAAACCAAGTGAAGTGAACCGATATCAAGAATAAAAAACCAAACAGACAAAAGTAAAAAAAAAAAAAAAAAAAAAAACAAGAGAGTGTGGCCATGTGTATGGCGACCTGAGCATGAGCATTTTCAGCACGTGTGATAGCATGAGTGACGTGGCGTTTTATGCTGGCAGGACAAGCCCACGATCCGCTTGTACCACCTGGAGACGATGGTTCACCTGCAGGACGTCAGTGTGTCCTCAGTCATTCACAAGCTCATCCAAGGCAAGTGTAAACTCATGTCCGAGGACAGTATGCTCATGGCTTTCTCCGTTTTCGTTTGAATTTTTTTAACTGTGTGTACTAAATGCAAAATAAAAGATTTAGGAAGAAAAATAACCTGGGGTGGGCTGACACTGACATTAGTCAAACACTATTTTGTGATACATGAAATTTTTCTAGAGATATATCTTGAGTAGGTCATATATTAAAATATCTTACCGCTTTCGACCGTTCTACCTTAAATCCCACATCAGGCAAGCACGTGACGCACGAACAGCAGGAAGCATTCCGTCACGTGAGCATCACGTGTATGACCGCCTACAAGGGCTTGCTGTGGATCGGTACGAGTGTCGGCTGTGTCCTCACGCTGCCTCTACCCCGGCTCGAGGGTGTGCCTCAGATTAAAGGTATAGTGTGTTTGCTGTGTCTTCTACGTCACCCTCGTGTTTTCTTGTTGCTTCAGGCTCATTCAACCTTAAGCGCATGCTCCAAGTTTAAGGTGCGTTGTGCGCGTACTTTCTCTGCCAGCGAAGTGGTTTCTTTTTTTTTTTTTTTCTTTTTTTTTTATTTGTGTTTTTCTTACTAATTCTACCTTAAACGAACCCACTTTACACACGTATCAGTGTCAAAATCAATACCTAAAGCATTTCAACTCCATCTGTATTGAACGTATCTAACCCATGTCAGCTAACCACTTTCCATGAATGACAGAAAAACACGGAAGGGCCTCTGCATGTTAGTTCATGACCGATAACACATGATACGTGATGTTGTCTTCCAGTCCGCCCTACTGTGTCGTACCACTCGCATACTGGAGGGGTGAGGTTCCTGACTCCCATCCACTGCGGCCACAGACAGCTCTACATGCCGCCGCCAGAGCCGACATTCCCCGCCGAACCAGATCTGCTGGATGACGAGAGTTCAAGGTCACTGCCGAAACACTCACTCTCAGTTATTCTACTGCTATGAAACTGCAAATAAAATTAGTTTCAGCTTTGTTCTAGCTGAAACAAAGCAACAACAACAAGAACAAAAAAAAAAAAAAAAAAAAAAGAAAAAAGGGAAAAGCTTGAAAAAGGGTAATGGTTACCGATTGAGGTAGAAATACGGCAAAATTGTAATCATTCATTTTAAACATTTAAAAGAGGTTTTGACCTTTTAACGTCTTACTATTGTACGTAAAGATGCAATAATTGGCAGTTGTATGGTGTAAATCACGAAACTGAGAGGGAAGGGCCGCCGAAATGGGGAAATTCTCGAGTAGTTATTCCGGTAAGATCCCGTCTTAAAATTTAGGTTTAGTTTTCTCCTTTATAAATTTTGATAAAACAATTTCTGTTGTTATCAGTTAATTAAATTGTACTCAATTTGATTGATCAGGTCGGAGGACCAATCAGCGATGTGTGAACAGCAGATGAGGCGATTGGACGGCGTAACGGAAGCCGAATCAGACGATTACAGGTTCTCCCAGTCGGCGAACTTCGACTCGAACGGGCTGAGGGAGAGGAGCGAATTTGGCAGCAATCTAAGCATGACGCGCAACATGTTTGCATCGACACCGGATCTGCGCGGCGGAGACCAGTTCAAATTCGGGGCCAAGGAAGACGTGCAGACACTGTACGGTAGCCTGATGAGGCTCAACAACGAGGAGTTCGACGCTGAGCTGCTGGGGATGAAACACAAGCGGCGGGTGAAGCAGTATATCCCTGGCCTCAGTGCCATGACAACCAAGGCCACGGCACGCCTGTCGCAGATCATGAACAAGACGCCGCAGTCGCCACAATCGAAATACGCCACCCTGCCGATAGTGGCGGAGGACGGAAGCGCGTCCAATCGCTCCTCTTTGCTGGTGGATGAGAGCTTAGAGGAAGCCTATGTGGAGGCAGAACCGCAGTACGTAGAAGCACAAGACCCTGATCCAGGCCACATTGAACCACAAGGTGGTGAACCACACAGGTATTCTAGTCAAGTCTCGGAGACACCCAGCGAGCATAAGCAAGTGTACATTTCACAGAATATCCCAGTCACACTGCTGAACAGCACAATACTGAGCAAGTCGAGCTTAGTGGTGAGCGGCGGTGAAGGTCACATTAACTGGAGTACGCCGCGTAGTATGGACCTAAGCTATGATGATTTATGCCTGCTGCTGTGGCAGTACCGCCAGTAGCTGTGGTGGGGTCTACTTGTTGCTAGTAATAGCCGCTCTAGTTGCACACAGTATTGTCTATCACTTGTTTAGTGTTCATCTTTTTAGCTTAATTTTGCAGCACCACTGCGTTTAATTCAAAGAACTTGAAACTTCAAAGGCTGTTCTTTTTAGCCCAGCTGCCTGAAAGCAGCCAAGGTATTTGACAAGGTAAAGTTAGGCGTGTGTTTGGTGGAACTTCGATGCGTAAACTTTTGACCGAAAACCTTTCTTTTTCAGTTTTAGCCGATCTATTGGAAAGTGAATTTAAAGCCCTTCTATACCTGACTTTATCAAACAAATTTCCTTCTTGTTCGGTATATGTAAGCGGGTTGGAGAAATTGGGGGCACATTACGAAGTACAGTACAGATTGATGGTACTTTCATTTGAAACAGGTATCGAACGGATTGGAGACAATGCGTGTACTCATAGCCTTTGCTTCTTGGTCAGGTCGCTTTCTATCCGGCATATTTTTTTGGAGCTTTCTTTTTTCTGGTTAGTGAAGTAGCTCCCCAAACGTGCATCAAAACGGTGTACTGAGTGTTCTGAGAATTGCACACTGTAGTGTGAGTACAGTTGCACTCAGCTGGGCTTAGTGTCCTTTGAAGTCTTCTTTCTTGACATTTTTGTGCAATATTTTATTGGGTAGGCAACTCCCAATGTTGTTGATAAGAAATGGTTCTAATTCTACAGCAGGCACCATGACGTTTGATTACTGCTTATTGGTTGAATAAATTTCAAAGTTTAAGTCAGAAAATTGTTGAATATGAATGTAGGTATTTGATTTAGAAAAGCACGAAAAGGGCGTCCAGGTCTGGGGCTTGTCCAACGTCTGTCCGTCCGCCGACTCGCTACGCATGTATGTCTGATCATCGATCGCAGATTGAGCTTAATCAATAATTCAGTGTGATGTAAACAAGAAAAATACTCCAAAAAAATCAATGAATGCTTATAATTAGCTCATTTCTTCCTTCAGTCGTAGGTTGATACATTTCACTTAAGTACTTTCTTCTCTTCTACCTTGGAGCTGCCTTGCTTACACCTTATTGTAGCTAACTGTTAAGATTTACCCATCTGCCTCTGTCTAGATGTTCTGTTGCCGTATTCACGAGCATCTAAGTTTATTTACCTAGATATTAAACTTAGATCTCAAGACTAAACTTAGTACTGGGCCGATTTCACAACTTAAGTCTAGACCTGGTCTGAAACCAAGTTTCAAACCCAGTCTAAATAGGGTTTAAATGCACAGCCAGAAATAGAAGATCACATATGAATGCGGTCTAGACCGAGGCTGTGAAATTCATTTTGGTCTGAAACCCAGTCTTAACAGCGGTCTAGACTGAGTTTGCTCCAAATCAGGTCTAAACTTAAGTTGTGAAATCGGCAGTAAGTTTACTTACTTACTTCATATTCACAGAAGTAAACTTACGTTCTAAGTTCAATATTGCAAAATTTTCAAAAAATAGTACAACTAATCGGAATCATATAAATGGGTTGTCAATTTAAACAAAGGTCGAAGGCCGATGAAAACTTTTAGATGTTTCGGGACGGCAAAGCTTCTTCTTGTTTCCGACTCCAAATTTTCGAGATTTTCCACCAACGAATTAATGCCTTCTCTTGAAATCTATATCGAGTTAAGATTTTATCGTCATTGTAAATCTCAAATGGATTACTCCTATTTCGAAACACTCTTTCCCTCCGAAAACCCTTTCATCTTCTCCATTTAATCTCAATAAATTCATTGTTGCCAAGGTAAACAAAACACTCTGGCTATTTGAATATGGCGTTGGATTGAACTTAGAAATCTAAGTGTAGTCCGAAGTAAACTTAGAATTTTGAACTTATACTTGAGTGTAAGTTTAAACTTACATTTTGTGAAAACCGCTAAGTTTAACCAACGGGAATCTTACACTTTCGTGAATACGGCCACTGGTGTCACCACTTCTGTTTGTACATAGCCGTCTCTAATGGCAACGCATATCACTTTTTTCTCTACAAAAAACTGACTGAAGGTGTTTGACACACTTACTAGAATTGTGTTCAGATATTTTTACTTGATAAACATCTGCTACTAATGGCGATGCGACCAAAACAGTTTACCAAAATGGTGAAATTTTTAAAATATGCACAATTGTGTATAAACGATAGCGGTTAAGTCAGTTCATGTTATTATGTCTCCCCGACCAAGGGGAGACATATAGTGTTTGTACGTTCTGTGTGTGTGTATGTGTGTACGTGTGTGTGTGTGTCTGTGTGTGTGTGTGTGTGTGTGTGTGTCAGTCTGTTGTGAACAAAGTGTTGTGTGCAAGATATCTCGAGAACGAAACGTCGGATCAACTTCAAACTTGATCGAATTATTTCTTGGTAAGGTCGGACGGTTCTATCAACTTTTGACGCATGTCACGTGATTAGGGCAAGCGTATGACGTCATTACGTAAAAATTTTGTGTGCGAAATTTCTCAGCCGCTGAACATCGGGGAAAGTTGAAACTTGGTGAGATTGTTGCTTGGTTGGTCCGAAAGACGCTGTAGATTTTTTTTTGCGAGTAGAACGAACGAATGCGGCGTATGACGTCATCATGTAAAATATGTATATATTTTGAACACGATCTTGTGTGCAAAATATCTCGATAACGGAAAGTTCTATCGACTTCAAATTTTATATGAATATTCCTTGGGTCAGTCGGCGGGTTCTATCAATTTTTGACGCATGTCAGGTGATTAAGGCAGGCGTATGACTTCATTACGTAAAAATCTTGTGTGCGAAATTTCTCAGCCGCTGAACATCGGAGAAAGTTGAAACTTTGTGGGGTTGTTGCTTGGTTGGTCCGAAAGACTCTATGTATTTTTTTCGCGAGTAGAACGAACGAATGCGGCGTATGGCGTCATCACGTAAAATATGTATATATTATAAACAAGGTCTTGTGTGCAAAATATCTCAATAACGGAAAGTCCTATCGACTTCAAATTTTACATGTATATTCTTTGGATCAGTCGGACGGTTCTCTCAACTTTTTTCGCATGTCACGTGATTAGGGCAGGTGTATGACGTCATTACGTAAAAATCTTATGTGCCAAATTTCTCAGCTGCTGAACATCGGAGAAAGTTGAAACTTGGTGGGATTGTTGCTTGGTTGGTCCGAAAGACTCTGTAGGATTTTATCGCGAGTAGAACGAACGAGTGCGGCGTATGACGTCATCACGCAGAATATGTATATATTATAAACAAGGTCTTGTGTGCAAAATATCTCGATAACGGAAAGTCCTATCGACTTCAAATTTTATATGAATATTCCTTGGGTCAGCCGGACTGTTTTATCAATTTTTGGCGTGTCACGTGATTAGGGCAGGTGTATGACGTCATTGCATACAAATCTTGTGTGCGAAATTTCTCAGCTGCTGGACGCCAGAGAAAGCTGAAACTTGGTCGGATTATTGCTTGGTAGGTCCGAAAGAAACTTTAAATATTTTTCGCAAGTAGAACGAACGAAAGCGGCGTATGACGTCATCGCGTAAAATAAGTATATTTTTAACCAGATCTTTTATGTGTAATAGCTCGATAACGAAAAGTCATATCGACTTAAAATTTTATATGGATATTCCTTGGTTCAGTCAGACGACTGTTTCAACTTTTGACGGGTAAAAAGTTATCTGTTCTTAAAAAAATATCTCGACATCGGGAAGTCGGATCGACTTTAAATTTGATGTAGTTATTCCTCGGATAAGTCACACGGTTTTGTTAAACATTATTAAACTCGTATAGAAAATCAAGAAAGGTGCATAACGTCAACACCACCCCCCCCCCACCCCAGCCTCCCCCATTTTTGGCTGCTTTGTTATCTATGCATGGGTGTTAACTGCACTGGGGATTTCGGAAGATTTTCCGGAAGATTCTCTAGTGTTCCTGCATTCTTTAGAAAGCTTCAAACAGTAACAGCATTATTGTCGGTCCATTGCTATTTGTTATTGCCTGAAATTGAGCTTTTTGTGCATTTCTCATCTATGGCTGTTACGTAACGTGCCACTCAGTCAGGGGTCAGTTTCAGGTGCATGAAGAAGTCGTTATCTACGAGGTCATGGAATGCTATTGTCGTAATATAGTTCTAAGCAGCTCTAGCTATTGATTTTTTTTCGCCGCATACTTGATTAGGTTGCCAAGATGTGCTATATATAGGCGCCATGTTGTATCGATTAGCATTGTTTGCTGAAGCATTTTTCGCTATTAAATTGGGTCGTCCGATATCTTGTGTTATGAGGAGTAGCTCACCATTTTGCCAACGAAATGCCTCCCCCTTCTCCCACCGAGGTGCGTCATCTGATGCGCAGTTATGAAGAATGCCTTCCTAGTGCTATTTGGCCGATGGGAATGTGCGAAGACAAGGTTACAGACCGTTACCGTTGCCTTGGGTAAAAGGGTTAGAGTTGTGTTTATAGTCGGACCTACAGTAAATAGCTGGGGGGAGGGGCGTGTGGAGGTTGATGGTTAGCAAAAAAAAAAAATCCCGACCGCCTTCAAGACCTGGATAAGAAGATGTAAAGTAAGAACCGTTTGTCGTGACCCCTTCCACTTTCAGGTAAAAAGACGTAGTCTAAAACCTGCCTGTCTTGACCACCTTCCAGACCCGGATAAAAATGTAACGTTCAGTAAAACTGCTATAGTGACCAACTTCAGATCTGGATAAGAGGGGCCTACAGTAAAACCCGTTTTAGCGACCACCTTCCAGACTCCGATGAAAAAAGATGCTCATTTATATCTGTTTCAGTGACCACCATCTGTTTGGTTTATTTTGAGTTTTTTACAATGAATGACGGTTATGTTTGCAGAAATGAATATTTTTTTTCAGTTTGGGGGGGGGGGGGGGGGGGGGTCATGGGTGTAGTCGGGGAGACATTTGTTTTTGTTCACAAAAACAAGAAACTAAGTAGGTATCGATTGAAAGTGTGTAATATAAGCCTGCACTTTTTATGTTTTGTGTGCACTGGCCGCTCTAGTTGTTATTATTTTTATTTTTTATTTATTTATTTATCTTTATTATGATTTTTTTTTTTGTTTGTTTCATTTTGTGTATTTCTTGCGGTTTTTTCCGGTTTCCCCAGTTTTTAACCAAGTCATACCTGTGTATTGGATTTCACACTCAGCGAAAAATCGAGTTAATTGAAGAACTTCTGAACCTACGGAAATCACATATGTAACGTAAAAACCCAAGTCAATCGGTTTTATACTACGGGTTTTTTTTTTTTCTTAAAAAAAACAAACACATGGATTGAGGTAGTAACAGTGATCCATGGACAGCCATATTATGTACATCTATGGCAACAGTGATCCATGAACAGCGATGTTACGTTATATCCACATGGGGTAGATGCTCGTCCTACGTGAGTGCTGATTAATGTTTGATGTGGTCCCTGCTTTGATTACTGCGATACTTGTACAGAAGTTACTAACAGTACGTTTTGTTAAACAGTTGTTTTATTGCAATGCGTCCCTCTCCTTTGACCATAATCGTGTTTGTGGTGAAGTATACCTAACGGTTTTGGAAAGGGAATGTAGGGCAAAATGAAGGAAATGGCTCTTTTGTGGTACTCGTTTGACATAATTGGACCGATGTTTTTAAGAATGAAGCGCTTTTCTTGGACACGCAAGGGGGTAATTACTAACTGCAGCATTAACAAGTTGTCAATGAAACTGATTGAAGTCCTCTCTATAATTTAGTCACCGCTTTTCGGTATAATCGACACTAAACCCTCATCACAAAGTTAAAATGACGAAGTTTGAGAGCTCATGATTGTCAAATTAGCCGCGAAAGTGGCAAACCTTAAGGAGCTGCGCACCGATAATAAGAATGCAGGACATCTGCATCTGTCATCATCCCCCTCCCAGCCTGTCCCCCTGCTCCTTTTGCAACTCGGTCGGCTGCCCCCCCCCCCCCCCTTCTTCTTCCCAGTTAGAAAGATAATGTGAAAGTGTTTTGGTTTTGGTTTTGGTTTGTTAAGACAGTAAATCTGTTGCGGTTAATCTACCGGAAATTATGTCATTTCAATTCTACAACAAGAAATGAAGCCTGGTAAATGTGAAAGTCACGAATTTTGGTTTTGTAGCGTCTAACAGAGACTTTGTTTAGATTATTTATTCTGTTTTCTAGTTTCTGCTCGACAACGTTTTTCTCGGCTCAACGACCTCGATAGTTTGATGATGCGCATTTTGTCCGACAGGTTTCATGAAACCGCACTGGTTACAATTTCTGTGAATAACACTCTAAAAGCTGGTCCTCATTGTCTCTGTCTCTCTTCCTTTTCTTCTCATTTTCTTTCCTCTTTCTTCTTTCTGTTTTTGCCTCTCTTTCTCCCTTTCTGTGTCCCTCCCTTGCTTACTCACACTTTCTGTCTATCTGTCCTTATTTTACTCTTTTTTCCTCGCTCTGTCTTTCTGTCAGTGTCACACCGTTTGTCTTTCTGTCTTGCACTGTCATCCCTGTATCCGATGTTCATTCCTTTCTTTTTTATTTCTTGAAGAAATGTCTTCATTTTCTAAAATACAAATTGAAAATTAATACTTTGGAAAAAATTGAATTCCAACCAATTTATTAAAATTCTGTGCCAATTTTTGTTTTTTATGTATCAAAAGATTAAGATTTTTTAATGGACAAACCAGTGTGTAAATGGGCGCTCCGCATTGGTAAACATAGGAGTGAGTACAACAGTGACCTGCTCGGTTTATAAATGAGCAAGTATTAAAGTTCCCAATATGCGGCTAAAATCAAAAGCAGTTCACTCTGCCTAATAGTTATTCCAGTGCCTAAGACAGTAACCGAGTGAATATAATACTGTAAGCGATCCAGTTTGCTTATTACTAAGGCTGAATCTTAGTTGTCGAAGTGCTGTCTGGAATAGGAGTGTTATATTATTTCAGTAATAGATTTTTGTGGTCTTCCGCACATTTCCGGAAAATATCCTAAACTGAATCTTAACACCATTGGTGTTGCAAAGACAGTTTTTACAACAAATATTGCAACATTTTTGTCCGAGGTATTTTTGATTTATTATCAACTTCGCCCTTTCTGGGAAGTGCCAAGTTGTCATTCCTTTATCTTCAGTCATGTTTTGAAAGTGCCGAGAGTGACCAGCCAGCTCATACAAAACACGTTCACCAGGTTATAACCGGGATTGTGCTCGTCCCAAGCTGTCCGGGTTTCCAGCTGGTTTGGAAACCCGTGTGTAAGCAACAATAGTTAACACAAGGCGCAATAGGAAATGGAACCAACTAACGAAGTAACGCAGTAAGGCCTTTCCTTGCTGATAGTGTTTCGTGGGTCACTTCGGGTCACTCTGGATAAGGGACACGTCTTAGACCAATTGTTTGATTGAAAAGGAAGTGCGAGGTGTTGACTGGGAAAATATAGCGATAAAAGTACCGAAGTGGCCCAGGTGGTACACAAATGTTTTGTATTATCTGATTTGCAGTACGATTTGTTCAGTTAACATGTCAATACCACATTTTAGCAATACCACAGTTCAGCCCTCTCTTCCAGCCCCCCCCCCTTCCCCCCCCCCCCCAAAAAAAAAGAAAATCAACCTAAATGCTGGAAAGCAGGTGTGCACGCAAAAAAATCGAAAGTGCAAATCGCTTTGTTCAGTGTTCACTTTGTGCCCGTTATGTGTTGTTCTGCTTCTTCGGCACCCACGTATGTACTTTCTCATTCGATTGTTGATAGCTTAGTCTGTCCATTGCATTGGCTACACCTATTACGTTTAAGGACTGGTAAACGTTGTTGCAACACAGGAAAAATAACTGGCATAGGAAGTCTATGTTTTATCTTATTTTCTGTCCTGTTTTATTATGCTAATAATCGAATTGACACAAAGGGCTGTTGTTATGCGGATATTGTGATTGTCAATAATAAAATGTGCCTGGTTGTATCAAATAATGCTGGTGATTTAAATAAATTATGCTGTGAACAGCATGTGTTCCCCTGTTGCTATACATAATCAGTTCTAAATGTTTTGTTTACTATTGATAGTTTAATCATTTATATAATCTGAAAGACAAGCTACGACGAGACAATCTGTTCGGTTGTATAAATTTGTGTATGCCTCATGATTGAAAACCTGTACCTCACTTTGAGGGTTATTGGTAGGTTTGAGGTTGTTTGATTGCTTAAGTTGTGGGAAACAATCTTTAATATATTTAAAAAGCTACAAGATTCCAAGGTCATTGTTAAATAGTTTTAACTGTGTGATTTCAAAGATTTTATTAATCACATTCGAAATTTAGTTTCCGTATTCTTCAAGAAATCCTTGATTGAATTTGATTCAGATTCTTATTTGATTCCATGAAATTTTCTGGGCTTCCAGACCCTCTGTGCTCTTTCTGTAATGCCTTCAAGGTTGTTGATTGGTTTTGTCTAGTTTTCTAAAACATTAACTCCACTTCACTTCCCCCTCCCGCACGCCCACCTCCCCCCTCCCGCACGTCCCCCCCCCCCCGCAAACGCCCACCCTCCCTTCCTTGTTCGCCATCCTCCGGGCATGACATACATGTCTAAAAAAACCCCAATAAAAGTAAGATTACCATAAAAAAAATGCATTGTATGACTATGTGAGATCATGTGAGTAGGCACAGCCCCCCCCCCCCCCCCCTCCTTTTGTACTTTTTTTATGACATGAACCTCGAAAATTCTGTCACACAAAATTTCAAAATAGAATTATTGTTACATGTATTATTTTTTTTCTAGTTTTTGCTAATGGGACTGGGGCGAGACGTTGTTCTGTCAGACAACAAACTCTTGGAAGCAGTCCCTCTGCCCCCTCCCTCCTCTGCGGAAAAAAACTGACGATTGTAAGCCGTGTCAAGGTCAGGATTTACCAGTAATATCAAAGACGACATCAGAAGCACAACAGTACGCTGATACAATCTAGAATTTCCTTATGTTCTGTGTCGGCTCTTCTTGGTTGTTTCATTTTAGCTTAAAAATGTATCTTGTCGTGTGCGGATTATTTGATGTATCCAAAATATCCTTAGATTGTTTTTCAGGAGTTTATTAAACAATTTTGGACAGCAGTGTGTTTTCCTTGCGAGTAGTCTCATATTGCAATCCTCAGCTAGAGCATTAATGTGAACTTGTCAACATTTAGCCACCGGCATTCTGTACAACCCTAGTAACAGCGAATAGCATTGGTCACGGAATGTAACTACCGGTAAATGACCATTTAATGCAGTTCACAAGTTCACCATTATTCTTGTGATTTGCATTCGAGCTTCAAATGTTAATTAAAAGCCTTGAGTGACATTCATTAGTGATGAATGTCATCTAGTTGAACAAAGCCGTCTAATTATATTGAAATTTACATGAAAATATTGAATCAAAAATGACCTCAGGCATTGTCCAAACCATGCAGGAATTAAAGCAATCCATTATTAAAAATTACCCAGGTGTTTAAACTAAAACATATTTTGTTTTCAATTCTAGACCTTACTAGAGTTATAGAACTTGACAGACAGCCACTTATCCAAAAATTTAATAGAGTGGTACCGGTATTTAAGCGCGCATAACGGTCTCGTAGTGCGGAGCACACGTGATGTTTTCGCCAATGAACGGGGGGGGGGGGGGAATGAAAAACATTACTTTTACCATAAATGTTTTTATTATCGTAAAACAACAAACATGGGATTTAAAATCACAAGTTACTAAAACATCGACAATTGAAAAATCACGCAGACTGCATTCACACGACACCGGATTTACGCTTCCTGTACAGCATTCCTTTCACCTGTGTGCATATTACTCACCCTTATTTAACGTAATGTGAATGCAGCCTCCTTACACGTGTGGAAATACGAGAAACGAACGAAATAATAAATAGAAAATTAAACATGGATTCAATAAATTAGAAATGTGTTAAACCACTGGATAACCCCAGAAAAAAAGCAACAGAGATCCTACTTAGTACAGATCCCAGTTCACGTTTTTTTTCACTGGGAAAATAATAGCATATATGCAAGACATTCCTTTGGGAATTAGTTCGGACGAAACAAAAAAAAAAGATGGTCCATTCTACTGAAATGTTAGTTTTAACAAAGGGTCACCGTCACACAAACGCAGGGTGGTAACGATGGGCCTTGCTGCCTGGGAAGTAATCGTGCTCAGAAAGAAACAAAAATCGATTTCAAAATATGTTGGTAAAAAATCAGGTAACCTTGCAGTACTGTATAATGGGCAGCAATTACTTTCTGATTGACCTCTCGGTTATTTAATCAGAATAATAAATACGTGAAAAGGGGGCTAAAAGAAGACGCTGACGACTCACACATTGTAAGCGGCGTTACTGAACTGAAATCGTAGCTTAAAATGATATTCCGTGTCAAAATGATATCATTCCGTGTCTGCATTAACAGAGATAACCGCAATGTTTCTGCTGACTTTGAATCTATCAAGAGAAAAAAAACTTCCTGTTTCAGTTAAACAATGTGCAATTAAATGTAAGAATTTCAAAGTTTCATTTCAACATCCGCGTTCTAAGTAAATATTTAGGTACCTTGTAAACAATGAAATACTTCCTAAATACTTAAATAAGTTCCTTGCACTACTTGTGACACTGGTCAATCATGTAGCGCTTCGCTGCTCAAAGCAGTTCACCTGCATATTGTTCCAAATTACTACGCCTTTCTTCCACATTTAATATATGCTGGACCAACCCATAAACATGATAGTCGCAAAAACCTGATAAACGCAGTATTAACCAGTATTGGCCATATTTAAATGAAAAAGTAATTTGAAATTTTACCAAAAAGTGCCTGATATTTAACCGCAATTCGGGTAATGGAAAGGCCAAAAAAAAAAATAAAAATTAAAATAAAATGTGTTTTTTGCTGAAATATAAAAAAACTGGAACAAAGTTTAAATTTTTGAAAGATTACTGTGGTTGTTACACAAGACGCCTTCATCAAGGAGCTTTTATCATGTGACAATATCTGAGAATTCTAATGTTTCAAAAAATAAACAGGCTTATTGGATTTTATTACATAAGCAAAGAGGAAACGCGTGAAATAAAAGCGAATGACACAGGGGACGGACACCGGCAGTTTCAATAAACGAAGGACGTCTTTTATTCTTTCTCCTACCATATATATATATATTTATATATATATATATATATATGCCTTTTGTTGTGCAATGATTAGTTGCTTATAGAGATATATGTCTTAGTTAAGTAACAGCCGGACACATCAAGCCCGTGGTGTTAGTCCGAATCCCGGGACCACCCCCTCCCCCCCCCCCCCAGAAAATCGTCGATATTCGCTAAAATGTATTCAGTTCTATGGTGGCTTTCTCTAGATATGGCAAGAATCTGGATGGCGGGAGTTTTTAAAGCTGTTACTAAAATGGAGGGGGGGGGGGGAGTTCTCCAAGGGATAATTTTTCCAGTCACCTGATAGGTAAAAGAACACACCAAAGTGTCATGCTCCGGGTTAAATAACTCTAAAGTGAACGTACTTTCACAGACTCGAAAAGCCTCAAGTTTCTCACGAACTGTTGAAACTTCAGTTTTTGGGTACCTCTTTTTTACGTCAACCTTTATACGAACATGGCGATATTTTTCAGCATTGTCCAAATAAAGGCATCATTCAGAGGAGCAGGAGCGACAATTGAGAAGATCAATATGTTTCTTTACCATCGCCTTCCTTAGCTCCATTTAACATGTCACTAGCCGTGAAACGATCGTTGCTTTTGTGTCGAGGATTTCCGTTATCGTAGTGACGGGAAACCCGACCATTCTTCTCACTTCCTTGGCTCAAGGAAAACGGTTTGATTAACGAATTTAGCAGCGAACGTCAAGCAGCGCACCTCACGCAGCTCAACTCATACAGCCCCACCTCACACAGCACACCTCACGCAGCTCAACTCACACTGGCGCACCTCGAGTAGCTCAACTCACACTGCCGCAACTAAGGCAGGCGCATCTCATGCAGCAAAGTTCCAAACTCACTTGACATACAGTAAAGCTCTACTTGGAACCTCAAAACACTTGGAAATACACAGGCAGGGTCACCTCACAGTGTGCGTGGTCCGTGTGAGAAATCTCCCTGTCACAAACAGATCCTTAATAACCCAACGGACTTCACTACAGTTAATATCATTTAACCAGTGATCATTATACGTTACATGACTTGGGGAAAACCCTGTAATCTAATTAGTCGATCCTTAAGTCCATCATATAACGTTAATGTTTACCATAACGCAAAGTCGAAAAGTACTGTATTTACTTGTAACCAAAACGCCAATTAAGAATACACCCAAGCACACACTGACCTGTTCTGAGTCAGCAGGAAGATATTACTAACCAATTACGAAAATGTTGACCTGACCGGCAACATTTTCTTGAGTTTCAACACCACTTCATGTTGACTCAAAGTCAACATCTGCTGAATGCTGCTCGGTTTGCTTAGTAAACCCAACATAACAACACAAAACTTTCTTCGGGCCGTCCTTGTGACAGCCAATACTAGCGACCACCGACAAAATCGACACGCACGAGTGTGTTTGAGGTATCCACAAGGGAACCACTTACATTTCTTGCATAGCTTGGCCACACCCATCTGACTGGCCTCATGATTCTGACCGAAACACGGAACACTTCATACAAAGTGAGCAAACAGTCAACTGCATTTTTTAACATCCTACTAAAAAACACCATTGCATATTAAGCTGTATTCGCTACAAATGAAATACTACCGTTATTATAAATAGTTATTATTTTGAAGTCCCCACACCCTGCGTACAATATGCAGTGACTTCGGCATGTTTCACGATCATTTTTTATAACTTAATCAAGTAAATGAACAAAAATATATACTTCGATAGAGGCGGTCACGGATAACTTGATGTGCTCCGAATTTCAAAGTAACACAAGTTAATTTTACTAGAGAATTGAACCTCGGGACTAAATGGTCAATGCATATTATTTGAATTACAAATTAAACATTCTCAAATTACAGAGTACTGTCACACACAGAAAATCTTGCCTGATATCTTGGTTTTATTTATTATATTATATAGTTTTCCTTTTTAATCTTCTTTTTTTTATACGTTTATTTTTTGTCCCAGCCAATAGTATTCATGCCAAAGCGATTACCTCCGGGACGAAAATAATAAGTAACTGACACGAACGAATGTACGTAAATATTTGCCTATCGTATTCTAACAGTATTTTAGTCACGTTCTATACAGGGGTGAATCCAGGAGGAAGGGCAGAAGGGATCCCTGAGGTAGGGACAGGAGGTCCGAAGCTTCCCTCCTTTGTGAGAATATTTCAAAGTACATTTGTTACAATTTTTGACAAAAAATTCGGCTTGATCCTCGCCTATAGCCCCCCCCCCCTGCACTCCCCCAGAAATCCTGCTGGATCCAGCCCTGCTGCATAGTCTGTACAATTTTTACGAGAGATCAATGAACACCGTACATAAAGTCCGCTTTGTTTAAATTAGAAAAGTCGCCTGCTAAAAACAAGTAAGGCCACACTCTAAAGAAAAGCCCAACGTGAACCAAAATGTTCGTTCTTTCGTTAGGGGCAAGTGACTGAATGTCTTTCGGCTGTTCTGAACTTTTAAATCCCGGATGCTTTAAAGACAGAATATTTCATTAACATTCCGCGTCTAGGAACCGCGATCAAAGGGCTGAAAAGTGCAGGCTTTCGAAACAGCATTCAAATTCCTGGCTTATTTTCCTATTCTTCTCCTTGCAAAAAACGTTGTTTTTCGCCTTTGTTAACTTTTCGCTACAAAATTCACCAATTACCAGTAAATTTGACCGTGAATCACCAACATATTTATTTATCTGCTCCATCGAATTCCTTTCTTATCTTTTCTATTTATTTTTCAAGGCAAACAGAGCAACTTTCTATCTTTCAATTCAGTTATTTTCATATTTTTTTATTAATTTATTTTTCAGTTATTGTTATATTTTTATTAATTTATTTTTATTCTTTTTGTTCGGATACACAGACAAAACCGTGTATTATTTCAAACCATGACAGAACCCGCAGCGCTTTCCCACCACCTTTTGTCATGATCATTACGACTGCTGTCTCCCGCCGAACAGAACGGCTGGACGATGAAAAATAATACGAGAGCCTTAATTAACTGTCCCACCACGCTTAAGAAACCACTTAATTAACTGTCCCACTACGCTGAAGAAATCACTTAATTAATCCTTCCACCACGCTTAAGAAACCACTTAATTAACTGCCCCACCACGCTTAAGAAACCATTTAATTAACTGCCCCACCACGCTTAAGAAACCACTTAATTAACAGCCCCAACACGCTTAAGAAACCACTTAATTAACTGCCCCACCAAGGTCAAGAAACCACTTAATTAACTGTTCTACCACGCTTGAAAAACCACTTAATTAACGGCCGCCCCCGCTTAAGAAATCACTTAATTAATCGTCCCACCACGCTAAAGAAACCACTTAATTAACTGTCCCACCACACTTAAGAAACCACTTAATTAACTGTTCCACCACGCTTGAGAAACCTCCCCTACATCGATCCTTAATGCACCGATCTACAGGTTTTATTCCAGCGAGGTACATATATCCCACCACAGACATCACCACACATACCTTCATAGCTCAGGGAATAATTATTCCCTTAACAATGGCATTGTTTTTAGTTTTTCATTTTGACTCGTTCATAGAACTTATAAATTGTTTGATCTGTTAATCGCTATGGCACACAGAAAATCGAGATCTGTAGCTAACACGGTCCCATGACCATCTCCACTCACAAACGCACACGCATGGCTACCCAACGCACAATGAATTAACTTTGAGAAGAAAACAACCACCATATTAATTACAGATACACGTCGAAACACTGTTGATCAAAAAATACTAACACCTTGAATAAAACGTAGCAATAAAAGGTTTTGTTGTTTTTTTTTCTTATGTACATATTATGTGAAAAACATTAGGCCAAGAAAAACGCTGAAATGTTTCCAACAAAAACTACGCACAATTTCATCCCGATCGTAATTACAGGTTTTGATTGTTTTGCAAGTTATACTACATGTCGCACAAACACATTGAACAAGGAAAAACATGGGCTGTGTTTCTTGACCGAAATTGTTAGTATTTTGATTCCAAATTCAGGATTTTTCCTGAAAGAAAGGGCATTCACTTTTCCGTCCCCTCTCTCTCCTTTTGTCCCTTTTGCAAGAACATTCGAACGCCCGATTCACAAGAAAACACTGTATAAAAAAATCCACATTCAATCTAGCCTCTGAACTTTCCGTGAGTGGAATTTAAATTATCATTTAATCGTTTAATTTTGCCCAGTCCAGTGGCTAATTTATTTTCTAAAAATTATCGAAAGTCAGCCTAGCTCTTTTTTCTTATCTTGCTTTTAATGAAACGTACAGCGGTACAGCTCTTAATTGTTTCTTTTTTTTTAAACTTCACAGCAAATGTTTGCTTAATTTATTTAATGTTGTGCAGACTGCTATAAACTCGCTACTGATGTCTCGTGTATACAAGAACATTTTTACATGTAGATTTTTCACCGACTTTGTGCAGATGTTTCTTTTTATTTACTTTTACAATCTGTCTAAATAAAATGACGACGTGACACACACGTACAGCTGATGTGGCAACGGCAGCTTTTCTTTGACTTAAGTCAACATGCCGAATGCTGTCATAAACTGAATCAATAAAATAAAATTTAAACAAGTTCAGCCTTTTTGATGCCCTAGATTTAAATTCAATTTAGAACAGCGTAGTAAATTACTAACAAATACACATAACGCCAACCCTCAGTCACATTTTTTGCACATAAACAACGCAATTCCTTTCTCTAAGGCAACATATTTCAGCACGTATATTTTTGTTTACGTACTAAACGCACATCGCCAATTCAGGAAAGAGCATTTAAAAAACATCATTAAACTTAAAAGTTTGTTAATTCTTTGGTGACTTCTCAAATTTCACATTTCGCAAAATTTCCCCGTCGCTCTAATCTAAGAAAAAAGTAAACAACTGGCCCAAAAAGAAAACTATAGGAAAAGGATGTTTATTTGCGAGGCTGTTTATCTGCACACAACACCGGCACAAAAGTTGACCACCCGACTCATTATTTACTTCAGATACCCAGACCAATTAGTTGCCACCCAGGTGACCAAACCCAATAAATTCGTTGCCCGAGCCATAGGCGACCTTGAAATCTCAACCCTGAACTTCTCCATTTAAAGCAAGCTCCATGCATTTGGAAAGCAAACTGAAAAACAGGAAGACTTTCCTTGGATCACACTAGCAAAGTCACTCGAAATCCGAGTACTCTGCACTGGACGCCGAAATATGAAGCCCCGCTCCCTCCCCCCACCCTCCCACATCAACATACGTCCTGCTGATACCCAGTGCCGCTTCATTCATTTTATTCTACTACTGTTTTACCCTCAGTTTGAATGAGCCCCTTCCCCTCCACCCCACATCAACATACATCCGCCGATACCCAGTGCCGCCGCATTCATTGAATTCTGTATCTGTTATTTTACCCTCAACTTTTTTTTTTACAGACAAATCCAAGTCGTTTTAGGAAGTGTCACACAAAACCTTTGTTATATGATTCCCGGTCAACACTTGACACTACTGACCAGGAAGCACTTCCGGTCCCGCATTTCCCGGGATTCTGTGCTTTACGGAACATATAACGAAGCCCATACTGACTTACCTCCAGTGAACATTAGTTCGTGTTGACCTTTTGCGAAATGCTGACCTAAAGGTCAACATTTGCAATGCAGTCCACATCACCTAATGTTCACTCAAAATAAGTTAATATTTTCTAACGGTTACATTCTTAGTTACGTTTAATCAGCTTTTTCACTGGTATCTGTATTTCTTGAGCGCGTCATTTCCAAGGTCAACAACAAGCACGTGACCGTCACGTGTGGTAGCCAGGCCACTCGGGCGCTTGAGCTTATCCTCGTGGCTATCGATAGCAAACTTGAGTTGCCCATCGGCACTGAAATACAGCACCGACCCACCGGCTTTTCCCTGATGCGTTGCTAAGATGTTGCCGTGCTGGTCTACCGTCACGCCTCCGTAGCGACCGCGCGAGTGCTCGTTGCTATGGATCTCTTTGAGGAACTTGCCCTTTCGCGTGAACAGCTGCAGGCGGTGGTCGGTGACTAGTATGTTATCTGTGTGAGGTACAGCATAAACAGAGCTGATGAGCTTAAACTGCCCTGCCTTATCCCCCCTGCAGCCTATCTGCGATACAAGACTTCCCTGAGCATCGAACACAAGCAGCTGGCCTAGGCCATTATCGGCCACTATGATTTCTCCGTGCCGATTTACTGTGATGGAAATGGGTTCCACAAACTTTGCACATGTGAACTTGTTGACAACCTGGCCTTGACCGTTCAGCTCGGAGACGTGCTTGGTACGCCAGTTGATGGCCACTAGCGTGTTAGCGGGGGTGAGGGCCAGCCCCGTCCCGCTGTGCTCTTCCAAGCCATGCTGCCCGATGTGATTGACAAATCTGAGATCGGCATCCAACACTTTGATGCGACTATTTCCCGTGTCCAGCACGTAAATACTTTCATTGTCGTCAATCACCACGCTGATGGGTTGGATGAATTGCAATTCGCCACAGCCGCGATTACCCACTCGTGCCACTGGATTGTGGTGTGTTGTAACGTCAAAGGACAGTGGTGAGTCGCGAATAGGTCGATTGAATATCTCCAAGCCGAGGGTGTGCTTGCCGGCCGTGTTTGGGGTGAACACGACGCTATACTTTCCCGTGTTGTGATCAATCACTGAGCAGGGCACAATGTCCCCGGACTCATGGCTGAGCTTAGCCACCAAGGGATCGGAGCCGCTATTGCGTGCGTTTCCATGGTAATCCACCGTTGTCACCGTCACTCGGGTAACCAAGTGTATGGTGGGTGGGTCGACATTGGCTGTGCACAGAGCCGGGAACGTCTTGCTAATGCGGATCCGGCCGAATATATCCATAGCCGACTTGAGATCCAAGATGGCGGAATTGTGCGTGAATTCCAGCTTCACGAACGCATTCTCGCGGGGTTCGACGAGATTTGAGGACATGTCCAACTTCTCGTTCAAATCACCTATCTTCTTTGTGATATTCCGTACTTCAACCTGCTGCTGTAAACCCTGGCATTCCGTCTGAACTTTTTGCTTCTCGTTTTCAATGATGTCCAGCTGCTCCTTGAGTACCTTCTTTTTGTCCTCACACACACGCTGCACGGCGCGAATCAGCTCGCGACGTCGGTCCTCCACCATCGCCAAAATGTCGGCAAAGGTCTGCGAGATTGTCTCCATACACTTGTCACCACTCGATTGGACGTTCTCTATTTCTTCGCTGACGACCTAGTCAACAATCAAGAAGGGGGACTTCAGAACGAGCGCACTGGCTCACATATAGACAGCCATGTACAGCACGAGAACAGCTGATCTTTTCTTTGCATATGAACAAACAATAGATTCCTTTAGTACGACAATCACTTTTTTCAATTACTGAGGTTAATAATTACTACAACAGACAACAGAACGCAGAGCAATCTCCACAAGGTGTGTCCATTTTATTCCATGGATCATTCACCGGGCGTTGGATGGTTAAACATTAAAACGCGTTAGCATTTGCCGAAATATATAACTGCACTTTTTTTCAAAATGTTTTTATTATAATTTATAAGGAGGTCATCACTGAGAACACTGCCCACTTCCGAAAGAGGTCATCAGTGAGAATACTGACGACTTTCCAACGAGATCATCATTGAAAATACTGATAACTTTCTAAAGAGGTCATCAGTGAGAATACAAGGAAGATAGAGAACGTGAAGTGATCTGACCTGCGCAGCTTTGTCCAGGTTCTTCATGCACTGAGTGGCCTTGTAGAGGAGGATCTCCGACATGCGCTTGATGGCTATACTGAACGGTATCACAGTGTGCGCACTCGCCCCGCGCCCGTTGTGCGACCCTCCTGCAAAGCAAGCGCGCATTCCCAGTCGCCATAGCAACATGTAGCCCATAATTTGGCGTGCTACTTCACTGGAGTGTTTACAATGAGCGCACTCTTTTTCTAAGCGTCCGCTCACTTCAAATAATATCCTAGCTCTTGATCAAATATATCAACATATTTTCCATATTTTACGTTACTTGAGCATGATGAGTCACTGTGTAAATCAAGTCCACTTATCTGATTAAGTTATTTGAGTGATAAGGTTTTTTTTAACTACCACTTATTTCTGCCGTTACGTGTTTATGCAAATCATCCACTACGTCACAGGAACTATTTGACAAACCTGTGCAGTCCATACAAAAGACCTGATCACAAGACTCGCAGAACATCAATTCTTGCGCAGGGTGCAGTGTACACTTTGGTATAATATCCCTGCGCTGCCTGGCCATTAGGTCCAGCAATTGATTGACTAGGAAACTGGGAGGAAACGAACCAACCCCGCCCGCGGGCATCGGCACGCTTCCCCTGCATATAGGACACCGTATCTGAGATCGTTCCCGGCTCGCATCCACTGCAAAAAAATCACACCCCCGAATTAAAGCATCTCTGAATCAACATTTCTGGGCGCCATTAAACAAATTCTTGTTGAAAGATTGTAAGCCGAAGTGATTATTCTAGCTTGACTTGAAAAAATGGGAGCCGTTTGTCCGCCCTTCCAAACTTTTAGGGGGATTTTCGGAGCAGAAAGGGGGGGGGGGGGTACTATGGGTCCTTATTAATTATGTAAGGTTTCATAAAGTGCCAATTGTCTTATATGACGGCAATAACGGCCTATTGTTTTACAGACTGCAGAAACACTGCAGACTGCTTACAAACCATCCAATCTGTATTGAACACTAAAAGGACAAAAACACAATTTTATGACCTCCTTGAAAGCATGCAGACCCACACATACCAGACATTCTTCTATACATTTTCATTATAATACTCATGGAAAGTTTACTCTTCTACTTCAAGTGTTTCTGCTGGTATAAAATTAAAGGTCTTCACATGAAATGGTGAAATTTAATGACAGCCTGTTGCATAAATGTTCTTAATTGCCCTTGCTCAAATGGACAGGCCTTTGGTGCACTGGGCTCCAATCCTAGGAGGTAGCATGGACAACACAATGGCATTGATGACGTCTGTAAATGTATATATGTTTCTTTCTTTAGGCCAACAACGCAAAAGCAATGCTGGCTGTTTTATATAGCGAAGACCATCTAACTCCACTCCCCTCCCTCCACCCGCTGGGACCTTCATCTATCCGCTCTGAACAGTTCTTCTTCATGGTGTGGGAGCCGCTGTTACCCCCGGGCTCATCTGACCGCTAGAGGCAGCTCTTGCACAAGGTAGGGAGCTGCACCGCCCTCTGGGCTCTTACCTATCAGATCGAGGCAACCCTTGCACTCGGTGTAGGAGTTCCCTCCGAGTCCTCACCTATCCGCTCGAGGCAGCTCTTGCACACGGTATGGGAGCCCCCCTCCCCTCCTTATTCCCTCTAAGTCTTCACCTATCCGCTCGAGGCAGCTGTTGCACACGGTATGGGAGCCCCCCTCCCCCTCCTTCTTCCCTCTAAGTCCTCACCTATCCGCTCGAGGCAGCTCTTGCACACGGTGTGGGAGCACGGCAGCAGCTTAGGAGTGTGTTCCTCCGCGTCGTAGTTGCACAGACATGTCCCGCACGTCAGGAAACTGCAGCATACACCACAACCTCAGCATACACCACAACATCAGCACACAATACAACGTCAGCACACACCACGTCGTCAGCATACACCACAGCGTCAGCATACACCACAACATCAGCACACAACACAACGTCATCACACACCAAATCGTCAGCATACACCACAACGTCAGTACACACCACATCGTCAGCATACACCACAGCGTCAGCACACACCACAACGTCAGCATACACCACAGCGTCAGCACACACCACAACATCAGCACACACCACATCGTCAGCATACACCTCAGCGTCAGCACACACCACAACGTCAGCACACACCACATCGTCAGCATACACCACAGCGTCAGCACACACCACAGCGTCAGCACACATCACAGCGTCAGCACACACCACAGCGTCAGCACACACCACAGCGTCAGCATACACCACATCGTCAGCACACACCACAACGTCATCACACAACACAACGTCAGCACACAACACAACGTCAGCATACACCACATCGTCAGCCCACAACGCAACGTCAGCATACACCACAGCGTCAGCACACACCACAGCGTCAGCACACACCACATCGTCAGCATACACCACAGCGTCAGCATACACCACAACATCAGCACACACCACATCAGCATACATCTCTCTCTCTCTCTTTCCCTCTCCCCCTTCGTCCACACTTCTCTCTCTCTCTCTCTCTCTCTCTCTCTCTCTCTCTCTCTCTCTCTCTCTCTCTCTCTCCCTCCCTCTTCCCCCCCTCTCCCTCTCCCTCTCTCCCGTTTTTGCCCGTCGTTCTTTTTCTTTATATTTACTTGACATTTCGAGCATTACTTTTTACACCATTAGACAAAAATGTTGCATGTTTTTACTACTTTCTCTTTATATTGCTAATTTTTTTCACAATGTATTTAGCAGCATCGCGTTTTTATGAACTTAATAGATGCATTGCTCGATCAACGTCGAATTTAAATGAAGAAGATGGAATAACAAGAATAACGAAGTGACGAAAAGCGTACGTCATTTGTTAAACGTTGACACCCATAATCATTTATAAAATATCTCTGTACGATCTGAAAAACTTTCGATAAGTAATCTTTCCACAACACGATATTCGATCCCTATTCAATCCCCTACAACATACCACCCCCCCCCCCCAAAAAAAAAAAAATCCTTCAAACAACAAAAGTGCACTGAGAATGAACTGCCTTTATCGAGTACAAAGCGAGACGCAATCACATTATGTTATCAATATGTGAAGCATATCACTTATCAAAATAGGTGTATTCTCAATCAAAATCAGCTTCGGCTGAGATTATTTCTCCTGTTAAAACACCCTTTAATGACAATGAATTTTTTTTTTCTGTACAACCGTCAAAATGCGCCAAATACAGCTGACAGCAGCTTGGGTAGAAATAAAATTAACTTGTGACTGTTAGCCAATGAGCGGCTTGCATTTTGAAATGTTTCTTACGCTCTACGAAGTCTTAACAGAAAATGGAAAGTGAACTTGGTAAACACAAAAAGAATCTTTGCAAGTGAATTGAAATTCTTCCTTTTGTTTACACTGATTTAGATTTTATATTTTCCCATGTGACAACAAAGTAATTGATTGACAAACCTCTCGTTGAAATCTTCATAATTGATGGACACCGTCTCCACCAGTGTTGACGACATTCTATTTATATCTGTAATGTTAAACATGGCTTATTTTTATCCTTTCGTCCTATCTGTCAATCATCTTAATGCAATATACTAAGGGAACACATTTCGAGTCAAACTGAGCCAGCTTTCTTCCACGAGCTATACGCATCACAGTTAGGGAACGGGTTGACACTGGAGCACTCCAGGTACGTCTGTTTTGTCTACTTTTTACATCAAAGAGACTGGTACGGGGCTGTTAAACCTTATCCTTCATTTTCAAATCGAAGGTCTCGCGTATTATGTGTCTTAAGCGTCACGGCTGTCCGACTGTGACGAATTGACGACTACAAAACCAATCCGCTACATATTCTAGTCTTCATGTGCACATGCAACTGTAAAAGTTATCAGTTCTTCTTCAGTCGTTAAACGGTTGCTACACTGGAGCGCGTCTCTGGACGCCAGTCGTGCCGGTCTCTGTATATCTGCCTCAGCGCAAGGTCACCGCTTACACCACGCGTCCCCAAGCGTTTTACGTCACGATGGGGTCACACTGGCTGCGGTTTTGTGGTCTAATGCTATATACAGAGCTGTTGATTACACGCGTCAGACGACGATCTCGGCGTAAATGCGATAGCGTGGCAGGGAGCTGAGTGGTGAGGTGACGGGCTCTACACAACCACTAGGGTGACGCACAACTACAGCAATCTATAATACCAAAACACACAAGCACACACACTAAAGAATGGCTACACACTACTTAAGTGCATGCAAATCAACGACAAGTGAAAAGTGCATTTTAAAGAGTGAGCATTAATTGATAGAGCATATACACCGACACACGCACTTACACGCTCGTTTTAATCAGAACATAAAATTTCAAGCTGAAGTGCAAACAACATCTATGACAACTATCAAAGCAAATATAGATAAGATACTGTGATAACTTAACCATTTTCTTCACAACGGTATGTGGAGTGTATAATAAATAAGTTATTCACATTGGCAAATAGCCAAACGAATAGATGGAGAGAGGGGAGGACGAGACAACCACTGCCCAAAAGACCACCACCGATAACAACAAGACCTGTCAAAGAGGAAAAACCAATGGCAGTTTTCATTTTAGCGTAAACTCGATCACGTGACTTCACCATCTAAACTGAATTTGGCATCTGGCGGCACGGACTGGTAGACGCAGAGATGTTACACATTGGTTGTGCATTCAAAAAAAAAAAAACGATTTGAAATGACAAAGAAACCGATTGAAGTAATGAATCCCCTTCAAGTGACGAGTGCCATGCAATGCTAAGAAAATCACTTAAACTTTCTTACTTAATGCTTTACGCAATGACAAAAACACACTGACACTTGTGATTCGTTTATATAATTAAGCTAAATCACAGCAGTAACCCCCCTCCTCCACCGCACCCCCTACTCCTCCAAATCGACCTCGAACAAAATAAAATGGCAACTGAAATGCGCAAACATCATAAGTGCAAAATTTAGCACAACGTGTAACATGAATCACGGCCCTTAAATCAGCACAACTTGTAACAAGAATCACGGTCCTGAAATCAGCACAACGTGTAACAAGAAGCGTGGCCCTGAAATCAGCACAACGTGTAACAAGAATCACGCTCCTGAAATCAGCACAACGTGTAACAAGAATCACGCTCCTCAAATCAGCACAACGTGTAACAAGAATTACGGCCCTGAAATCAGCACAACGTGTAACAAGAATCACGGCCCTGAAATCAGCACAACGTGTAACAAGAATCACGGCCCTGAAATCAACTCCAACTGAAGGTTTCTAAAATAACAATTCTGAAAACTTTAATTCTCGAACACACAAAGATTATAGTAAAAGTTCTGTTGGAACTTGTTCATCACGTACTGCACAAAAAACCAGATGTGCTTGCAACACGTTAGGTCGAATTCGGCCATCTTGTGCAATAAGAAAGATAAAACGGGCCAAGTGAACTCTCACAAAGTACAAGACAAACGGGAGCTGGACGGTCTTCTCCCCCCTCCCCCTCCCCCCCCCCCCACCCCCTTCTTCTAACACGAGATTCCGCCATATTCTCAAAAGGAAACTGCCAAGTTAACATTGCTTAACTGTTCAGTTCACACAAACAAATTTCGGGAGTTAATTAATAAACTTTGGCCTTTTCATGGAACTTCGTTTTGTCAAAAATATCGCTGAATGATGGGTCAGATCAGCTGATGGTCGCTTCTATGTGTTTAAACAGCAACTAACTTCTGTATACACAGCAGCATGGAGTACTTTACGGTACAGCAGCGTGGAGTACTATACAGTACAACAGCATGGAGTACTTTACAGTACATTAGCACGGAGTACTTTACGCTCCAGCAGCGTAGAGTACTTTACAGTACAGCAGCGTGGAGTACTTTACAGTACAGCAGCGTGGAGTACTTTACAGTACAGCAGCGTGGAGGACTTTACAGTACAGCAGCAGGGAGTACTTTACAGTACAGCAGCGTGGAGTACTTTACATTACATTCGCAGGGAGTACTTTACAGTACAGCAGCGTGGAGTACTTTACAGTACAGTAGCGTGGAGTACTTTATAGTAAAGCAGCAGTAGGATTAGTCCCCGGAGAACGTTTTGTCTTATCGCTACAGCCCCTACATCTACACAGAAGAGGGAAAAGTTCTATACATAGAAAACGACAACATCACCAGTAAAAATGCAAATCCTCATTACGGAGGAATACCCCCAGATACAGACAACATGCTGGAATCATCTGCCATCGAATCATCCCCCCCCCCCCCTATCCCGGCGGCCAGGTCACATGGATTAACTGACGTATTCCGCAATAATTTAAAACACCTCTCACATACATCACAGCACCCTCCTCCACTCCCGATGTGCACGCACCCGTGCCGGGCAAATGATGGTACATGTCCTTACCTTTTTTTTTTTCTTTTAAAATACAGATGGCTTCGCCAATCGCAATACACGATCACTCAAAAATTGCGTTACGCGCTAAAGCTTTCTTGGTGCGACGTACTTTTGCTTTCCCGGTATATACATATTCTTTTGAGTTTTTCTCCATTGAAAAATAACAGTCTCGGACGGCTGAATACCTTTCAAGTGCTGAGTGCAGACTGGTCGCGGTTTTACTTCAGTCGTCTTCCTCCTTCCGGTTTCGCACCACAGACTGTTCTATGTAATCATTGTTTTTTTCTGAAACCATAAATGTAAACATGTAGTGTTATTTCATCGGTGCATATTAACGGTATCAAAAGGCCTTTCCTACTGTGCACGATTTAGGAAGGACAAAACTAAAGCATGCATGAGTTCAACCTCGTTAATTTGCTCCCTCGTAATTCGTTTCGACAGTTCGTACTCGCACTGTATACTCTACAGTCCACGCTATTGGTTTTCCCGGTAAGGGTTTCCGAACTGCTGTATCCCAACGGCGGATCTAACAAGTAGCGGATGGGGCGGGGAGTGACCAGGTGCTTCCGTTTAGAGCTGCTCAAGGCCAGAAAAAATGAACCGCCTTCACGCTTTGATTTCTTTCATTACTTGGTGGATACTACATAAAACCTAATCCGGAAATGTCAAGACCGTGGGCGTTGGCCATTTTTGTCTTTAAAATTTCCTGATGCATTACAATTAATTAATCTCTTATCCAGGCAAAAGGAATTGTTTTCTGTTTCGTGGGTGGTCTTTATACGGATCTTATTCTCCTTACTATAAACAACAATAAGAGTCGCCATGGAGATCACAAAATCGGTACAACGCTGTCGCATACTTTTTATCTTTGAATTGCATCAAAAGTCAGCAAATGTCCACCAACTATCACCTTCTTCAGACTCTCTATAAGCAAGAATTCGATGTTAAACCTATTGCTCCAAATTCATCTTCCACGCTTAAAAGGTCAAAGTGTTAACCTCCAATCCAACAACACCCGAAAGTAATATAATGAACAGTCCCGTTTTCAAAAGAAGACTGCCTTAACCAGTTAATCCGACGGAGCTGTTTCCATAGGAAAGAAAGGCTTCACATCTCAAGAGCTTACATTTCAACGACAAAGACGTATAAAGTAGTTTTATTTCTTCTGTATTCACTCTTGACTTCCCAGACACCACGACAATGATCTCGTTCCGTTTAATGAAAAAAACTGGTTACTTCGACCTTATCAAATTCGTATTTCCTATTTGTGCATATTTTTGCCCCGTCTGTTGGTATTTCTAAATTAACTTATTAACTAGTCCTTGCACTACATGATCCATTAGTTTTCTAAACATTTTTTTTTACCTTTCATTTTCGTTCGGCATTTCAGAATTTCTAACTTTTCAATATTTCCAAAAAAAAAAAAATCATGTGAATGCTTCTCAGTTAGTGGTCGGCGGTGTCCCTTTCTACGCGTTCCTTCGCCTATTACGAGCGTAAATATTTCATATACTTTTCGCGCAGTGTTCATGGGGTGCCAGTAAACAGTTTCAAAACGATGAGTACGATACGACCCATATATTACCTCCCCGCGTAATAAGCTCCATACGCAAGCAATGGCGATGCTAATCATCCACAACAGCTGTTATTACAATCCCCAAGCAGTCCAAACATCTCTGCCCTCTGTACTCGGACACCACCGAAATGTAATCCATTCAGTTTCAACTTTCAAATTTGGGGTAAAAAAAATCATTTATGAACATATGTTCCTTTGTTTTAAAGAGTTTCGAATTTTAACGTGTTTTTTGGGAAACAATATCTCTCAAACGAGAAAGAATTTCATGTCGATAAGAACTAACAGTCACTCCTTTAGCTAAGTAGAAAGCTGTACAGCATAACACCAGAGGTTAATCGATACAACCACACGCGGCACTGTCAGCCCTGCTTCCGTTGCAGCAGAACACACAAACACCTTTCTTGTGTTTTTACGTTACATTTACAACTGAAACCGTTGCGAAACAACCCCGCCCCCCACCCCAAAGTTGAGTGTTCAACTAGAGGCATAAAATCGAAAACATAAATGACCATGATGACTCTTTTATTATTATTATTATTATTATTATTATTATTATTATTATTATTATTATTATTATTATTATTAATTAATTAATTATTATTTATTGATTAGCATATGTATAATTATTATAATTATAATTGTTTATTTATTTATCTATTTATTATTATTATTTTTATGGGACATACGTGCAGCTCGTTAAACTATCAACAGGCAATAAAACCTGCCGTCACTTTTTCCATGCCTTCAAACTAACTATCCGTGACGTCTGATGTGTACAACGAAATGTACAAAAAAATATCCCTGGCATACCGAAGATATGAATGTTTCGCTATAATTATCACTTCGATCATTCCAAAAGTAATTTTTTAAATGCGAATGACATCATGCCTGCCAGAAAGAGTACGCACCAATCGTGCTGGTGTTGTTAGCATTTATACATTCTAACTGATAAAACTTTTCAGTATTTCTGCACAACGAAGAAGGTAAGCCTTTAAACTGAAAAAAAAACACACTACATGGCCTCCGCAAAAACAAATTTAAGCTTCCGTAATTACAATAACCTGATCCAACAGCTTGTAACAACAAAGATTTAATAAAGAGTAGTCGCTACTGCCAAATAATTTATATAAATAATCCTGACCTTGCCACTTCTGATCACCGTTTTTTCTGCTTTTTTTTCACACTTGAATTCAAAACACGCGTTGCGTCAGCATTCATTTACCGAAGGGTCTGATATCAGTTCATGTGGTCCGTGATCCCTGTGAGATTTTCCTTTGTTTTTTCATCCAAGTTTGCCTGGTTTTCATTTCGATTTGTTACATTTTCAGTCGCAAAATTAAATTTAGTGAACAACCACACGCAACCACAACCGTACCCTTTCTCTGATTTTACAAAAAACATTGACAAATTTGGAAATAAAGAGACGAATCCCACGAACATGTCCCCCCCCCACAAAACCCCCCTCCCCCCCCCCCCCCCCCCACTCCCAAAACACAGATAAGGCGCCAAAAACCTAGACAGTAAGACGATAACTTTTTTTATAGGAGCAACAAATCGGAAGCCAGAACAACCGGCCAATTTTGCTGCAAATCAAATTTCCACAAACGATATTCCGGTACGGGCTTAAAACTTCACACAATTGTGACTGAAAAAATTCCACTTACCACAAGAAATTAGCAGTCTTAAATTTAATCATGATTTTTTTTTTTTTCGGTTTATTTCATTTAAAACGCTATCAATATTTACGCTTTTCCGCAAAAGTAGACAATAAGTTTCCGAAAATCAGGACAGAACTACATTGTGGACACATAAAAGCCAACCTTACCTTGGCAAGTCTGTTAACTGCCCGAAACAGCACATATTCAATAAATCTAAGTCTGATTCAAACAGTTAATTGCTACATTTTTGAAAGACTCGTTTTGGACTGTAGAGATTTTAGTTGTCAAATGCCTACTGTATTTCTCCATGAACAAGCACAGTGATAATGACATAAGATATATTACATATATCATGGCTAAGACACTAACATAAAACACAAGCTCAGTCTGTCACTTGACTAAACTTGTGCTGATCACATGATCACGTGACATAGTTTGAATATTCGAGTATGTTCTTCAACCAATGAGTACTGTCGTTATCAACGAGGAGAAAGAAATAGGTCAGGCTGCACATACTGTATGTCACTGGGAAAAAGGAGTAGGGAGGGGGGGGGGGGGGGTACGGGATACAGGTTGGTGGGGAGGGGGGGGATATTAGCTAAAACAAGCCTATCAAATTTAAAAGATATGGTTGGATTTGCAACGCCTAATTTTATTACAAATCGAAAAAAAAAAGAGCACAGTGCAGGATAAATCCTTGCGACACCACTTACTGTACCAACACAGTTTTAGGACAAATATTGAAAATTCAATCATACCTTTAAAGGAACACTGTTTTTAAAACAACTCAAATCGTCTTGCTATAAAATCCACTCAGAAAATGCCACAGAACACCACAGTAAGAATATTGCAGACAGATCTAGACGCCGTCCCGTTTGAGCTTCCAATTCATCACCAATATGCATAGAAATCTTCGTACACGCACAAGTCTTTTCTTTCATTTAAAAGGTCGCGTCCTTGAAACATACAATATCAGCTGATTGCACTCTCCAAACCGACATGCGTTTCCCCACAAAGGGTGTGTTCGCTTGATTTTCCTGGTTCATAGGCATGCGCAACAATCATGAACAAGGTGATTCCACATAATATAGTTTATGAGAAATGACTTACTTATAATAAGCTACATTTTATTTTTGTTACCGATTTTAACCGGGCTGTAAAACATAACTGAATTTCGACATTTTTAAGGACACCACTAACATCTGATGAAAATAAAATCATACTCGAATTTTTGTTTCAAGTTGAGAATTCTGACGCGTCGCTCGTACGATAAAGTACATGTGCACTTTACAGTAAGACACAGTCGATGGCTATTCATGGGTTCTAAGTACTGGTGATAATATTTCCATAACACCTCAAAAACAGTAATTTCAGGCTGACATATTCTCTTTTATGTGATAATAAGCTGCCTGCTTGTCACAGTTTTCAGAACTACCCATCCCATCGACCCATTACCCAATCCAAAACTTTTCTGCAAACTGTCGACATACCCATACGACGTACCCAGGCGGCGGGCGGATCAGCACAAATACCCATACGCCGGGCGAACAGCACGAATACCCACATGGCGGGCGGATCTGCATGAATACCTATGCGGTAGGCGGACAGCACGAATACCCACACGGCGGGCGGATCACCACGAATACCCATACGGCGGGCAGATCACCACGAATACCCATACGGCGGGCAGATCACCACGAATACCCACACGGCGGGCGGATCACCACGAATACCCATACGGCGAGCGGATCACCACGAATACCCACACGGCGGGCGGATCACCACGAATACCCATACGGCGAGCGGATCACCACGAATACCCACACGGCGGGCAGATCACCACGAATACCCATACGGCGGGCAGATCACCACGAATACCCACACGGCGGGCGGATCACCACGAATACCCATACGGCGAGCGGATCACCACGAATACCCATACGGCGGGCAGATCACCACGAATACCCACACGGCGGGCGGATCACCACGAATACCCATACGGCGAGCGGATCACCACGAATACCCATACGGCGAGCGGATCACCACGAATACCCACACGGCGGGCAGATCACCACGAATACCCATATGGCGGGCAGATCACCACGAATACCCATATGGCGGGCAGATCACCACGAATACCCACACGGCGGGCGGATCACCACGAATACCCATACGGCGAGCGGATCACCACGAATACCCACACGGCGGGCAGATCACCACGAATACCCATATGGCGGGCAGATCACCACGAATACCCACACGGCGGGCGGATCACCACGAATACCCATACGGCGAGCGGATCACCACGAATACCCATACGGCGGGCAGATCACCACGAATACCCATACGGCGGGCGGATCACCACGAATACCCACATGGCGGGGGGATCAGCACGAATACCCAAACGGCCGGCGGATCAGCACTGACAAGATATGAGGCAGTATGGTTTCACGATGCGACGGAAAACGTAACAAAAAAGAAAATAAAAAGGAAATTTCTTTTCGCACACTTGTTTCAATCAAAGATTCGCGCGGGGTCTCACGACGGATTTTCAACGTCGCGAGTATAAACATGCCCATGCCCGAACGGGCAGATCTGGAATGAACTGTTTCAATAATCTACCAGTGCGGTTGCTATCAGAAGTAAGCGGTTACCTGGACTACATGAATCGCCGCTAATTATCTCCATGTGAACTCGCAATCCTTTTTGTAAAATGAAACACTGGTTCACAAGTGGCGCTGGTTACACACAGAAACCACATCATAAACAATGACGTGGTCCGAAACCACTTGAAGCTATTTACAAAACCTCAACACTTAAAACCCACAACTACTACAGATTACAGATTTTATATAAGCGAGCGTTTTACACACACGAGTCCCGAAGCAATTTTACCTTAAAAAAGCTGAACTCCTGCAAGGTTGGCAGTACTTCGTATTTTTTTATTCAACTTTAGTACATATAATTACTATTATGCATTGAAATGCTCATAGAAGTCCATCCAAGCACAGGCTCGCCCAAGGTTACCTGAGTTCACCAAAACCAGTTCCACACAACAAACAATGGTATGTGTCGATCATTTGTTATTAATAATTTCTAGTTCAATTCTGTTATTTTACACTCGATCGGCAAGAGTTCAAATCGATCAATCGACTGATTTTATAATATTCTGCCTATTAATTTGGCACGTTAACAATGTGTCACAGACATATATCAACTCCAAACACAAAATCGGTGTGTCAATACAGCTGAATAAACCGATTCAATACTCCTTTTTTCCTGTCTTTTTTTTCACAGAATGTGCGACACTTTTCCTGTATCATAAATGAGACAACTCTTCATAACCATTCCATTTCTTTTACAAAATGTGCCCATTTATTTGTCAACCATTTTACTCGCGATTAGTCATCTTCTAAAGATCAAACAGTCATTGGCGAATCAGATCAGATATTTATCAGATAAGCAGAGAGATAAGAGATAAGAGACAGAGAAAACACTCACAGGTTTCGCAGTGGGCGAGGAACTATTTCGAAACTTAATTTACTCAGCCATTTTAATTATTTCGATTCAAATCCGCACCCTCTAAAAATAAAACGAGCGACTCCGATTTTTTTTAACGAAAACTTGACATTTGCGACCGCTCATGACAGCGGATTTTGACTCGAAACTGAATTCTGGATTAAACACAGACGACAAAAAATTCGGACTGTAAAATATTTTGCTCTGATTTCTATTCTTTTTTTCAGTCTCAAAGCCAAAGTACATTATTCATAAAACAGACTTTCACCTTTATTGTAGACTGCAATGAACCAAAAAAAAAAAACAAAAAAAAAAACACTCCAATCCACTAGTTAGGAATGGTGCAGTCGGGCGCGACAACATCAGAAGTTGCACGCGAGACGGTCTGCTTAATCACGTACCTACGCAACTCGGCGTTAACATGAAGAGGTCATTATATCCTAAAAGATGCATTTACATGATATACATTATAAAAAAAAAATCCGCATTTTTTAACTTTATTTGATGATATGATTCACGACGCTAAAAGCTGGTTTCGATTATCGTAAGGGGGAAATAGAGCGCACACGAAACACCATTATCGCCTGATCGCCAAAAACGCATCAAAGCAGTCCGCCAGGTCACGCCATTTAAGGTGACTGCCGATCTTAGAGAGTGTTGAAGCCGTCAAAACACGGGCAAACAGAAAATCGACCGCAGCTGTCATAAAATGACCACGGTGTAACATGACCACCTGAGGTGGGCCTTAAACGTTGGTAAGGTCGAAATGATAAGTCAATCTGACAGTTTGAAAAGCAGTCTTGTAGCCCATAGTTATGTGTTACCAGAGGTCACCTAACAGTTAAGTTTATGAATTGTCGCTTACAGGCTTTGTGAATGCACAATACAGTGATTTAAATGGCTGCTTATTAACTTAACAAAAATTTGGAGGTCGTACCAGGACTTTTTTTTAAAACCTAGGTGTCTTCTTTTCAGAAACTTTTTTTCATGTAAACAATTACTTCTTTGTTAAAACAAAGAGTTCATTCACAACTGTTGTCTTCGTTCCACTTAGTAGCTTGGAGGCACATTCTGTAAAGACAACTATTTTCAGCACAGCCCTAGAGAGAGGTACGGCAATAACTTTCAACTTGAACATGTGTCATCTTAGACCTGGTTTCAGCGAGCTGTCAAAACCTATCGACAAGGATAGCCATCATTTCCGCAAAGCTGCACGACATGAATACTAATTCATTTCAGCCATAATCGCATTAACATGCCCCGGTTATCTCCAAACTTAGCACAAACTGATGCTGCTCGTCACCTTGTATGTAAAATGCAGAATGCAAGCCCATTCGAACATTACTGCTTCAAAGTGTGTATTAAAATCCCAGTTCATTTTCAAAATGTAGTTTGTAACCAAAAAAAAAACATTTTTTTTTTCAATTTTTGGTTCCACTTTGAATTTTCAGTCTTTTTCATGCTGATGATTTTTAAATGTGGAAAAACTCGGATCAACGTGGCCGATAAAATGGGGTCTGCATTATCGCGCATTGCACTGATCCCTCAAACTGAGCATATTACTCCTGTACTTACAGCCCTACAATAATTTAAAATTGGCTCCCCGTCCGGCAAAGGATAAGTTCCAAAGTTCTCACTATGACGTTCAAAGCACCAAACAGAAACGCACCGAATTCTATCAGTGATCTTATTGTGGAATATAAACCACGACGGACCCTCAGATCCTCATCTGCATTGCAATTAACTGTTCGTAAACATAATACAGGTTACGGAGAAAGACGATTTAGTTACGCTGCGCCGTCCCTATGGAACTCGCTACCCCAGTGTTGCCACGGAGTCACCAAGAAAAAAAAGGATAAAAAAAAGGATAAAAAAGGATAAATTTGAGAAAAAAAAGTATGAAAAAAAGGATAATTCATATTTTGCTGAAGATCGAGAAAACATTAATGTTAATCATATTGTATCATTTTTTTGTAATTTCAAGGTTCGCGCTGGGTTCTCAGGAAAGTGAGTCAAAAAGGGAAAGTGTGACTCAGTTAGGTCCAGAAAAACTCGGTGTCTTCCGAAAAAGTGAGTCATTTCGTAAAAAATGCCCAAAAAGTGGACAAAAACCCCGCCAACGCGAACCCTGAATTTATAATGCTCGTTTTGATAGCGATTAAAAAATATTTGCATACCAGATTGTACTTTACAAATTTATAAAGGAATCCGGTCAAATTGTGCCAAAAGAAGAGTTTTGAAAATTGGTACTAAATATTTTTAAATACCCCCATTTAGCCAATTTTTAGCGGATCGCCAAAAAAAAAAAGTAATTTTTCAAGACAGGCCTACCTAGAGAATAAATGTTCAAAATTGGAGAGGAATCTGATCAAAATTGTGAGAGAAGAACCATTTTGAAAATTGGCAACCAAAACATTTTAAATACCCCCCATTTAGCCAATTTTTGGCGATCGCCAAAAAATTTTTTTTTTTTTTAAAGAGAGGCCTACCTGGAGAACATTCGTTTAAAATTTGAGAGGGATCCGATCAAAACTGAGGGAGAGGAAGCATTTTAATTTAAGTAAAAGTTTACACACGTAGATACAGAAGACGGATACCCCTCTATTGATGTGATAAGACCAGCCCGACATGGTCAGCTGGTCTAAAAACAAAAAGGTGCGTACGTACTTGATCGATGGTCCCTTGGGACATGCAACTCAAACTTACAGAATGAAGTTATTGAAAATCATTCAAGAAATAACAAGTTTGTCCAAGGACAAAGTCCCAGCTTACGAAAAGCAATAAGACCAATTCCAGCGTGCATGAGCAAGGGAATTTCCCTGAAAAATTGGGCTTCAAAAGATGAGACGGCAAAGAGCTGGCTCAATAATTAATTTAGCACCGGACCAGAACATAGACGGATAAAGACATACAAAGATTTCTTTCCCAGAAAAATGGGAAACAGATTTTTCGTATCTCTGGTAGACTGGACAGTCAGCCATAGATACCTTCAAACAACGCTCGCATTTCGGACCAGTGCGCATATCTATGTAACCTGCCTCGATGCGCGGTTCTTATTCAGATAAGTGCGCATGTTTATTTAATTTGCGTTGATGCGCGGCTCTCATTTTGGAACAGTGCACATGTTTATTTAACTTGCGTTGATGTGCGGTTTGCATTTCGGGCCAGCAGGCATGTTTATTTACCTTTTGTTGATGTGCGGTCCTTATTTCGGATCAATGCGCATGTTTATTTACCTTGTGTTGATGTGCGGTTCTTATTTCGGATCAGTGCGCATGTTTGTTTACCTTGTGTTGATGTGCGGTTCTTATTTCAGACCAGTGCGCAAGTTTACTTAACTTGCGTCGATGCGCGGTTCTTATTTCAGACCAATGCACATGTTTATTTTACTTGCGTTGATGAGCGGTACTTATTTTGGACAAGTTTCCTCAGGTTGCCTTGATGCGCGGTTCGCCTTTCGGCCCAGTGCGCATGTTTATTCAACTTGCGTTGATGCGCGGTGCTTATTTTGGACCAGTTCGCATGTTTATTTATTTTCCACCGATTCGCGGTGGACCAATGCGCATGTCTGTTTAACTTGCATCGATGCGCAGCGCTTATTTTGGACTACTGCGCATGTTTATGTAACTTGCGTCGATGTTCGGTCGTTAAATCTGACTATTGCGCAAGTTCCTTTTACTTGCGTTTAAGCGCTGTAGGAGGAGATTCATTTAATTTTTTTCAAAAATTCCGAAAAAAATAATTCAAAAGTTTTCCAATTCACTCAAAAAGCACGAGCCATATGCATGGCCCCCAAGAGACGGCTCATAAAAAAATAAATGAAATCGGATAAAAACTGTGGGAGGAAATGCATTTTGAAGTTTTTCTTCAAAAATCCCCTAAAAATACAAAAATTTGGCTAAAAAGGCGCAATCCGTACGCTCAACCCTTTAGGGATGCCTCATACCAAAAAAAAAAAAAAAAATGAAATCGGTTCAAAACTGTAGGGGGGAAATGCATTTTGAAGTTTTTTCTTCAAAAACTCCCTAAAAATACAAAAATTGCCCGATCGACTAAAAATGCACAATCCGTATGCACGACCCCTTACGGGTGCCTCATACCAAAAATAGATGACATCGGGTCAAAAATGTAGGGAGATTCATTTTAATTTTTTTTCTTCAAAAATTCCAAAAAAATTCCAAAATCACCCGATCGACTAAAAAAGCACAAGCCGTATGCATGACCGCTTAGGGATGCCTCACAAAAAAATAAAAGACATCGACTCAAAAATTGTAGGAGTAGATGCATTTTGAATTATTTTCGAAATTTTTTATTCAAAAATTCGCCAAAAATTAAAAAATCACCCGATCGACTAGAAAAGCACAAGCCGTATGCACGACCCCTTAGGGATGCCTCATACCAAAAATAAATGACATCGGATCAAAATTGTAGGAGGAGATGCATTTTGAAACAAAGTTTAATAAATAAACAACTAACTAACTAACGGACGCCACCCGCAAACCGATAGGAATACCCCAGCTTACGTGTAACGTAAGCTGGGCTAAAAACTACTCAACATCATTTAGAATACTGGATATTTTACAGTGTGATAAGACATTGAATACATTTACAGAATATATGTTTCAATTCCATGAAAAAAAACCCTTTCTCTACAGATGTATTGATTTTAACAATAGACGCTGCACAAAACTTGGAAATTACATACACAAACAGTATAAGAGCGGTTAATATTATGGCCTAATCATGCGTTATGACTAGGGTGAGAAAAAATGATAGCAGAAAAAAAATATATAACTAATTAGGAAAAAATGATATTTCGAACGAAAAAAGAAAATGAAAAAAAAAAAGTATCAAAATAAAAAAAAGGATGAAAAGCGAAAAAAAAGTATAAAAAAAGGATGAAAATAAAAAAAAAGTATAAAAAAAAGTATTTAAGGATAAAAAAAGGATAAAATCGGGCTTTTTCAAAAAAAAGGATGATCCTTTTAAAAAAGGATGATGTGGCAACACTGCTACCCCCAAATATCAGATCCGCTGCGTCCTTGTCTGTGTTCAAGAAATGTCCTAAAACCTATTTGTTTCGCATTTCTTATGGATAATTTTATTAAAATATTCATATCTGTGCGCTTAGTGGCAATGCTGAATAGGCGCTTTTACAAATACATTGATTGTTTGATTGACTGATTGATTGATTGATTGCCTTTTCGCTTACCGAAATGGCTGACAGTTTAAATTTCTTAGCCAGTCCAGCAACAATTTCAGAATGCTTGTAGAAATCGTCTTTAGTGTATGTGTAACATTTATGCATAATCTGCGCCGTTACATTTGCCCTAAATCTGGGACATTTATGTACAACATACGTCAGATTTTCTTCTTTTTTCGCGCCTTTTATATCCCAACCAGCAAAGTGATGTATCTGTTATCAATTGAGCTTTAGTCAATGCAACCTGCAAGTACAGGCCTGGATGGTTCAGTGGTGAAACCAGTCTATGAACTGTCCACGTAAATTCTTTAAATTGGAACGATCTTTTTGAAAACTTGTGAAGGAACATGACGTCTACACTTCGTTCATAATAATAATATTTTGGGTGATGTATTTAATTAAAAAAAACTAGACCTCATGGTAAGTGCCTAAAACAATAAATTATGACGTTACTACATCCCCAAGTCTGAGTGGAATTTTGCTTCTTTTTTTTTTTTTTAGTGTAAGTTTTTTTTTTTTTTTTTTTTTGGTTAAACCATTACACCAGCCAATAAAGGGTGATGTTTCCAACAACTCAGTACTCGAGCATTGTGTGCACTCGCCGCCACTGAATGCAAGCGCCCTGTACTCAGGCTCTGTACTCTGCTCTTCACTGGAAAGGTTTTCACGCATTTTATCAATCCCATTCCAAGTAACACAAGTCTACAGTTTTCTGACTTGGGTCCCATGAAGCTGCAAAAAGACACGACCGACAACAGATCAATGTTTTTTGTCCCACAAACTGCGATCCCATTTTTTCTCACTGCCCCAGAGCCAGATATTGCGTCGTAGAAAGATAAATTGTCACCTAAAAACAGCTAACAGAGTAACCGCGCACCATGGGACGTGTTTCGTGGACTGTTTCTCTTCACTCGCCCCTTTGCCTCTTCTGACGACCCAGTGGAAGTTTTATGGCAGGTGCCCATTGTGACCGAAAACCTGATTGTAGGTTTCAAGGTTTAAAGCTTTTAAACTTACCCATTGTAAGTTATTTTATAACTCGTTATAAACTATAACTTAAGACATAATGCATTTTGTGAATTCTGCATCTTGAGCCCAATCCCCGAAATGAATGTTGCAGGTTGGGAATACAAAAGAAAAATTGGTACAGTGAAAACAAAACAAAACTGATTTTCAGGTATATATGCGCAACACCATAATTTGAAACACCGACATAACAGTAACAATATTTTATGATATCTAGATTACATAAAAAAATTTAATTTCACAGAATAGACACCTGCAAATGACGCACGTAATATTAGGCTATTCAGGCGAGTTAACCTGCTATTTTTTATCATGAGTATAATAAGCGCACGGTTGTTTAACTTGTGTGGACAGCTAATATACCGTAAATAACAACGCATTATACGCATCACAAGGGGATTTACCTTATTGAGAAAAGTAGTTCATTAAAAAATATCTCACGGGCGACAATAACAAGTCTGTAACTGGCTACCAACTTAATGTAGTTCTTTTTTTTTTTTTGCATGGAGTAGAGGTGAGGGAACAGCGTAGTGTGATGGGTTTCCTCTACCGACTTCGTGAAATAAAGGGGTTCACTAAAGGAGTTGAATATAACACTACCACTTCGAAATTCAACTACAATAGTGTTCCCTGACTGGACCTTGTTTCCTAGACACAGGTATCCGCTAACGAATGGTTTTACCGGACATCCAATTACCCGAATGCGCGAAGCTTAAAATACTTTTCACGCGGCAACAGCGCCTCGTGTGCTGCATATCTACAGTGCCTCGGTGTGCTGCGCATCTATAGCGCCTCATGTGCTGCACAACTACAGTGCCTCATGTGCTGCACATCTACAGCGTCTGCTGTGCTACACAACTACAGTGCCTCATGTGCTGCACATCTACAGCGCCTTGTGTGCAGCACGTCTATAGCGCCTCGTGTGTTGCACATCTACAGCGCCTCGTGTGCTGCACATTTTCAGCGCCTCGTGTGCTGTGCATCTACGTCTTATAGGCCAAAGGTCCATTCTAAAGACCTCAATCAAGTAGCGGTCTTTGGTACGTCCAGACCCAGAAAAATGGATTTTCAGATTGGTGAACTGAGATTCACTAGTGCTGTTTAGCTGTCATTGGAAAGGGGTCATAAATTCGGTCAATTTTTGACAACCGTCCAGCTTATGGGAAGACCGAGCGTAATGGCGCTGCCATCCCCGCGATCTCCCCTTTCCTCCCAACCCCCCCCCCCCCCCCCCCCACCCCACCCCGCAAGAAAAACCGCACCTGCGAGTCATAACTGGAGGCGTCAGTGCAGTTCTTGCAAAAAATAATAAATAACGCTCTCCACACACAGGAAACGGGACTCCACAACAAGAAATTGTTTGCCTCTCATGTCGTGCACGAATCTCCCTTCAGCTGATCCAGGTTGTTTCTTTTACATAATCTGAGCGGATTCCACGCAATCATCTGCGTCATTACATCACACGAGTAGGTAAAACGGTACACCACCCCACAATAAAAAAACGGATAGCTATAAAAACACATACTGTATCATCCATTTTTTTTGTCTGCAGCAGACTTTCCCACGGATTGAGGCTCCTGAGCGATCCACTTGCCCACACCGTAATCCTGCTCTGTAGTATGAACAACAGGTTTGAATCTTATCCTTTTTTTTCCGCCGCCGTTCGCTCCTAGGCGGTCGCACGCTAGGCTGTCAAGTCAAAGAACACACAGAATGCACCATTGCAAACTGAGGCAAATAGCATCTGCAAACGTCATACGACCTAGAAATATAACACTGCGGGGCTAGAGAGCCCAAATCCAAGCTGGGGCCACAGCACACTCAATACACTACCCAATGATGCCAACACACATACACTTCACCCTGTCAATAGCAACTGAATACGTCATCAGTTTCTCCTGAATACAATTGCTTTATGACTTTGCTATGGGTTATTTTTTTCTAGCCACTCTTCAATTGCCAGAAAAAAAAAACAATAAAAAAAGATTAAATACATAAAATCAAAAAATGCGATTCTGTGTGACAAGATTAACATTTTATAGGTAAATAAAGAAAAGACACCGAGGATCTCTTGACGATCCTGGAGTGCCAATATTTCGGCGGGATGGCAATAAGGTTTTTTTGTTTTTGTTTTTGTTTTTTTTTTTTTGTTTTTTTTGCAAACATGTTAACACATTTTTAAAAAAAAAAAAAAAAGAATTATGCGGAAGCGCCAGGGAAATTAGAAGAAACTTGGGGAAAAACACTCAAAATTTAAAAAATATGGGTCCCAAACGGTTATCAAAAACAAAAACAAATGCTTTATACTGGGTTGGGGAGCATTGAGATCGCAGTTTTTTTCCTCATTGCAATCCGACCCTTTCTGGACAGCGAGTCTCCCGCTACACAAACAAAGTCCGCTATTGACACACGTGAATTTTTCTGTGTAGGAGCATAAACAACTGTGAAAACACAAAGATCTACAGAAGCCCCCCAGATAACCCTAGGCCCTGCCCCCCAAAAAATGCGAAAACGCATACCAAAAAAAAAAAAAAGAAAAAGAAAAATACACTGCAGCGAACAAATTCTCTAATCATTTAGCAAACATTCTGCGCGAATCATGCTGCGTTTGCGTGATAATTACGCAGTGTGATTGGTTATTGGTGATCAATACGTCACCCATTGAGACTACCATTTCTAGGCCATTGTGCCAAACAGCCATTAACGGCACGGCATACTGAGCTATTATCACAACTGTCGCTGAGCAAAGGAACAATGTGGTCTCTGACAGATGCATTCCCACAGCCCTATTTCGATCTGTTTCACCTACTGCCATTGTCTATTTCTTAAATACAAATACTATGCAGATTTGTCTCTATACTTTGGATTTAGAGGATGTCAAAAATATCCATGGTTTTAACTGCGAAGGAAAAACAGCATCCTTCATCGTCACCACGGAAAAGAAAATGCGGACCCAGATAAAGCCTAGCACCTAAATCCGCCTCTCTCCCAATCCTAAGTCCAGATTTCATTCATATGCATTTTACATTCCCTCATCAACTCCCAGCTCCCCCCCCCCCCCCGGCCTCCACCCCGCAACAAAAACTATTCAAATGTTACAAACCAAATCACATTTAACTGACATGTCCCCATTTTACATCCCCTCACCCCCTCCGACCACCCCCCCCCCCCCTCCCCGCAACAGACTGACATGCCCCATTCTACATTCCCTGACCCCCTCCGGTATTTTAATCTCTTTTCCTTTATGAAACAAACTTTTTCTCTCATATGATATTTTAGTATTACACAGTAGTGTCCAGTACAGAGCGTTTATGACGTGACGTCACGACTTCTTCCGGTGTTTCAACTCAAATGCTTTTCAAGGCTAAAACACGATTACGCAGAGGTGTTTTAACCACCCGATTAAACCAATATCGTGAATGTTGATGGCATAACAATTTTCCATTTGCAACGGACCGAAACCACGTTTTTTTCAGTACACCTAAACGAACCCTCAAGCATTAAGAAACACGGAGGCAAATCAAGCTTACACATGCCGATTTATGGATACACAGTGCCGTTCCTACGGAACTAAATCGTTTATACCAGAAAAGACCAAACCTTTGAAAATTAAAAAAAAAACGTAAACGACCTGTTTGACCTCTGGCCTCGGGCTCCCCTGACGCAGGTCTCGGTGTAATCTTATCACACTAACCAGCCAACACGCGGCGATGAAATGTTTGCATCACCTTTCAATAGTCGCGTTCCATTTTTCTGTCGAAATTCCTTTGTTGTGAAGGCGCCCCTCTCTAAAGGCAAGTTTTGAGGTCGGTCTTCGAGGCGAGTCAAAACCTACAGATCTTGACTACATCTCGAGGAGTACGTCTATCCCCCGTGGGCGATATGGTGTGTGTAAGGCTGTTGCGTGTTGACTACGCAAAATTTAAAAGTGTAAGGATAGGTAGACGTAGTGTCTAACATCTAAACGAATCAATCCATTTACCAGCAGGCGCGTGAAACTGCCGTAGGTACGCTAGGTACAGCGCTAATTTTAAAAATCCGCCATTTTGTCAATTTAAGTCCGATCCGAAAAATTCTTGGTCACTGCACTGCGGAAGATCCCAAGAAACCCGTGTGCAGAATTTGAAACGAATCCATTTATCAATGCGGCCTGTAGGCGCGTGAGACTGTCGTATACGCGAAGTCCAGTGCCGATTTTCAAAAGTCCGCCATTTTGTCAATTTAAGTCCCACCGGAAAATTCTTGGCCTTTGCACTGCGAAAGCGTCCAGAGAAGCCGTGTACAAAATATGAAACGAATCCATCCATTAATGTGGCCTGTAGGCGCGTGAGACTGAAGCGTGACAGACGGAGAGACAGACGGACCGACAGACAGACCAAAAAGTTCCACGGGGGATAATTTCAGCACATAAAGTGCTCAATGTTTTTATCATGCCACCTCAAGAGGATGTGTCATGTTTATAAAATTTCAGGTGTGAATACCATAACTACTTCAAATTTGTGAGAAAATGTCTCGCCAATTTCGAAAAAAAAAAAGGAAAAAGATTGAAATCGGCAGTTATCGACGGTAGATCAGTACTTGTGAAGCACTGTTCAATGAGGTACCTCAATGCCGTTCCCATAAAAAATTCTTCGCATTACACCATACACTAGGGAACATTTTTTCACAGGAACTTTGTCATGTGGATATTTTCGAATATTACTCAGACTTAAAAATAAGACTTTTTATGGCATACCAGCAACTGATTTTTCGTCTGTATTGCAATTTCCCACATTTACTCTATCGTTTTGGCGTATGGGCAGGGGCCGTCCCAAAATAACTTGAAATCTTACTGAACGTAAAAAATGGTACATTGAAACGAGAAAATTTTTCGAATAAATAACTACAGGTCATCAGTTTTAAGCTACAATTCAAGACTTAGCTTACGGGTAGATCACAATGTATTGGCTTCAATGTGCGCAAGTATTAAAATAACTTCACATCAAGTACAGCCACTTTTCACTTGAAAAAAAAAATTAAATAATTTAACTCAATTTCGGCACAACAGGAACAGATCCTTGTGTCCTTGATCTTTTTCTCTCTCTTTTTTTTTTTTTTTGCCCAGACTGCAGCCTTACCTTTTTTAAAGAAATCAGGGCATTTCCTATTGGTTTCACTTTCTAAATGACTGTTTTAATCAATTATTAAGGTCTCATACACCCAGATAACGCCACTTTATTGCACAAACGAAGTGCACACAACATCTCAATCACGCCGTCGCGACTCGTCTTTCTCTTGGGCATGCAGCCGACACCCCTCCCCCTCACCTCACCTCAAACAGAAATTACAGTGAAACCCCGCTATTAGGGACAAAAAGTGACTGAATAATTTTGTCCCTAATGGCGGGGTGTCCCTAATTACGAGGTTCTGTTTTGTCTGACAACTACAACTAAAATCTTTGGCTATTTTTCTTACACTTTTTCCATCACAGGCTTTGATTATTTTAACTGTATCAGATAGCGAAAGTTCGTTCCGTTTTCTTTTCAAACCACCGATATTCAGACTTAACACCTTGTATAACATCTTAACTGAGTATAAAGACAGTGAATTACTTGTTCCTTTATACGCATTTTAAAAGACGGAGCACATGTCAATAGGGTTTAGTAGTATAAAGTTTATCTCTTGAGCACACATCTTTCGTAATTAGCCCTATTGTCTTTACATGCACTGTGTTCAATATAATGTACTCAATACCCACAGATAACAATAGCGAAAAAACAAACACTACCGAGTAAAAAGCTGATAGGGGTTGTTTACATAACGTACAAAATATGGGCAGCAATTTGACTGTCCACAATAGAGGGGTTGTTTTAAATGTGTAACCGTACTTACGGGATAAAAAGAGTGTCCCTAATTCTGAATAGAGGGGTGTCCACAATAGAGGGGTCTAGATATAACAGAACTCTATGGCCTTTTAAAACAGACTGAAAAATGCTGTCCATAATTCAGGGGTGTCCATAATAAAGGGGTGTCCATATCCGGGGTTTTACTGTACCATATTTTCGAAGCACAGCTGAGACCAACGACCGATGTTTGCTCTTTTGGATTGTCAGTTTAGACAGAGAATAGTTTTACGCAAGTTGCACTTCCCAACCAGGTAATTTGTCCCAATCGATAACATCAATTAGTGTCTCGAGCTCAAGGGTTTATTTCCCTAATTGACCCGTTTCTTATACCTTGTCAGGAGATATTTACCACCCATCTATGGATGTATCTACTTCTGAAAGACATTCCCGGTTTTATGACTAAAAACATGCGCCGCATCCTATTCCACAATTTCAAAACGAGAAATAAATCGATGACACGGATCCCATTGGCTCTTGTGGACAGGCATGGCCAAAGGACATGGAATTTCTAATCTCAGCATTTTGAAAACCAGTCCATTGGATTCTCGACTCCCATCAATACCCCAAGTAACGGCCAGTCGTTGTCAGTGTTAAATATACCAGTGTGGCTTCTCGTTGAAGGCAACATGCACCGGTCCTCGTGTGTTTCAGTGGTAAACAAAAGCACATTGCAGCCTCACCCTTAAACAGTTGCAAACACGACATAATACAAGTCACGAAGATTCGGTTTAATCCGGGGGGAGGGGTAGGTCAGTACTCGCGTTCCAAATACTTTCTTACAGTCCAAAAGTGGACAACACCGGAATAAACTTTGAGCTTATTTTTTATGCTTTTTTGTCTTTCTTTCTTTTTTTTTTTTTTTTTTAATGTATTGTGTGTATCTAAAGTCATTGAAAGTTTTAATGTGAAGTGAATAAACAATATGGTGTTTAATTAGCAAGTCAGCACATGGGATTTTACAATACGGCAGATCATATTTACATTGTACACTGTGCATTTTATGGCACGAGCCAATGGTCAGTTTTACTCATCGGTCTAATCATACCAATGCCACCCTTACAATAGAGCTGTTTACTACGAAGACCAGAGCCGCTATGTTTTATTCTTTAGACTTCAGGGGACAAAAATACCAACTTAGAACTCTGTACTTTAGACTTAAATAAGTGTCCACTACTTTAAAACCCCCTTTTTTTAATCAAACGTGGAGTGCAGTTCCAAAACAAACCCCCTTTTGTGGGAAACGAGGAGTACTTAATGTAAATTGCCCCCCCCCCTAAAATTGCATTCTACGCGAACCGCCTCTGGCTTTAAACTTACCCCCCCCCCCTCCCCGAGGTTTTTTTTTTTTTTTTGAAAGCCCCCCCCCCCCCCCCTGGTTTCATCGAGACAGCTTACTGGGGCGGTCGACCACGGAAATACCACTTCGGCACAAATCAAGCCCTGCCTTTATTGAATACAATGACGCAAACATTCCTGCTTGTGGAAGGCCGGTTTTTGAGAATCTTAGATCGCGACATCACCTTGGAATATATGACAGACAGAATTGCTAGCACATTATAATCACTTGACTGTGCTTGTGACTTGAGGCCTGATCACTTCAGACTCCTTCTTAGAGCTCAATAAGGTGTAATACCTTGAACTGCCATTCGTACCTTGTTCTCTAAAATGAAACTCATTCAACAGGAGTGTATTCTAGTTTTTTTTCCATCTTTTGCTTGCAAAGTACCAAGGACACTGGGTATGATGCATATCGCCTTATCAACCTCAAACTTATTTCAGTTTAAGAAATACGGTGGAAACGCTATATTGTAAAGGAAGTCATGCAAGGACAAGCGTTTTGTTACGTTTTGTGCAAACTAGTTGACTTTCTTGAATACGATAAGCACGTAGCAATCAATATATTCTGTTCCTCGGAGCTTTAAACGCTACTTTTTCCGTGCCAATCCACCAGAATACACAACATTAATTACGATAGCCAGCCAAGTGAAGCACTTCATTAGCAAAGCGAAAATTGTTGTTATTAAAACTGTCATGCGTCGACCATCTCCTACTCGACTCAGCCTACTTGATCGCAATTGCTGCCGTGTTAAGACTGTTTCATCGTGAGTTTTCCCCGAGTGGCGACCTGTTCGTCTGCCGCACTGGCGATTATATCCCACGCAACACCAGCAATCCCGCGTCTGCCGCACTAGCGATTACATCCCACGCAACACCAGCAATGCCGCGTCAGATAACTTTTCTTGACAACTTGTCAGCCTCCATACAGTCCTGAGACTAGGAGCTAACTCAAACCCCTCCCCCCTTCCCCTAACCCTTTTCATGATGTAGTGATACCATAATCTTCTCGCCCGACGGTTTGGCGTGATCTTTAATCAGGTCTTGATTTCTAATGAACTATTTACCTGTCGTTTTCAACTATGCCCTTCCCAAAGTGACAGCTGGTTATACCGATACTTTCCATTCCAACATCAGGCTCCAAGATTTTTCTTTACATCAATTCCAGACGTGCCGTAAACCTTTTCCGACATCCTGTAACTCACTTGTTTGAGCTGCGTCAGAAGTACTGACAGACTCACGAAATTTTCAAAATCACAAAGCTAATTCTTCGCATTTTTATTTGACGTGAATGCATCCCAGTTAGTCTACTTTAACTTTTTTTTTAAAAATTCAGTCTTGTGTATATGGTTGATCAAGGACAACACCGTCTTCCCACAAAACGCTTTAAAGTACGAATGACAGCGTGACCAAACATACATACCGTGACTTTCTGTGATGACGCTAAACGTATTCTACACAAAAAGGTGCAAAGATTGTCTTCGCGCACTGAGGCTAATTGTACTCTGCGCAAAAAAAAAAGACATGTAGCCATTATTTACTGACCATTTTGTAATCCGCTAATTACCAATGCCTATAAATAGTAACAGCGTGAAGTTCGCTGTTGATCTCAGGTGACCTCATCAGGTGTTGGAAATGTGATTTGGCTGACCAGTCGAGGCCTGCACTCCTTCATCAAAAGCCCGGTAATAAAATTCTGTTAACAGGCATACCGTCCCAGCGGACCCTCTCGACCTTTCTAGAAGACAACAAGAGTGATCTAAAACCAACAGAATTTTATTCTTGAACATATTTGTATTGATTTGTAAGACTTTAAAAGATTTTTTATTCATCCGCCTTTTATTTTTATGTCCATAGAGCCCCTTGCTGATAAATACGCATTTCGTTTCTTTGGCCGTACCTGATCAGTTTCTCATGATGCGCTTTGCACTTCGTGTATTTCCGTTTGAGGCTTCGGAATATCATAAACCCTTGCCGAGATTAAAAACCATTGTACACAGTATTCTGCATGTATTATAACCAATTTGTTAACACGTTTCAAGTAAGCGGTGTTTGATTAATTTTGCATCCTTACTTCTATTATTTTTTAATACGTTTAACCCAACACTTTGCAGTCAAACTAAAAAAACTTTCCTGTTCACCCCAAAGTGCAAATTCTTTTTTTTTCGACGCTGTCTTTTTCTTTCATCATGCTCTGTACGAGGACAGGAGCATGAAAATTAACAGCGAAGCAAAACTGGAAATGTGTTCACTTAGTGCGAAAAAAGCGTTTGCGCTATTACACGATCATTTGCAAACCAGAAGCAACGTGAATTCGCTATTACGTTCATCTTATAAGCCATGAGAATATGTCGCAGTTGACTGACTACTTTGCATTTCAACCAATTATGATGTGCTATTCAATGTGGATGTGCCTTGCCTTGTAGATTCTACATCACACATTTATTTCCGAAACAATTACAACCACAGACATGTTCGAACAACATTTACTATCACGTCATTGATAGATATCAGCGTATAAGATCCCTTAATTTTCTACCTAGTCGCATTAGAGGCCTGCCTGGTAACAAAAAATCTCATAGCGGGGCGGTGGATCCCGTATTTTATTCTTAAACATTTCTCTATTTTCTGTGTAATACTTCTCAATGTTTTTTATCCATCAGCATTGCGTTTTGATGATCCCGTGGGAATTTTCCGATAAATGCACCTTCTTCCACCGCTTTCTCCACATACACATGTATCGGTACTTAAACGGCGAGCTTATCGTCACCACTGTGTAGAGTCTATCAGGGATCATTTTGGCGGCGCCCATGGCCTCCAGATTCTGAAAATGGCCCACAGTTTTTTTTAATTTTTTTTTTTTGGCTGTTGGCCACTATGGCCCCCAGTTTCTGAAAACGGCCGTAAGATTTTTAGGTCTACACTTAAATAGCAGAAGAAACGTTATCATTTTCCAATGATGTTTTGAGAACGGTTCAAAGACATGTGTGCTTTCATTATCAAGCATTGTTTATCTGGTTAAGCAAGCAGCTGTGTCTATAGTATATGTAGTATGTGAAGAAAATATGTTGTAAAATCAACCTAATTCGTCTCGGTTGATACTTTCATTTTATGGCCCCAAGGCTTTAAAAATGGCTCCCAGTTGCAAAATCCCAGAAATATCCCTGGTATATACTACATAATTACGACTAAAAATATGCAATCGATCTCACGTTTTATGAAAAAAAAATACCACTTTATGAGCACATACAGGTCTTTACTGTATCTAACTGACAGCAGGGGTTTTTAACTGCCTAAGTCGTACAAGTAAGAGACAGTATTTTCATAAATTATGGGTTTTAATGACTTTGGGGAAATATGCCTCAAACTCCACGGGATGAGTATATACCACTGATTTTGTAGGTCGAATCAAACATTGGTAATACCACACACAGCAGAGTCGTAGTAGAAAGGCAATAAAAAGCACAAAAGAATAAATTGGGTTTCTAGGATAAACCCTACACATGTTGCAATAAGCCAAATCACACTTTGTGCGTTTTCAATAAAATTGCGCAAAAATTCTGCATTTCGAATAAAATTAACCGGTAAAAATTTCAAATTTCTCTTGCACCAAAGAGTAATCGGGTTTTTAACAAGCCGTATGCTATTTTAAAAATTAATCAGAAGTTTTAACAAATAGTTTAAAATTTCAATTTCTTTTATATTCCGAGTATGAGCTGTTTTTCTAATTTACTTTTTTATTTTTTCTTTCATTTCTTTCATTTTTTCCCTCGCAGTCGAAATTCAAAACTCTTGTATTTTATTCGAAACACTCAAAATGTGATTTGGCTTTTATTATGAGATACACCTCCCCAAATATATGGTGCTAAAGAGATTCCAAAGTAAAATGAGTAAAGTGGGATTCGGTCTCTCTGCGAGTACGTCAAATTTCCCATTCTACCATCCATCCCAATCTACGATCTGGAAGTTTTACGAGTACAAGTGGTATCTCATGATCTAGACCACAGTACGAAAGTTGCTTGTAATCCTGTCTTTAAAATGTTTGTATACCTGAAACTCGTATCTGGGAACTTTTGCATGTAATGTTTTCTTAGTGCATGCTGTTCGAGATTACAGACCGTTTGCGCGTGTGGAATTTACATGCTATTCCACAGTAGTTGTTGTCCCACTTCCAACGTCTACCCAGCTCCAAGAAGCGATCCGAAATTGTAACTATAACAATGAACAGCTGACTTGGAGCTAACCTCTACCACGGTTCGGTCTGTTGTGCACTCGAAAAAAAAAAACTTTTTTTCACTCCGCAGACTCCTCAGAGGTCAGCTGTTTTTATTACAACGAATTCTACTCATAAAAATATGAACTACTTTTAAAATATCCATGCGCTCTGTGTCTATAACATAACAGACATGTCTCCTCAGAGGTCAGCTGTTTTACGACGGTACGAGTCAGCCAAATTCTTGTCAACTAAAAGAAAAGGCACAATTTAAAACATAAAGAGTTATGCTTACAGTCCTTGAACGAGTCACTTCTTTCTAATACACCTTTGCCAGATACATCTCAACAAAAGGACTGTTTAAAATGTTCAACCTACCGTTTTTGCACGTTCGAAGACACTTCGCACTATCATCTTGAATCAACATTTACCATTGAAACATCGATTGTGTGCACTACATAATACCATCGGCTAAGCGAGTGGTTCTAGAATTGACTGAATTGGATGAATCGCACACAGAGGGAAGTTATCGATGTGCTTTGAACCAGAGAAACATTTAGTATCATATGCATTACCTTGAGTATGAAAAAACGCGTAAAAACGGGAGTAACTTGGAGTTCAGGCGCGAGAAGTACCAATTCCGTTAAAAAAGGGGGTAGCTTTCATTCAGTACCGCGCGTTTCAAACAAAAGGGTGTTCTTTCAGCACTGCATCCCGCGTCTGGTTAACGTAGAGATATTATTTCAAACTTAGCACTAGACGTTTAGGGTCGTTTTAAAAAGTCATGGACATGCGCGGTAACCAGTTGTTACTCGAGACAGTCCCAACCCCATGTGGATTCTAGCCAGTTACCCTCAGCCCACCCAGCGAAATGTGTACTATGTCCTTGTCAGAAACCACCTGGAATACCCATATCCAGGGTATGACAGACACCAACAGTACTTCAACACAGTTTGGGATGGTGCTAATGGCATGATAAGACTCTCTATGCAAACGCACTGGAGTGGTATTCTGCTCTCTTTATTTTTAAGGATGTCCTTATTTTTAAAAATAAGGATAAAAAAGCTATTCTGCTCTATCTTCAAGCTTAACAAAGTCTTTTAAAAATAAGGATAAAAATTAAGGATGAACCATATAATCTCAAGAATAATGATGTCCTTAAATATAAGGCAGAGCAGAATGTAATATTATTGATAGTGCTACAACTATCCACCCTTGGATATTGTTTACTGAATACGCTCTATCTGGTCATGTGACCCTGTGACGTAATAACCAAGATGGCTTGGATGTGAATAAAGATTTCAACATAAATCTAGTCGCATCATTCAATAACACAACACAGAATACCACTCCTGAAACTTCCTAGTTTGCCCTTTGTTCTTACCAGGCTGTCATATGCTACTATTTTAGAGAACCGAATGCTTGTGCATTGCGGTCAATATTTTCGTAACTATCTTGTAATCTAATTGCCAATTTGTACATTCTGCAGTCTTCATTTCATTTGTATTTCTGTTTTTATTAAACTCATATTTGAAATTTTCTACATAAAATTGCTTAAGAGGAAGAGATTGTCTTCTGAATCAGAATATGTATGATCTTTGGCAATGGTGAAGGTACAAGACTGACCTATGCTGTCTTAGTTGGTGTTTCGCGTATATCTGGTTATTTATTAAACAAAATATAAGAGCCAACTAGATAGACGCCACAGCGATTTGACGTCATAGGAGACTAGCAATTACAGTTAAATTTACCAAAAGTTGCAGCTTTCACTGGTGACACCAAGGAGCACGTCTTTCAAAAAAGAGACACCTTTCTGATTGAAAAGTGACTAATATATACCACAATGGTACTTTTGTTGCCATCGAATTCATCGATAACACCTAGGGACATGTCTTTCAACAAAAAAAAGAGAAACTGTTTTGATTGCGAAATAACTAACCTATACCACAACGGTACTTTCAATCGATCTTTACATGTAATTCATCTTGATGAGTTTGACCAGAGGGAGACTGCCATACCAGCAATGGCAAGTGAAATGCAAAATGCGATCGTTGATGCATATTTAACAGGCAATGCTTATATATTTGAGATCAGCTAGTGAGTCAAGCGGTCGGAATGGAATGTGTGATCGGAGTTATATAGTGCGTTATATTAATGTCAATGCCACGATGACGAAACTCATTGAAACATCAAGGCATGACCTTACAAGAAATGTTTAATCAAAACATATGATCTTGAAAACGCTCCAGCATTACAATTCATGATTTGAAGACATTAAAACATAAAACTGAGCATTTTTTGTATTTGAAACTGGATAAGGAAAACGTATTAAATTGCCATTAAAAATATTATGTTTTGATGACAAGATTGAACGAATATTATTCAAATTAAGGTCTAAGTTTACATTATATTTGTCAGTTTGAAAGTGCTAAACGAAAAGTCAAAGCATGAATTTTATCCAAATTTATTTTTCAGTTATCAAATCCATAGAGACTGACATAGATATTTCTTCTTTTGACAATATTTTGTGTGCCATTTTCATGCCAGCTTTCTTCTAGGCAATCTATCCTACCTCAAATTTTCAAATGGTTCTATTTATCTCATTTCGTGTTTTTTTATTTGCACAAATATTAAATTAACTAAAGTTTTGGGAGAGCTACTTTAATTTGCCAATGAAATACACTTAGAAAAATGGCAAAAACTGGAGCTTACAGGTAAAAAAATATGATATGTAAATTACTGATGAAGTGGTGGCCTTATTTGTTTTTCAATAAAAAAAGTGCAACTTAAATCGAATTCAAAATCGGTCGAAACGGTACAAAGCAAATGCAGTCTATATAATATAAGAACGAAGCATGCGGGTATACGTCCCCAGTCAGTGGTTAAAATATAACTTTCAAATATTTATTCGTACTTAGGTAATGACCAACCAATTTAATCAAAACCAAAAGAAAAAATATTTAATATATCTTCGAAAGGGGGTTATTTTACTTACTAAAAATTCTACAGTCTTAAACATCATTCCATGAAGACATTGTGGCATATTCTGCACAACTGGTATAAATGACAAAAGCCGATCTCATTAACATTAACAAATAAGAAATCAGAAGATGTCTTCTATTTTAGAGTAATCTTATACTGCCATATCTCTAATTCATTGATTGCTGGCAAAATATTACTTTTTACTTTTACTGAAAATACAGTTTTTTGTTTGCCGTGTACATGACTGACAACACTAACACTGACAGCTTCATCGTATCTGTTAAACTGCTAGTGGTGAATTGCTCAGTTAATATGTAGAGCTCGAACCACAGGAAATATTTATTATTCAAAATATGCATAAGGGAAGAGCGCAGTTTTGAACTCCAAGATATTGTTCAATTACCATAAAAAGTTCTCATTAATTAGTTTTAAATATTTAATCCATTTCTACCTAGATGCAGCTTTCATGTCATGGAATACTAAAATAGCTTTATAGATTTCTCAAATTTTTTGATTGGACATACTAAATAACAAACTGCATAAAATTGTTGTAGAATTTCTATTTTTCTAATTTGATGCATTAAGCAGATGATGGGTTGACACAAGCCAAATGCAGTTGACTCCAAACAGTTCCTTGATAACAGTCCATTTCGAAACATTGACCCCATTCACCACACTGAACATAGTTGATATCACTGTGGTGCTTATAAAACAACAGGTCGGGTACAACTGTTTTTGGATTGCAAGGATTATTTTGCATGCAGTCATAACGGCAATCTGCAGCGCTGCATTCCGAAATCGCTTCTACAACAAATAAAATCAGTGGTCATTTTATAAAAGAAACAAAAGGGGAGGATGTAGGCCTATTTGTATTAACCTTTGGAAAATTAAATAAATTACCAAAGTAGGATTCACACAACACGATTTAGATCACCCAGCAACGCCACTTATGTCGTGTCTATACATGCTAAATTGTTAGCTTTTGAAGAGCCGGCTCGACGTTGACAGTAGGATAAGTTCCTCTTTGCCAAATCAATTAACTGTGACATGGAATACTGATATTGCATGTAAAATTATGATTATGAAAAAGGTAAAGAATACCAATAATTTGTGGCTTTTGCAATCAATAACTGACAGTGTGTGGAAAGTGGCCGAGGAACAAAATGCTATCAGGAAGTAAATTATTACCTTCACAGAACTCTCCAGTATAGGTGGTGTTGGTACAGTCACAAACAGGTGTATCGGAAGTTGACATCAAACAGATACCGTCATTCTGACAAGGATTGTGCTGGCACGGATTGGATGCTGAGAAAAATAGTACACATATAGATTGCAACATCGTCGTACTCACCATTTCTACTTGCACTGCGCAAATGCAGCTAAATGTACTAACCACTACTCTTTAGTTTCACACAAGGTAACTAAATTAGAATACAAATTTATATGAAAATAATTCTTATTTATTTGATTGCAATGATATAATTTAATGATATGCATACATATACATTATTTACTAAAACATAGATAAATTTTGTAAAAGAGATATCCTAGTGCAAAACATTAATGTGAATAAATGTAAATTAATGATTTATTAATAATGTAATAACTTCATTGTAACAGTGTCAATATTAATTTTTGTAGTCTTACAGAGCTTTGCGGTAGTTGAGTCAGCTTCTGTGAGTACAGCCATAGAGGTTGCTTCATCTGAAGATGGAATGTAGAATACATGCTCAATGGAGTGTTGTGAGCAGCGTCCGAAGAACATTTAGTCACTCATTGTATATTTAAAATATGTTTACTCCTTTAAAGTTTATATGTCACCCCATTATTTTGGTTTTTATTTTTCAAAGGTCTAACAAATTCACCTAACAAGCTGTTCTTATTAAAATTAAAATCTAATTCCTCATAAAAGTATCAGTGTAGATGTTACTCATACAGCTGGTCTCAACTGTGAAACTATGTTAAGTCTACTTTTTCAGCTAGTGTGCAATGTGTTGTCAGTGTAATTCTTGCAAAGAAAGAAAAGTAAGAAGTGGTCACTTCAGTTAGATTAATACACGTTAACAATTTTCGACGTAATTGTTCTTTCAATTAAACATTTCTTAGGATAAATTCCGCACAAATTATAAGCAATTTCAAATATTTAATAATAGGAATACCATATTCATGTTGTTTATGTTTCTAAATCACAATTTTTCCTGATATACCTTTCAGTGCTTTGCACAAAGTACAATGCATCAACGTTTTTTAATGTAAAAGATATGGTATCTTGCTGGAAGTCAGGGCTTTAACAAATAATCACATACATGCTTATATGTCCATCTTTTATTGTAAAAATTTAGGTGTATGTGACGAACATCGATGTTTGATAAATATCTTTATATACACAGAAAGGTAATAAACAAGGTGTCTTAAGAAAATTAAGGGTTCAGATGTTATACAGATGCACATTTTGCTAAACATGAGGGTGGTAAACAGCTGTTTTTAACAGCGGAAACTTTAGCAAAATAACGATGTGTAAATAAGGTTTATATGATGAAGTACACATTGTGAGCTATGTTGGTATCAACACCGTTTATATATACATATAACGAAAATAAATAAGAATGACACTTGTATTGGTTTTAAGTCAGCAATAAAAACCTATTTTGTTTGACTAAAAGACTAAAAATTTCAATCATGAAATCTTTTCAAAAAGCTTCATTAAGTTTTAGCTCCTGAGTTCTGCTGCATACTACATAAGGCATTCACCCCTCACCCAACAATTTAAAATGACCGTCAACAGCCAGCCATCAACAAGTTCTCAAAAATTAGGGGAGAAGAAATGCGAACGGTTCTGTTACATTTTTGCGAAAATCCAGTGCATTGATAATAAATCATATCATATATATAAAAAAAACAAGCTATCAACGTATCAGTCTTAGATGATACGTAATAATGCGGTATTGTGTTAGTTGAAAAAGCAATTGAAGTAAGCCTTGGAAGTTTACTTTTTGCACCGCTTTCGAGAAGAAATGTCGATTAAAATTTCTTCCTGCAAATTGACTTTTTTCCTTAAATAATAAAAATAAATTTACTGTTTACTTCTGCTGAAAATCTGATTTATTCGCGTTGATAGTCTTCCTTAAATTTTAAAAGCGTAAATTTTGAAACAGCAGAAAATGGGCTTTCTTTATAAATATCATAATATGGTATGTATCTGTGATTTTTAAATATATAAATAGATATTTAATAAATAGGTTCAATATACCTGCATCATCACCACTTGTTTCTCCAGTTTCTTGGGTGGTTGTTTCAATTATGTCGTCTGTTTTTGTTTCATCCTTTTCGCCATATACATGTGTTACCGATTCAGTTGTAATAGATCTCGCGGTTGTCCCTTGCATACGAAATAGGACTAAGCTACAAACAAGAATTGTTACCAAATCTCCAACGATCATTTTCGCTAACTTCGTTCGAGGTAAAATCGCTGAAGTAATAAAAGTTGAAGATTTAATAAAAAATAATGGCTTTTGCTGTCCTGTTGTAAAGGTGGTGCCAAACTGTATTGCTCAGCTGTTTATATACAACTGGGAAGCGGATTTATGTTTACATCATCATAATAAAGTTCTTTATTTAGAACATTAGCAGTTCCTAAATAGAATATCTATCATCTTCCTCGAATGTTTTTCGTTATCCGCAGATGAATAAACATCTAATATATAGTAATATATTGATGAGGTAACAGACCACAGTAATGTATCAATATGTAGATTAAGGGCACAATAAAGCTCTACATTGTTCACAAAGTCCTCAAATGACATCTGTCTTCCTGTAAAACAAGACGGTATGCTACGACATCCTTGTCAGAAACTGATAAACTATAGTTCGGCTTAACATAGAAAATCTTAACTATTCAAATTAATGCATATGTACTTTTGAAAAACAACCTGTCAGCAAAAAGTAAAATTATGCAAATTTTTTATTAAAAAATGTCTCATCACTGAAGGTTTCGTGTTGTCAGAAATAGATATTACGAAATCAGTTTTAAAATAAGAACTGACGGGAAAGAAATGTATGAATTTGTTTGTCAAAGAAAAACCTAACAAATACAGAAATTGAGAATTTCAAGAAAAGAAAAAATTTATTTAGATCCTTTAGTTTTATACCATTTTCTTGAATTTTTCACATCTTTTAAGCGGTGCTTTCGGACCATATTGATGTATCACGCATTATGCAACATATGAAAACTAATGTTATTCTTGTTTAGTAATTGGACGCGGTATCAACTCTACCGTGCCATGAAGCATATAACGAGGACATCACTGTCTATTGAATTGTTGCGCGTGTTGTTTTTCATGAAAGCCCATTTTAATAGACCTGTTTTATTAACATTTGGCAAGCCTTTGGCTTGCAAGAGTTATATGAATTTGTGCGAGCAGCCGTTCGTCCTTTTTTTCTTCTTGGCAGTTTTTCCGATTTTTTTGTGTTTTCTTCTCTGACACTATGGGCCCTAGGACCATGAAACTTGGGACTGTGAAGAGCTTGATCTGCACGGGTGCATGTCGCGTTTTATTTTCGTCTTCGATTTCGTTTTCTTTGTTAAAACGCCATGTGAAAAGAGTGCAGTTTTGCAAGTAAATGCAGAGCATTTAACGTACAGCATTTAACTTCCACCCATTGAAGGAAGTATTTTTTGTGTTTTAATTTTTGTCAAGTGTTTAACATTTCGCTAGCGAAAGAAGGTTCTAGTTTTATCACTGAACTAGGTATAAAGTCTGCTGTGTGTTCCTAAGAACACAATAAACACTTGTTTCGGTACCTTTATTTCATTGTTTACTTCACTGTATTTAAATATTTTATTGTAATCATTCCGTATATTCTATGACACAGAATTTGGTAATGTTATTGCATAAAAAGCGTGTCCTCGTTATATGCTTTGTAACAACCTACACAAGGAACAGTTGCACGAGTTACCTTTATTTCATTGTTTACTTCACTTTATTTAAACATTTTATTGTAATCATTCCGTATATTCTATGACACAGGATTTGGTAATGTTATTGCATAAAAAGCGTGTCCTCGTTATATGCTTTGTAACAACCTACACAAGGAACAGTCGCACGAGTTAAGTGCCTGTCTGACAAATCATTTGAAATGCAAACCTATCAGAGGGCTACGTATTCTTCTTTCGGGAAATTGATTTACTTGATATAACATATTTCATTGAAATTACTTAGTGTTTCGGATTGTTGTCGATTTTCTTTTACTTTAAGCTATATCGCTATAGAGGGTGTAGCATTTGCACTTTGTATATTATTGCTATTAGGGCAATGCATTTTATCATTTATATTTAAACTTTATGTATCAGAAAATGCTAAATTCATTGAAACATAAACAGGAAGCATGACTAGGGAGACCTGGTCCAGTGTGTCTAGTTGATTCTTATAACGTTTTTATGAGACAAACCTGATGTCTTGTATTTCACATTGATGTTTTCCATTTATACAAAATATTAGACCCATATAGTATGGTCAGCTAAGAATCATACTGATTGTTCTACTACCTTAAGCGGGTAGGCGGTTACTTTGTATATGCTGTATTCTTATTGTCACGCTACTCTGGAAGGCAGAAGTCTGACAGGTATCGAGGCAATAGAATAATTTTTGCGTTCTTAAGGTGACGTTGTTAAAAATAGGTTGGCAAGAGTACTCTCTAATTTAGAGCATATAGCAAAAGTTAATGCATTCAACGATATACCCGTATAGACAACATGTCATACACCATTTTAGATGTACTCAAGTGATACCTAAACTCAACTTGGCCAAAAATTAACATATTTAGATATATTATGCCTATGCATACTTTAATAAATAGTTCTCATATTTATACATCTTTAGCCATTGTATTAAATGCTCATTTGTATGGTAATTAATCAAGTAAGTAATACATAACTGGGTTCACTTGATATTGCAATAATGGCCAAGCTTATCCGAAAGCGTTAAAAAGCTGAATAGGATTAATTCAGCTACTTTGGAGCTTTTATTAATTCTTTTTCATTACAAAAGGGGGAACCAGCACCACAGAAAAATTGTTTGCCATGGACACCGATGGATCGTTTTGTCAGTTGCCATCCGATAAATCAATTGATTGGTCATTTAGATTTATATGGCCTGTTGGTTTTGGGTGATTTTAAAAATTGGTAGAATTTTGACTCGGACGTTCTCATTGGTTGACACTTGCCGTCATACTCATTCCCAAGGCATACACGTATTATAACTTAAGAATGTAAATCTACGACGTATTTTGTTATGATTGCGGGATTTAACAATGCCTCAAAGCCTCCACAGTGCTTACAGCAAGAGGCCTTAAGTATCATGTAACTACAACAGCGCACAGTAAGCTTTGCTTTGTGATGAGCGTTCACTATGCAGACAGTAGAGGCAGCGAAAATATTCAGTCTTTGCGTATTAATTTGAGCTTGAAAACAAACATAATAATAAAAACATGTTAAGGTATAACTATGTACACTCTTCAATTAGAATTGCCATTGAGCGTGCGTTTGGTTTGTTAAAAGGTAGATTTCGGAGGTTAAAGTACATAGAACAGAACGACGTAGAAACCATGACACACACAATCGGAGCTGCCTGTTGTTTACACAATTTTTGCATCATGGAGGATGACACAGAGGACTATTTCGATGAAAACGTTGGTGTTCCTGTACCAGTGCAGATTTTGCCCCCAGGTTTCTTTAATAATGATGTGCGTGAACGGGGGTTCATCAAGCGAAACCAAATTATCAGAAGATTATGTCAACATTAAACAAACTTTAATATGATATGACGAAGCTCTACTTGTCAAAAGGGAGAAACAAAACGTTCAAAAAGCTATTTGAAAACGTGTTGACAGAAAATAATAGCATGTAACACCATCAATGTACACTTTGTTTACAAAATTACTTTTTTATTTTGAAGCAGAAAAACATGGCAAAAGATGCTCAACCGAAAGTTAGAAAATGTCTTTGCCCTTGTCACGACAAATGTTTTTTTTGTCCTTATTTTTTTTCGTTTTTCTTCTCGTAAGCCGTGACAAATCTTTCCATGAGACTGTAATTTCTTTCGTAGTTTCTTTGCTGGGTCTCCACAAATTGTTCTATAAGAGCACAGGCACGAGCAACATCATTTTTGGGGGTCACTTTCTGTTTTTTCGCTGGGGGTTCCGGTGTTTCCTGTTCATCAACATTTTGGTCATCCTTCACCTTAGTGTCCTGGTCAATGTTTTCTTTATGCCTCCGTAATTTCTTTGGTGTGCCAATCTGCACATCGTTGCCCAATATAAATTTTGGTACAATGTCCGGCCTTGTCTGCAGCGCCGCGGCCATTTCTTCGGCAAATTCGAATGTTATTCTTTCAGTTCCGGTTTTCTTTTTGTTTGAAATGTGTTCCTTGTACTTCTTCACAAGGTACGTCCATCGACTGTTACACTGCAAAAATGAAATATACCTGAATAGCTGACATTTTGAAAAATGGACGTTTATTTTGAAAGACAAAAAAGGTGACCGAAAGTATCCTCGTCATTTTTCACTTCCTTCCATTAGCTTTGAGGCATTTGTAAGGATGAAAAAAATACAAGAGATAACGGAATTGACGAAAAAGCCGCCATTTCCATTTTTTTTTTGTTTTGTTGCCGCATTGTACGAAATACAAACAGAATTATATTGCCTTCCTTAAAAATAAATAGTATATGCGCACATAGCTTTGATAATGTTTATTTTAGAAATGTTGTCACAGTTCAAATTAGCAGTACACGCGTGTTGTTATAACGATTTAAATGATGAAGATTTCATACCTGTCCAGAAGTCATTTGCAGATTTCTGTCTTTGTTTATTCTCCCGGATATGGTATTCCAGATGCTGATTTTCTTTTTACTTGGATCCACCAAGTCCTTGGACAGTTCGCCACATATTTCAATAAGGTATCTTGTGTCTCTCGGACGCCAATATGTCACGCTGCTGTCCCCTGAAGTTAAACATAAAGGATGTAAAACTTCGAATGTAATGTGTCATTTCATTTAAATCGTTACGGGTATCATATTGTTTATTTGGCAGAATATGTGCATTTCAATGTAGCAGTGTAGTGTGAAACGTCGAAAATAGGTACTGTTATCATTTTCCAACTACATATTAAGGAGCTGTTAAATAAAAAATTCACAAATTACCTGTTTCTTCTGTTTCTGCCGATTGTAACGACTTTGTGGCCGCATGCAAAGTTGAAGCTTTCGGCTCCACAGCTGCCTTATCTGTAGAACTTTGGATGCTCTCTCCGTCTTCCTCATGAACCACTCTGACGATTCTTACATCTGAATTGAGAAAGAATGACAATCCTGTGCAAAGAACTAGTACTTCAAAATTGTGATCCATCGTTTCCACAATTCATATTAGACTTATAACCTAATTCGTACTTTTCGGTCTTTCCGATGCAGGTGTCGTTTCCATTGCATTTTTTGGGGATGAATTATTAAGAAACGGTAGTGGAAAAACATCAAAATTCTAATTTCCTGTTAACATGCACCCTTTCCAAATGTTTACAGCCGTCATATGATCTTCTAAAAACTATTTTACACATTATTCAGTCCCTTTAGCAGCCAACATGTGAACACGTTTCTAGCAAAATTGAATGTTGTTCATTTTTGCCACAATTTTCTCTCCCTTTTCTTTATACCCTTATCCCAACTGCATTCAGTCGAAACGCAAAATTTTTCGGCAAAAGTAAGTAGGAATCCGCTTGATTGTTCAGGATTGATTTATTGCATATAGCTGCGTTTCTACGTATGTCTTACCGTTCAAGCCATCTTGTTTTGTTATTTCATAATCCCCAGCCTGTAAGTTGTCAGCACTGTAGTTATCTTTGTAGTCCTTGTCCACGGCAGCCCGTACGTTATGAATATATCTCAGTCCATTGAACTCCCCTGTAAACAGAAATATTACTCAAGTGAATGAAAAATGCATATTAATATAGAATGATTATCGCACAAAACTCTTATAACACCGGAATAAATGAGGTCAAGTATTACATGGCGAATGTACAGTAGCCTTTTCTTTACAACACAAAACTGACCAGAGATAAGTGTACCTTTGGCAAATTCATCAATTATGCACAAATATGAGACAAAATTAATTATTGTATATTTCTATCACAAAGTTGTGTGACTTTGGCTAAACATTGGACATTTTGTAGGTAAGAGATGTAAAATCAACAGCAACAAGTCAATCATGCATGCAGGGAAGTTCAATATGTGATTTTGCCTTAACACCTTAACTACAAATATTAACCGGCAAATACAGCTTCTGCTATTTCTTGCTTGATTGAAAATATATAAGTTCGCCTATCTGGCCAAGTAACACGGTACGAATTACTGAAAAGAAAAGAAGAAAACGTGCACAAGCATAACGAAATGCTAAATTTCGCTTTACATACAACATAGCATTGTGATTCTTCAAATATTCAAAGTATCATGATACATGTCTCATATATCAATGAAAAACTGTATAACATCTAATCGTAATACAATTTCCTATTTAATACCAATTTTTTAACTCTTACTAGTTGTTTGTCGCCATTTTGAATTAAGCGCCCAATTACGGCTTTTACGTCAATCTCCTGTGTCTCAAGCTTTTTTTCCTAAGACGTTTCAGAATTTCTTAAGACATTCTGAATCCCAAAAAAACATAAACAATGGTCTAAGAATGTCTTAAGACAGTCTTAGAGTTCCAAAAAAATAAAAATAAAAAATAAAACTTCAAGTATGCACACAGATAGTACTAAAGTAAGTAATATCCAAAAAGTATGCAATTCACCTTCAATTTGAACCGATATAATGACAAAATCTGGACGGTGAAAAAAATCCTATTTATCGGATCGCGATAGGTGGGGTATGGTTTGATCAGATGTCTGATACTGCACCGGCGCTGATTGGTCGGTTGGTGGCAAGGGTAGAATCTGTTTAACATTTACATTTGACGTAATATTTCGCAAAATTTTTAGTATTTATCTCGATAACTAATATAAACTCATTAGAAAACCCCATGGTGATGGCTTCATATACTGCAAGCCGATATTATCCAAATTAAAAGAGGGGATTACTGGGAAATGTGTCCCTCAGTTTAAAATAAACATTGACATCACCCAACTGGTTCGGTCAGTATTCACCTTTAACGTTTGACCTCTTGACCATGATGTATTCCTATTATATGTGTTTGAGACTTTGAGATGTTAGCGTCAGTCTGTTTATGAACGTACTGGTTTGGTAGACTCTAGAACAAAGAAAACGTATATTCACAGTTCAGACGTCTTGTTCTATTGTCTTGATGTTTTTAATTACTAGCACCTTTAGAAATTAAGTATGCTGTTCTATAAATTGAAAACTGTTAAAATTCCATTTTAGTTGCTCCACATGTTGCCAATTTTATCTGGTGAGATCTTCTGTTATTTCAATTGAATAATGTAAAAAAGAATATATAAAGGTTTGCTTTAACCGATTTATAGTTTGAAATCTTAATTCGTTTGCCGCTTACATGGATAAAGAGGGACAGCACACTGTTTACAAGAAAACATTTTAAAATATCTCTTTACTTTACAAAATGTAACCTATTATTTGTGTAATCTTTTCTCTTGAGTATTGAATTGTAGTAGTTTAAATTCTTAATTTGCTACAGCTAATCAAAACGCTGCTGATATGTGATTTTGAGAGGTAGCTATAAGCCATACTCTCATTTCTTTTCATGGAAAGAATATTGTTGCTCTTGTTTAAAATTTTGTGCCTTATCTGTATGTCACATTTTCTTTTTCATTCTGTATATTCTGTAAACCAATTTCTGATTAGCTTACATCTGCTTTATGAATTACAAATTTACTGAACTGTTCGTTCAATAGCAAGAAAAGCTTCAGTCATGGCACAGTCGCGTACTGATTTTTATTTGCGTTATTATGTTGGACATAAAGGAAAATTTGGACACGAATTTCTGGAATTTGAATTTAGGCCAGATGGTGACATTTTCTCCCATTTTTTGGCGTTTTATTACAATATTTTATGAGACTCTGGTTAATTTAATACGTACTGTCGACGACCCTTTATTATCGCTCGTAAACCGGCACTTCCTAGAGAAAAAAATGCTTAGTTGCAGAACCATTGGCCTGTTTTTAATGTTTAATCATAATCTTGAGTTTTTATTGCGAGCATGTTGTCTCGTTTCGTATTGAAACTGTACGTACACAGTTCCATGGTTTACACTAGGTCAGTGTCGGATGTGGCTCCGAGTAGCTCTGACTTGTATAACATCGTATATCTCTCTGTGCCTTGAAACTTTTTAGTGCATCGCTTCTTGGAGCTAGTCCCAGTGGACCCTTTCTGTCTTCCTAGGTCAGAAAGGGTCGCAGTTCCTGTAATAGAAATGGCTATTGATCTCAACTTTCGAGGCTATGGATCTTTCGGCGAACGTTCCAGGACACCGAGGTTAGGACTAGCAGGCTTTTTCATAAAAAGCACACTGAGAAGTATCCTGGCGCATTGTTTTCGACCACTGCGAAGCTACCAAACTTTAGTAAAGAGTGCTTTTGCAACTGCAGAATCATTGTTGTTGTGGGCGACAATGGGGATTCTATATCCCGATCTAAAGAAAACATCTATTTTTCTCAGTACAAGATTGTTATCTGGCCATACGAATTGTGCGCCATATTTTATAATTGGACCATTTATGAGATGCACCCTGTTTAAAATAACGCCATTGGCCCCAGTCGTGCGCCGAGATTGGCCAAATTGAGATCAATGACATGTTCTATTATAGGAACTATGACTCTTGCTGGGAAGGAAGCAAGGGTCATATAGGACTAGGATGAAGCGGCGGCTCCAAGAAGCGGCATACTACAAGGTTTCCACGCACCGCGATGTTGTTCAAGATTCAACGACCCACAAGTCTCTATTGACATTTGTCCCCAAAGTACGGCAATGACATACAAGTTCCTTGTTGCGCTTTCTTTAAAAGAAAGGAAATAACAACAAATATCCGCAATAATTGACATTTGATTACATACAGGAAGCATGGTTTATTGCGTGAAAAGTGACAGCATATCCTGTAATTATTAACCAAAAACTTTTAAATTGGTATTTCAAAAAACACGGAAGAAAGTAAAAGATAAACATTGTGGTTGTGCAGAATAAATTTGTACCTAATTGTGTATCTATCAATTATTTGAGTATATCATTTACAGATAATCAGTAACCCGTTTATTTAAATTTTTGGTGACTTGACTTTGATCACGTGACATTTTTAGCTCAGAATGTAAATATTTGACAGGGGAGTGGGGAAGCTGACTTTTCAGCACTCTAACGATGAAATAAAAGATATGCAGCACATTAACAATTTTGCCTGTTTTGTAAAAAGGATATAATGTGCATGAATTTTCAAGACATGTTTGAAAAAGGGGTACTGGTATGCAGGATTCGTGTCTCAGAACATATGAAGTCGACCCCTGTTAGCGCAACAATGGAAGGCTTCGTAGCTCTGACGGATAAATATACGAAGTTATTCGGGGAAGAGCTGACTCGGAGCTATCTTCACCCTAGTCCCGGCGGATCCTTTACATCTTCCTAGGACAGAAACAATCGAGGCTCTGGGTCTTTCGGCGCACGTTCCAGGACACGGAGATTCGAACCAACAAGAAGTACACTGTCGCATTATTTTCGACCTCGGCGAAACTCCCAAACTTGAGTAAAGAGTGGTTATGCAAATGTAGATTCATTGTTGTTTTGGGCGATGATGAGGATTCTATATCCCTATCTCACGAAAACAATTTGTGTCAGTACAAAATTGCAATTTGACCGTAAAATTGTGCGCCATAATTTATAATTGGGCCATTTATGTGATGCACCCGAAATGTGATGCATTTATGTGATGCAGCGCCATTAGCCCAGTCATGTGCCGAGATTGGCAAAACTGTGGCATGTTCTATGGTAGGAACTATGACTCTTGCTGTCATAGAAAGACCGCAAGAGTCAGTTAGGAAATCTTCACCCGAGATAGCTTCGAGTCAGCTGTGACACTATATAGCATCTTGTATCTCGCTCTCACAGCTGCGACACCTTCCATTGTTCCACCAATGGGGGTCAACTTCATATGTTCTGAGGCAAGAATCCTTCATAGTAGTCCCTATAATTCAAACCTTTACAGAAAGTTCATGTCAAATATACCCTTTTTGTAAAACAGGCACGGTTGTTAATGGGCTTCCGCACACATTCCGACCCTTAAATGTCATATGATGAAAGTCAAATGTCCAAAATTTGAAATAAAGTCGTTACAGCTCATCTGTGAAATATATACTAAAACAGATGATAGATACAGAATTTCGTACACCACAATATTCAACTTTTGATTTCTTCCATTCTTTTTGAAATATCAATTCAATTTTTTTATGTATAATTACATAAATTATTGTTTCTTTTTAACGCAATAAACTATGCTCCCTGTATGCAAAGAAATATCAGTTATTGCGGGAGATTTGTGGTTATTTTTGTATTATTTTCTGTAAAGAAAGCGTGACACAGAAGTTGTATATCATTTCCGCTGTACTTTGAGGCACGTTAGCAAATGCCAATTAAGACTTGTGGGTCGTTGAATTTCGCACAAAGTAGCCGCTGAGGTGCCTGAATGAGAGCGCAGTTGACTTGCATATCGTTGTACAGCGAGGATTAGGCGGTAGCCGATCCCCCAGTAGCAAGCGCTTCTTGGAGCTAGGATGAAGGAGAAATTATATGGCAATTTTTTCAGGTCACTTTATATCATCTATGAAAGCATTTTCTTGGTAAAGCAACGATGCATATGAATTTTCTTGGGCCAGGATTATGTAAGTAATCCGGGCTATGTAATTGCATCTTGTTACCTCTTTACACAGCTATAAAACAGTGGAAAAGTATCGTACATAGCAATGGTAAAATTTGAGAAAGACATTTGTAGAAATTCGAAAGATGAAACAGTGCAAACTTATTTTTAGAATCCTGTTCATTTATAACAACACAAAGAAAATTCACATAACCTCGTGGTGAAATGACCTAAAAACAAAATACATTCACAGACATTTTTGTTTGTTGTTGTTGTCGGGGTAACAGGTCTATTTTTAAAAGAGCAAATGCAGTTGTGGAAAAAAACGCGGCTTGTGGTTGCATTATCTCTAAATAAAATTGATGGATATTCTGGGGAAGCTGCCAAAATATCATGTAGGATGCAGACGGGTATTCCCGATTTTGCATATGTCATTTTATACCTGTGTTATTTCAGAAACCCTTAGAGAAAGAGCGACTTAGACTTCATTTTCGGACTCCTCACCTCTGCGGAATTGTGTAAGGGGTAACTTTTGAGATCTGAACTTTAACTTGCATTTTTTCAAAGTCAAAGGCCAAGTGACCTGTGTTATGTGTGTTATACAGCTGTGACCAAGTGACCTGTGTTATACAGCTAGAGATTGCGTGATTTTGACTCCAACCCCTGTATAAAGTAACGTGATTGGCAACCTCGTAATCTGAACTTTGACCTATATTTTCAAGGTCACCGGTAAAGTGACCTCTGTTATATCAGTAACTGTTAGAGATGGAGCGATATTGTGCTCATGGTCGAACTCCACCATGTATAAAGAGTTATGTTAGAGGTAACTTCGTGGACTTAACTTTGGCCTAGATTTTCGGGGTCACAGTTCATGTTGCCTGTATTATCTCAGAAACCGTTAGAGATTTTAACATCATTTTCGGGCCTCACCCTCTCTACGGAGTTGCATTAAGATAACTTTGTGATCTGAACTTTGGCTGACATTTTCTGGGTCAAGGGTCACGTGACGTATTATTTCGAAAACGGTTAGAGATAGAGCGGTTTTGACCTCGTTTCTGGACTCCATCCCCTTTCTGGTAACAATTTTACCAGATATAACATAATATAAACATAGCATAATATAGAAACATAATATTTTGGCCTGGACCATGGTTCAAGGTCATATATACAAAAAAAAACTGTGATCTTATTTTCGGATTCATCCCCATCGAGGAGTTTATATAAATAAATAAAAATCCATTAAAATGTGATTTGTAGTTATGGTTTCTATCTCCAACATTAGCTTTAAATTATTACATTAATCATGGCCCCGTGTAGGTTTCTGTGCTAGTTATTATTTGTCGCGAAGGACATCGCATTTTTATTAAATACCATCCAAAGCTGGCAGGGAGAGAAACATGAAATTGAACAGCGCATTGAAATTAGGAAAACTGAAACGTGTTCTTTTAATGTGGAATACGTCGTTTGCATTGGTTATTCCATTTTTCTTCACAAACTAGAAGCAGCGCAGCTCACCAAGACATTCTTGTTATGTCATGATAATCTTTTGCAGCTAATAGACCAACTGTTGAACAATACTTAAGTCAAATTGCAATTAAGTAATCATATGAATATTTCGTCAAAACGTAGTTTCCCAACAATCCACAAATTCCTTCCTTGGAACGTATACACATAAAAACCCTAACATAGAAAGAGGGGCTTTATACCGGGTGTGTGAAATTGAGGGGGGGGGGGGGGAGAGACTTTTTACCAGATGCCATTTTAAATTACAATACAGAAATAATAGTTTATAGCAAACAAACAGTCTTGTTTGTTTCCTATAAACTAGCAAACAAACAGACAAACAAAACAGACAAGTATTTCAGGGAATTCGGGTATTCCTGGGCCCTTCATTTCAGGAACCACGCCGGTTCCCTGGCGCTCGCAGCGAATACGTGAATTCCCTGACAATTTTTCAGGGGACACGCTTATTTTATGCACTGGGCACTCGAAGCAAGTGAAGGTGATTTGTTGTGCCGTTTAAATGCGAGGAAGGCAGCGGAGCGGCTTCTTGGAGTTGTGCGCAATCCTGCCTGGAAAAAATAATCGGCGTATAATTTCTTCTTCAAAAGGCTAACGACGATTCTTGGGTGCTCTTCTTCGGCCATTAGGGGTTTGTTCTGTAATTACAAGTGTTTACAAGCAGAAACTGGGCTGTAGTGTGTTACTTTCGACGAATAGTTCTTGGTATTGTATCATGTGTTACAGGTAAACTGAGATACGCCAACAACTCCAATTACAAGAACGATACCATGATCCGAAAAGAGGTCTGTTTGGGTAATTTTTTCAGGGTATTTTTTTTTCTCTCTCTCTATTTTTGGGCATTTTTCGCAGGAATTAAAACCTCAGTGTATCCATTGTATAACTGTAGGTTCTAAGGCAGTTATAAGAGGTTATTATCAGCGTCATTGAACTTCAAAAACAAACTTAAATCATTCCTGTTAATTCAGTTTTATGGTTCAGATCAATTCCACCTATATAAAATCACATTATGTTGTCATATTTTAGTCTAAGTTAGTCTATTTTATAATGTGTTGTAATTTTCAGTTTTAAATGTTTACACAGTAGCTTTAATTAGATAATACGCGTTAGAAGTGATCAGAGTGCTCATAATGAAACCTGTGTTAGGGCATGCGCGAGATCACGTGGGCGTTGCGCGGGGTCACGTGAGTGCTATTTATTGACAGGCTTATGCCCACAAGAGTGTTCTGGAGGAGCTGAAGCGGATCATTGAGGACTCGGAGATCATGCAGGAGGATGACACGCTGTGGCCGCCCCCCGACCGCGTGGGCAGGCAGGTCAGTGTGCATGTGGGGCAAAGGGGGGCGGGGGGGTGTTGGGGGCAGGAGGATGATACGCTCTGGCCGCCCCCCGACCGCGTGGGCAGGCAGGTCAGTGTGCATCGGGGGCAAGGGGGGCGGTGGGGGGGGGTGTTGGGGGCAGGAGGATGACACGCTGTGGCCGCCCCCCGACCGCGTGGGCAGGCAGGTCAGTGTGCATCGGGGGCAAGGGGGGCGGTGGGGGGGGGTGTTGGGGGCAGGAGGATGACACGCTGTGGCCGCCCCCCGACCGCGTGGGCAGGCAGGTCAGTGTGCATCGGGGGCAAAGGGGGGCGGGGGGGGTGTTGGGGGCAGGAGGATGACACGCTCTGGCCGCCCCCCGACCGCGTGGGCAGGCAGGTCAGTGTGCATCGGGGGCAAGGGGGGCGGTGGGGGGGGGGGGTGTTGGGGGCAGGAGGATGACACGCTGTGGCCGCCCCCCGACCGCGTGGGCAGGCAGGTCAGTGTGCATCGGGGGCAAAGGGGGGCGGGGGGGGGTGTTGGGGGCAGGAGGATGACACGCTCTGGCCGCCCCCCGACCGCGTGGGCAGGCAGGTCAGTGTGCATCGGGGGCAAGGGGGGCGGTGGGGGGGGGGTGTTGGGGGCAGGAGGATGACACGCTGTGGCCGCCCCCCGACCGCGTGGGCAGGCAGGTCAGTGTGCATGTAGGGCAAAGGGGGCGGGGGGGTGTTGGGGGCAGGAGGATGACACGCTCTGGCCGCCCCCCGACCGCGTGGGCAGGCAGGTCAGTGTGCATGTAGGGCAAAGGGGGGCGGGGGAGGGGGGGTGTTGGGGGCAGGAGGATGACACGCTGTGGCCGCCCCCCGACCGCGTGGGCAGGCAGGTCAGTGTGCATGTAGGGCAAAGGGGGGCGGGGGAGGGGGGGTGTTGGGGGCAGGAGGATGACACGCTGTGGCCGCCCCCCGACCGCGTGGGCAGGCAGGTCAGTGTGCATGTAGGGCAAAGGGGGGCGGGGGAGGGGGGGGGTGTTGGGGGCAGGAGGATGACACGCTGTGGCCGCCCCCCGACCGCGTGGGCAGGCAGGTCAGTGTGCATGTGGGGCAAAGGGGGGCGGGGGGGTGTTGGGGGCAGGAGGATGACACGCTCTGGCCGCCCCCCGACCGCGTGGGCAGGCAGGTCAGTGTGCATGTGGGGCAAAGGGGGGCGGGGGGGTGTTGGGGGCAGGAGGATGATACGCTCTGGCCGCCCCCCGACCGCGTGGGCAGGCAGGTCAGTGTGCATCGGGGGCAAAGGGGGGCGGGGGAGGGGGGGGGGTGTTGGGGGCAGGAGGATGACACGCTGTGGCCGCCCCCCGACCGCGTGGGCAGGCAGGTCAGTGTGCATGTGGGGCAAAGGGGGGCGGGGGAGGGGGGTGTTGGGTGCTGGAGGATGACACGCTGTGGCCGCCCCCCGACCGCGTGGGCAGGCAGGTCAGTGTGCATCGGGGGCAAGGGGGGCGGTGGGGGGGGGTGTTGGGGGCAGGAGGATGACACGCTGTGGCCGCCCCCCGACCGCGTGGGCAGGCAGGTCAGTGTGCATGTAGGGCAAAGGGGGCGGGGGGGTGTTGGGGGCAGGAGGATGACACGCTGTGGCCGCCCCCCGACCGCGTGGGCAGGCAGGTCAGTGTGCATGTAGGGCAAAGGGGGCGGGGGGGTGTTGGGGGCAGGAGGATGACACGCTGTGGCCGCCCCCCGACCGCGTGGGCAGGCAGGTCAGTGTGCATCGGGGGCAAGGGGGGCGGTGGGGGTGTTGGGGGCAGGAGGATGACACGCTGTGGCCGCCCCCCGACCGCGTGGGCAGGCAGGTCAGTGTGCATGTAGGGCAAAGGGGGCGGGGGGGGGGTGTTGGGGGCAGGAGGATGACACGCTGTGGCCGCCCCCCGACCGCGTGGGCAGGCAGGTCAGTGTGCATCGGGGGCAAAGGGGGCGGGGGAGGGGGTGTTGCGTGCAGAAGGATGACACGCGCTGCCCTCCCCCCCCCGTCCCCCCGGGGAGTGCATCAGGAGCGGGGAGTGGGGATGGGTTGAGGTTGTATGTACGGCGTGTTTTGGAGTGGTGGGTGCAGTTTGTTTGGGGTTGATGGGTGTAGGGGGTTGAGGTGGGGCTTCAGGAGGGAGTATAGGTAAAGTATGCTATGTTGAGCCCTAAAGTCTCTACAGATTTATAATGTTATTGGGGTCCGATTATATTCAAGTGCTGATTATTACTCTTTACGAGTCAAATAAATTAGTTAATTTAATTTTTCTTAATTTTTTCTTTTTTGCTTTAATTTTAATCGACTGCTGCCTTTGCACCTGAAGCTGACGCCTAAACGTTTGGATCTGTGATGAACATTTGGTTTCAAGGAAATAAGTAGTTGCAGCAAAAATAAAATAAAATAAATAAATAAATAAAAAGATATATATATATATATATATATATATATATATATATATATATATATATATATATATATAGCCCGAGCACAAAAATTATCTGTGCTGTAGAAATATTCATGCAGAGTTCGAGCAGTAGCACGTCTTGCTATGAGTCGAATTGTAATGGTGAATGCATGGCTCGTAAGATGTGGTGCTGAATGTATGGCTGGTTGTGACGGTGAATGTATTGCTGGCGAGATGTGATGGTAAATGTATGGCCGGTTGCAATGGTGAACGTATGGCTGGTGAGATGTGATGGTGAATGTGTGGCTGGTTGTGATGGTGAATGTATGGCTGATGAAATGTGATGGTGAATGTGTGGCTGGTTGTGATGGTGAATGTATGGCTCGTAAGATGTGGCGCTGAATGTATGGCTGGTTGTGACGGTGAATGTATTGCTGGTGAGATGTGATGGTGAATGTGTGGCTGGTTGTGATGGTGAATGTATGGCTGATGAAATGTGATGGTGAATGTGTGGCTGGTTGTGATGGTGAATGTATGGCTGATGAAATGTAATGGTGAATGTATGGCTGGGAGTGATGGTGACTGTATTGCTGGCGACATGTCATGGTGAATGTATTGCTGGTTGTAATGATGAATGTATGGCTGGTGAGGTGTGGCGGTGAATGTATGGCTGGTTGTGATGGTGAATGTGTGGCTGGTTGTGATGGTGAATGTATGGCTGGTTGTAACGGGGAATGTGTGGCTGGTTGTGATAGTGAATGTATGGCTGGTTGTGACGGGAAATGTGTGGCTGGTTGTGATAGTGAATGTATGTCTGGCTGTTTATACGTTTCAGGAGCTGGAGATTGTGATTGGAGATGAACACATTTCGTTCACAACGTCAAAAATAGGCTCCTTAGTGGATGTTAACCAGAGCAAGTGAGTGACCATGGGTGTGGGACGGGGGTGTTAACCTTACTCACCGACTAATGCCTACACGCTAATGGCAAGCGGTCAGCTTGGTATGTATGCACTCCACGGCCCAATGGACAAATACAAGTTGTTAAACACCGTGTGTCATATCTGGTAAACGAGCCGATGTTATTTATGTTAAATATCGAGGTTTGAAGAATTTCGCTACACAACGCACTTAATGTATTTACTGCCAAAACGGGCGCTGCACGCCTCACTTTCCAGCAGTGCAATTTTCGCTTTCATCTGATTGTAGTTTAGTAGTGTCATACAGGAGGTTCTGTGTTGGTGTTGATATGTACTGTATGTGTACTTTGTATGTACTGTATGTGTACGTTATGTGGTGTAAGCGTACTATATGTGTCCGCTATGTGTGCTGTATATGTACTGCATGTGTACGTTATGTGTGCTATGTGTGTACTTTATGTGTACTTTGTGTGTACTTTCAGGGATCCCGAGGGCTTGCGTACTTTCTACTACTTGGTACAGGATCTCAAGTGCCTCGTCTTCTCACTCATTGGACTTCACTTCAAGATCAAACCCATCTGAGCTCACACTGGGACACAAATATAAACAGTAGAAGCGCGTCAATGACAAGTCACTGTGAACTGTAAAAGTGAAAGCAGAACCGAAACCATGGGTTTGGTATGCGGATATATATGTATTGTATTAAAGCTGACACGCGAGTGTGACGTAAGGCAGTGGTGACGGGCGAAAGAGTGGCTGCCTTTCTCAAAGATGACTGTGCCTTTGAGCGCCCGAGAAATGTCAATGCGTACTTTTCTAATTTTAAAAATGAACACGGGGGGGGGGGGGCGATTTTAACGTCTTAATGATTTTAATTAGTAGATGCTTTAAAGCCGACAGAATTGTTTCTCTGAGTCGCGATTCCCAGGGTTTTACATTTCTGATGTTATGAATTGATTGGTAAAAAAAGGGTTAAACTTGGAGGTGTTTGTGGTGGCGGTTTTCTATCTATTGAGGCAGATGTAAATCTTGACTTCTGATAAATAATGTAAAAGGCGATCTACATGTATTTTTATGTAAAGTGAAATAAAATAAAATAAATCGAGGATGGCAGCATCACAGGCCTTCTCTGTCGTGTTGTTACCTGCTTGTGGTGTTTTTAACCCAGCTTACGTTACACGTAAGCTGGGGTATTCCTATCGGTTTGCGGGTGGCGTCCGTTAGTTAGTTAGTTAGTTAGTTAGTTCGCTGTAAACTTTGTTTCAAAATGCATCTCCTCCTACAATTTTAATCCGATGTCATTTATTTTTGGTGTGAGGCATCCCTAAGGGGTCGTGCATACGGCTTGTGCTTTTCTAGTTGATCGGGTGATTTTTTAATTTTTGGCGAATTTTTAAAGAAAAAAATTAAAAATGTATCTCCTCCTACATTTTTGACCCGATGTCATTTATTTTTGGTATGAGGCACCCCTAAAGGGTCATGCATACGGCTTGTGCTTTTCTAGTTGATCGGGTGATTTTTTAATTTTTTGGCGAATTTTTAAAGAAAAAAATTAAAAATGTATCTCCTCCTACATTTTTGACCCGATGTCATTTATTTTTGGTATGAGGCACCCCTAAAGGGTCGTGCATACGGCTTGTGCTTTTTTAGTCGATCGGACAATTTTTGTATTTTTGGGGATTTTTTTTAGCAAAAAATTTGAAAAAAATGCATCTACTCCTACAGTTTTGATTCGATGTCATTTATTTTTGGTGTGAGGATTTCCTAAGCGGTCGTGCATACGGCTTGTGCTTTTTTAGTCGATCGGGTGATTTTTTGAGTTTTTGGCGAATTTTTAAAGAAATTTTAAAATGTATCTCGTCTTACATTTTTGACCCGATGTCATTTATTTTTGGCATGAGGCACCCCTAAAGGGTCGTGCATACGGCTTGTGCTTTTTTATTTTGTATTTTTGAGGAATTTTTGAAGCAAAAATTTCGAAAATAATTCAAAATGCATCTACCCATACAATTTTGATTCGATGTCATTTATTTTTGGTGTGAGTGGATACGGCTTGTGCTTTTTAGTCGATCGGGCAATTTTTGTATTTTTAGGGAGTTTTTGAAGAAAAAAACTTCCAAATGCATTTCCCCCTACAGTTTTTTTTTTTTTTTTTTTGGTTTGAGGCATCCCTAAGGGGTTGAGAATACGACTTGCGCTTTTTAGTCGATCCGAAAATTTCTGTATTTTGGGGGAATTTTTGAAGAAAAACTTCAAAATGCATTTCCTCCTACAGTTTTTATCCGATTTCATTTATTTTTTTGCTATAAGGCATCCTTAGGTAGGTCTCGCATGCGGCTTGTGCTATTTGACTCGACTTGGGAATTTTTGATTTCGGGGGGAATTTTTGATGAAAATACCTCAAAATGCATTTTCTCCTGCAGTTTTGAACAAACATCATTTATTTTGTTCCTGAGGCATGCTTAGGGTGTCGTGAATATGGCCTGTCTTTTTAAGTCGATGAGAGAATTTTTGAAGAAAAAAATTCAAAATGCATTTCCTCCTACAGTTTTTATCAGATTTCATTTATTTTCGATATGAGCCGACTCTAGGGGGTCATGCATACGGCTTGTGCTTTTTGAGTGAATTGGAAAACTTTTGAATTTTTTTCGGAATTTTTGAAAAAAAAATTAAATGAATCTCCTCCTACAGCGCATAAACGCAAGTTAAATGAACTTGCGCAGTAGTCAGATTTAACAACTGCACATCGACGCAAGTTAAATAGACATTCGCAGTAGTCCAAATTAAGTACTCCGCATCGATGCAAGTTAAATAAACATGGGCATTGGTCCGAAATGTGAACTGCGCATCGACGGAAGATAAATAAAGATGCGAACTGGTCCAAAATAAGCACCGCGCATCAATGCAGGTTTAATAAACATGCGCACTGGTCCGAAAAAAAGAACTACGCTTCGACATAAGTTGAATAGACATGCGGAGTGGTCTGAAATGCGAACCACGCATCAACGCAGCCTATAGAAACATGCGCACTGGTCCGAAATGCGAACCGCACATCGAGGAAAATTAAATAAACATGTGCAGTGGTCCGAAATGCGAACCGCGCATCAACGCAAGTTAAATAAATATGCGCACTGGTCTGAAATGAGAACCACGCATCAACACAAGTTAAATAAACATGGGCAATGGCCTGAAATGCGGACCGCGCATCGACGGAAGTTAAATAAACATGCGATCCGGTCCAAAATAAGCACCGCACATCAACGCAAGTTAAACAAACATGCGCACTTGTTCGAAAAAAAAGAACCACGCATCGACGCAAGTTGAATAGACATGCGCAGTGGTCTGAAATGAGAACCGCGCATCAACGCAAGTTAAATAAACATGCGCAGTGGTCCGAAGAAAGAACCATGAATCAACGCAAGTTGAATAGACAATAAGAGTCGGGCATCGACGGGACTTAAATAAACATGCGTTCTGGTCCGAAACGCAAATCGCTCGTCAACGCAAGTTACATGAACCTGCTCACTTGTCCCAAAATGCGAACTGCGCATTAACGCAACCTAAAGAAACAGGTATACTGGTCCGAAATGCGAACCGGATATCAACGCAAATTAAATAAACATGCACACTGGTCCGAATTGCGAACCGCACATAAGCGTAAGTTAAATAAACATTTGCACCGGTTCAAAATAAGTACCGATCATCAACACAAGTTAAATAAATATGTGCAATGGTCCAAAATGCGAACCACGCATCAACACAAGTTAAAAAAAACAAACATGTGCGCTGGTCTGAAATGCGAACCGCACAGCAACACAAGCTAAATAAGCAAGCACACAGGACCAAAATAAGCACCTTGCATCAACGCAAATTAAATAAACATGCGCACTATTTCGAAATGCGAACTGTCCATTAACGCAACTTAAATAACATGCGCACTATTCAAAATAAGAACTGCGCATCAATGCAACTTAAATAAACATGCGCACTGGTCCAGAATAAGAACCGCGCATCCACTCAAGTTTAAGAAATATGCGCATTGGCCTGAAGTAGGAACCGCGCATCGACGCACGTTAAATAAACATACGCAGTGGTTCGAAATGCGAACCACGCGCCAACGTAAGTTAAATAAACATTTGCACTGGTCTAAAATAAGCACCGCGCATCAACGCAAGTTAAATAAACATGCGCACTTCTCCGAAATTCGAACCGCGCATCAACGCAAGTTAAATAAACATGCGCAGTGGTTCGAAATGCGAACTACGGTCCAACGCAAGTTAAATGAACATTTGCAGTGGTCCAAAATAAGCACTGCGCATCGACGCAAGTTACGTAAACATGCGCACTGGTCCGAAATTCGAACCGCGCATTAACGCAAGTTAAATAAACATGCGTAATGATCCGAAATTCGAACTGCTCACCAACGCAAGTTAAATAAACATAGGCACACGTCCAAAATAAGCACCGTGCAACAACGCAAGTTAAATAAACATGCAAACTGGTCCGAAATGCGAACCGCGCATCAAGGCAACCTATGGAAACTTGTGCACTTGTCCAAAATAAGTACCGCTCATCAACGCAAGTACAATAAACATGCGTGTTGGTCTGGAATAAGAATCGCGCATCGACGCAAGGTAAATAAACATGCGCACTGATTCGAAATAAGAACCGCACATCAACACAAGGTAATTAAACATGCGCATTGATCCGAAATAAGAACCGCAGATCAACACAAGGTAAATAAACATGCGCACTGATCCGAAATAAGAACCGCACATTCACAAAAGGTAAAAAAAAACAAAACATGGGCGCTCGTCAGAAATGCGAACCGCACATCAACGAAAGTTAAATAAACATGTGCACTGTTCCAAAATGGGAGCCGCGCATCTACGCAAAATTAAATAAACATGCGCACTTGTCTGAATAAGAACCGCGCATCAAGGCACTGTGCGCACTGGTCCGAAATGCGAGTGTTGTTTGCGAGTGTTGTTTGAAGGTATCTATGGCAGACTATCCAGTCTACCAGAGATACAAAAAATCTGTTTCCCATTTTTCTGGGAAAGAAATCTTTGTATGCATTTATCGGTCTATGTTCTGGTCCGGTGCTAAATTAATTATTGGGCTAGCTCTTTGCCGTCTCATCTTTTGAAGTCCAATTTTTCAGGAAAATTCCCTTACTCATGCACGCTGGAATTGGGTCTTATTGCTTTTCGTAAGATGGGACTTTGTCCTTGGACAAACTTGTTGATTTTACTCCCAGTCGACTTTCGTCAGTGGGCTATAGCTATCACCGTCATCCGTTATAAGTGTGTGTCCATAATTTTTCGAAATGGCACTCTTCCTACATTTCTGGTTATTTCGAGGTTTGGCTAGAATGTTCCCTAGGTAATCCTCCAAACAGCTTTTATTTGTTTTGGCCATTTGACCAAAATCTTGGCCAACAACTGCCAAATTTCAGCAACACAAAAAATTCTCATCTTCTCATAAATCCAGGCCTATTGTGTTGATATTTTACAAGAATTTTTTTGTTAAGTTTCTGCTCCAGCTTTTATTTTGTTTGGCGATATGGCCAAAATTGGCAAAGATATTGGCCCAAAGCTCTTAATGTTATAGCGGAACCGAATAGCAAAATGCTACGTTACGAATAGAGCACTTATTACGCGGGTGCAACGTCGTACTTTTGTTCCACGTCATCCCAAATGACGTCCCAAGTAATGGAACGTGTCCTCAAGTCTGTTTCTCAAAACTATTCATCGGAATTTTAAAACATTCCACATACGATAAAAACATAGTGAACATTGTCAAAACAAGTTTGTTTTTAAATGTAAAACTTCACTTTTATCGAAATTTAACCATGTAAAACTGTTGTATTGTGGAAAAAAAGTGATGGAAGTGGCAGAAGTATGACACTGCGCAAGCCGACCTCAGCACCGACTACTTAGGGTATCTGCGCTGCACGGGGGATCGTGTCTCTGCGATAGCACCGATTACATAGGCCGTCCGCGCGATACTTGTCAAATACGGGTTACGTGCAGGTTTTATTCACCTCAGCTTTGCCTCCAGTAACATTCCAAGGAGAGGAGGGACAAAACTGCGTGCCACCGTCCAAACTGTGTCATAATTGTTTTGGTTTGTTAGAGAGACAATAGCTCTCAGGCATCGAGACTACGCTGATGCGAGGCGCACTGCGTCATTAGCTTTCGTCAGGCTTGAGTGCTAACGAAAGCCGGTAGAAAATGCTGTTTTATGTCAAAGCGTTGTCAACAAGTTTGTGTCTGTAAACAAGTTGTGGATATTCAGCAAAAAAAAAAAAACAACATATATTTCCATGTAAAATGATTGTTTAAGGATATATTTAACTTTAATTCACATTTTCAAAAAATTTTTATTGGCCTAACAGCTTTCGACTCGATTTGCAATTAAAAATACGGGACACCGGGCCATGTATACAGTTATGGTTTGTGACTCGCACTCTGTAACAATATACAGTTGTGATATAGTTAGGAGCGTGGCATGCAGTTTTATTTACCCGAGAGCTGGAATGTTACACCGGGTGAAACCGTATAATTTGGTTGCATTTGTTAGTCAAAGGAGCTTAAATCAACGAATTAGTGCTATGCTGTCAATGGGCCAGTACTTCGCTGAAACAGCTTTGGAATTCATAACGATTCGCAAAGACATTCTAAGGTATGAAAAATAACAGGATGCCGGACCATGTAACAGCTAGTTTTGTTTACTATGTCACATTCAGATTTGATAAATACCTCTCTACCAATCAAAAGCTTTTTATTTACAAATGCAACAATCAGATTTGTCAAACATCTCTCGGCCAATTTGAAAGGAGCTCCTTATTTGCAATGGCAACAAAAATAGAAAATGTTTTTATATTTTTCTCAAAATGTAAAATTTTTGTATGAGAAATGTTATGCTTTGTTCGTGACCCCACAAATCAAATCTTCAATGGTCAATCATTACACAATCGAAAGTACTCTTTGAAGTTTCACTATTCTTGAAGATTTGAAGAATTAACATTGTGTTACCTCACATTCTTCTAATGCATCGAATGCTATCTCTTCTACTCTTGTTACATATTTGACACGTGTCATTTTCCTATATCTTCTATTGTTACATATTTGACACATGTCATTGTCCTATATCTTGTACTCTTGTTACATATTTGACACGTGTCATTGTCCTATATCTTGTACTCTTGTTACATATTTGACACGTGTCATTGTCCTATATCTTCTACCCTTGTTACATATTTGACGCGTGTCATTGTCCTATATCTTCTACCCTTGTTACATATTTGACGCGTGTCATTGTCCTATATCTTCTACCCTTGTTACATATTTGACGCGTGTCATTGTCCTATATCTTCTACCCTTGTTACATATTTGACACGTGTCATTTTCCTATATCTTCTATTGTTACATATTTGACACATGTCATTGTCCTATATCTTGTACTCTTGTTACATATTTGACACGTGTCATTGTCCTATATCTTCTACTCTTGTTACATATTTGACACGTGTCATTGTCCTATATCTTCTACCCTTGTTACATATTTGACACGTGTCATTTTCCTATATCTTCTATTGTTACATATTTGACACATGTCATTGTCCTATATCTTGTACTCTTGTTACATATTTGACACGTGTCATTGTCCTATATCTTCTACTCTTGTTACATATTTGACACGTGTCATTGTCCTATATCTTCTACTCTTGTTACATATTTGACACGTGTCATTGTCCTATATCTTCTACTCTTGTTACATATTTGACACGTGTCATTGTCCTATATCTTCTACTCTTGTTACATATTTGACACGTGTCATTTTCCTATATCTTCTATTGTTACATATTTGACACATGTCATTGTCCTATATCTTGTACTCTTGTTACATATTTGACACGTGTCATTGTCCTATATCTTGTACTCTTGTTACATATTTGACACGTGTCATTGTCCTATATCTTCTACCCTTGTTACATATTTGACGCGTGTCATTGTCCTATATCTTCTACCCTTGTTACATATTTGACGCGTGTCATTGTCCTATATCTTCTACCCTTGTTACATATTTGACGCGTGTCATTGTCCTATATCTTCTACCCTTGTTACATATTTGACACGTGTCATTTTCCTATATCTTCTATTGTTACATATTTGACACATGTCATTGTCCTATATCTTGTACTCTTGTTACATATTTGACACGTGTCATTGTCCTATATCTTCTACTCTTGTTACATATTTGACACGTGTCATTGTCCTATATCTTCTACTCTTGTTACATATTTGACACGTGTCATTGTCCTATATCTTCTACTCTTGTTACATATTTGACGCGTGTCATTGTCCTATATCTTCTACTCTTGTTACATATTTGACACGTGTCATTGTCCTATATCTTCTACTCTTGTTACATATTTGACACGTGTCATTGTCCTATACTGCAGAAGAAAGCAGTTTCACTTCGATACGCATCTCTTTTCAACCAAATAACTATTATAAACAGCGTCTTGCACAAAATTTTTGTGAACAAGCCAGTTGTAATAGGTTTCTGTCTTTAGCAACAAGAATTCATCATAAAATGACTACTTTTAATCTTGAATATGTGCAAAAGGCGGTCGCTGATAAACTTCAAGGCTGTTGATTAAATGTTTTAGAAGTTCCATTCACTTTCAAAGCCATTGGACAAAAGTGCACACTTTATGGTAGCGTTTTGAACTGCCGGAAATACTGTCGATGCATATCAAGAAGTTTGGTTTGGTTTATTTCCTGTTAACTGAGTGAAGAGAAGTCGTTTTCCTCATTCGTCAGATGTCTCAACTGTATACTCCACTATAAGATGCCACGTTTGTCAGAATATACTTTTGCCATTAACTTAAATTTCTTTTTAGAGATAATGTATTCCACATACTCTGAGTATTCAATTCTTAATTTAAAAGTTTTTTTGTTTTTTTTTTGTAAAATTATGTGGTTGTCACGATATGGTTAATTGTGTTTTGTGTGGGTTTAACGCCTGAGGGATCTTGTGAAGCGCCCCCCCCCCCCCCCCCACCAGATGTTATATGAGTATGAAATACATCCATATTTGTAATCTTTCCATCAAATCCGTAATGTCAGATGTACAACATAATGCAAGCAATGTCACTAAGTATCCCCTCCAAAAGAACATATTTCGTTTGTTGATTCAAACTTCTTTTATATACTCTCCTTTTTTATCAAAGACTTCCCGCGTTTCACGTTGAGTACTAGCTATTTAATAACTTATCCGTAACAAAATTTATCCAAAGTTTCATTCAAATGTATTATTGAAACGCCGCCATGTCAGCTCACTTTGCACCTGGCGGGTGGTTCAGTGCTTTCCAAAAATCAACTGCTGACGGCGCAGCTGCTACCAGTGTTTCCACATCATCCTTTTTTAAAAGGATTATCCTTTTTTTTTAAAAAAAAGGCCCGATTTTATCCTTTTTAATCCTAAAATACTTTTTTATACTTTTTTCAATTTTCATCCTTTTTTATACTTTTTTTCGCTTTTCATACTTTATTTTTATTTTGATACTTTTTTCATTTTTTTGTTCAAATACTATTTTTTCTAATTAGTTATATGTTTTTTTTTTCTAATAGAATTTTTTCTCACCCTAGTCATCCTCTGACACTGTATGTATATGTTATTTCCAACTTTTTGCAGCGTCTGTTGTTAAAATCAATACATCTGTAGAAAAAGGGTATTTTTTTCATGGAATGGAAACATATATTTCGTAAACGTAATCAATATCTTATCACACTGTAAAATATCCAGTATTCTAAATGATGTTAAATAGTTTTTATTTCTTGAATGATTTTCAATAACTTCAATTTCTAATTTTGAGTTGCATGTCCCTAGGGACCATAGATAAAGTACGTACGCACCTTTTTTTAGACCAGCCGACTATGTCGGGCTGGTCTTATCACATCAATAGAGAGGTATCCGTCGTCTGTATGTACGTATGCACGTGTGTAAACTTTTACTTAAAATTAGGGTTCGCAATCGAGTCCCGCTCGACGAGTCACGCTCGTTTCCTTCGAGCCTCGACTCGGTCTGTCGAGCCAAACGAGCTTTTTTTGAATTTATATTTTATTTATTGAACTGTCTGTGAATGCAGTCTTGGCAAAATATTTTGCTATTCATAACGGAGTCATAGCGAAAGGGGTGTATTCTCATACCAGGGCTCTCATCCTGTTATCAAATACGCAAACGTGTGTTTCGAGTAGGTTAGGGGGTGAAAGGGGGAGCTTTGAGAAGGCATTAGTACGGTTGCAATTTAAGTATCTGTGCGTTGTTGGGGGCCAAATTGAGTGCCAGGCTGGTGCAGTTCGTATTGAGTCCCGGTCCAGAATGAGCCTCTTAATCCTTTGTATACAAAACTGTAAACGTCACATTTTATTTATCTGACAGCTCATACATTTAAATACATTTAATTGCAGTAAAACAGGAATTTTTTCTCACGTTTTTTTTAAGAATGAAGAAGAATCTCAACAAATCTCTGTCCCGCAACAGTCGCTATGAATCCATTAATCCATCTATAGATTACTCACCTTTCAATTGTTTGACATCAATAGTCCTCGTGAATCCATTAATCGATCTGCAGATTTAATACAATCCAAACACCAATTTCTGAACTCCGAGATTCACGTTTTAGTAATTAAAAAACAACGCTAATTTTATGTGTAAGATGCCGTTTGATCTTTGGTTTCTAATTGGTCAGTTTTCTTTTTACGTAGTTTTATTGACAACTAAAAGTCCTGTGTCTTTTAAATTTCTTAAAACTTATTGGTTAAAAATCGCGCGCCAGACCCCCAGGATGCAATTGCTCGTACAATTGAGCTTATTCTAAAACTGACCGTAGAAAACATCCAATGAGGGCTAAATAAATTACAAAGCAGAACAAAGTAAGTTCGAAAACTGGTCATGAAAATCCCGAGTCCCGCGACTCCCGCTCGAAGAAAAAGCACCGAGTCCCAACTCGGTATTTTGCTCAAAATTGCGAACCCTACTTAAGATGCTTCTCCCTCAGTTTTGATCGGATTCCTCTCAAATTTTATACGAATGTTCTCTAGGTAGGCCTCTCTTTAAAAGTTTTTTTTGGCGATCCGCCAAAAATTTGCTACATGGGGGGTATTTAAAATTTTTCGGTTGTCAATTTTCAAAATGCTTCTCCTCCCACAATTTTGATCAGATTTTCTTCTAAGTTTATACGAATACTCTCTGGGTAGGCCTCTTTTGACAATTTGCTCATTTTGGCGATCCGTTAAAAATTGGCCAGACGGTAGGGGGGGGCATTTCTTAATGTTTTGGTGTCTAATTTTCAATATGCTTCTCCCACAATTGTGATCGGATTCGTTTCCAATTTGAACATTTATTCTCTAGGTAAGCCTCTCTTGAAAAATTACTTTTTTGGCGATCCGCTAAAATTGGCTAAATGGGGGCATTTGAAAGTATTTAGTAGCCAATTTTCAAAACGCTTCTTTTGGCACAATTTGACCGGATTCTTTTATAAATTTGTACAATCAAGTACAATAAAGTACAATCAGGTATGCAAATATTTTTAATCGCTGTGCAATCGAGCATTATAAATTACAAAAAAAGACACAATATGATTAACATTAATGTTTTCTCGATTTTCAGCAAAATATGAATTATCCTTTTTTCATACTTTTTTCTCAAATTTATCCTTTTTTATCCTTTTTAACCGTTTTTGATCACTCCGTTGCAACACTCTGTTACGCTCCTTATATACAAAGTTTGGAAGAAGCAGCCGCGCCATTAACAATTCAACCAATCAGAGCGTTTCGCGCTTTAACCAAGAACCAATGGGAAAATACCTGCCCAAAACATTACACGAAAAGTTTGTGTTTCTAAACAAAAATTTGACTGTCCAATAAACACTAAAACCGGAAGTTCATAAACAAAAGTACCACCATCCTCTCAATTTCAGCGCGTTCTATTAGATCCTTTATAAAACTTATAAATTCAATGTCTAGTTCCCGATATATCTGCTATACTTAACAAATAAGTACATTTTAAAATGGCATCAAATTTACAACAACCCTCAACACAATCTAATCGATGACATCACGTTCCTTACGTTCCGTTGTCCTAAAAATCCGAACTGACCAACTTTACCCAAACTCGCTTCACAAGAAACGCGCTACCACCACACTTTCCTGCCAAATTTTTTTTCGCCAAAACCTCATTGCCACATGTTATACTACACATAACCAACATAACAGGCTGTGCCTAGATATGTCGTGATAATATTACAAAATGTAAAAAAAACCTCAACACTAAAATCATAAGACGTGCTTATCCGACAGTGGCGGAAGAAACATCATAAAACCACATTATTTACCAAAATATGCAGTCTTATTTTTGGCTTAAACATTCCACACTGAATCGGCAATTATACACAAACAGCCAGGTCATTTTCAACGGCATTGTTTTACATTCCAATCTAAACTTTTCAACCCTTCTTTTCGTCATATATTGCTATAAGAATGTCACGTTTTACCTCAGATTTATATGTTTAGCTCATTTTCAATATTGCATCTTATGGCTAGATTGGCCCCTTAGTTTGACAAGAAACTGAATCATTTTAAAATCCCGACGCTTTTGATAATGACGGAATTCTTCCCACGTGACTGCAAATGCGAAGACACGTTTTCATTTTTCCACTTGCATTCCCTGTCCAAAAAAAAATCTTGCAACAGCAAGTTGAACTACCATAACACACCTGATTTATCATTCTATGAAATAATTGCTCTCTCTACTTTCACAAAAATGTCATTATACTGCGTAAATAGTTACAAAAATGTGCAAGAGCTATGGGAAAGAATTTTAAACCTTTGAATCTAGATAAATAAAGAATCTCAAAGAACTCTATGCGAACATTCAAAATTTTATTCATTACATTTCGGCATCGGCAAAATAATAGCAGTTTGGTTTGCTGTCCAATCTTTCTTGGCTTGTTTAAAAAGATTGTTTTTACCAGGAGTTGTATGTATTTTTTATATGTAAAATATTTGGTACAGATAATTCTCTTCATACAGGAACTGACTGTATGTAGTTATCATTATTTCACTTTGACTTCGGTTTTTTTAGATGGAAAAATCTAAGAAGGTGTATTAATTGCAACTGTGTTCACTAAGAAATCAATATCATGACAAAATAGTCGTGAATCTCCCCATGTGGCACTATCATAGCATTAGAATGTCACAGATTATAAATAGTTACAGACACCCCTTTACAACTTATAATAGCTGGAATTTCACTGGTGCGTTAACCTTGACAGTATGTCACATTTGAATTCGTTTAGACCAACAGTGAATTTTTAAAGGAAGTGATAAAAACATTATATTAGATGATACATTTAGACCTGAATGTCACACTTGGACGCGCATAAGAATGATAAACCCCTTAAGAATACTTTACCTCAGACGAATAATGTAATTCCCCATTTATGGCACAAAAATGGCCCAAAGTCTCTGCTACAGTTCTGCACATCATCGAGACCTCGTTAAACGAAAGGCTAATGTGCCGACAATACGCATTCAAAATGACTAAAAAGTGAGCCACCAGGACTCGCTAGAATAAGTTTGAGATTTTTAAACAGCTTTAACACCAAACCTACCTTCAGATCATTCATATCGCAAACGAATTTCATATTGTGAACGGCAGAAAAAAGAATAATTTTTAAGATAAATGATTAAACCTTTCCGGTGGCGGATGCCACTTTTGGTCACATGGGAAGGGGGTGAACTGCATAAAAATCTAAATGAAGAATAGCTAGTTCACACTTAAATTTTTTCGGATTGAAATCAGGGGTGGGGGGATGCTGGTTCAGGTTTTGCAAAACCCTGCTTCTCCTGAACCCCTCTTCCCCTTGGATCCGCAACTGTTATTTATGATCCACAGTGTTTTCTTTCGATTTGAGTGTGTTTTCCACATTTTCCCGATTCGGTATTTGATTCTTTTTAATTTCTTATCCATACGTCTTGTTATTATATGGGCTTAAGGAAGCTTTTATCAACTCCAACATTTTGTAATCGTTGCATTTTCTGAGGGCGCGATATCCAGAAGATGACGTATTTGTAACTTATTCCATATCGGATTTGGTGCTACCGGTAGAAATGTTATCTAAATAATTCGTGGTTGAAGTGTTAATGCCATTCTGATGGAGGGAGGGTTGGAGGCCTGTAAGACGAGGGGAGGAGGCTCCCTTGCCTGTAATCTTATCATTGCAATATGAACTGCGTAGTAATTCTGAGACAAAAAAGGTGTCAGTATAAGCGGGTTCGATGTACACAAATGCCTCTGCACCAAGTGCATGTCTTCAAACCTATTAATTCCTACCCACTATCAAAATTTTCACAGCTCGTGGCTGAACAGTTAATAAAATCAAATACATAATATCAAATAAGCAATATGCTGGGGAAATTGCTTTTTGGATTTTGTGTGTCTTTAAATATTGTGCAGTTTATCAATGGACAAACAACTGCCTTAAAATCTTGTGAAGCACACGAAACGGACACTGCGACTGGCTGCTTTATCAACTACGTCTCCGATAAATTTGAACAGTTGAGTGCGAAGCTGGACTTGGTAAGAAGCAGGGCGCCACAACCGTCCGGCGCGACTATCTGCACCGCCACAACCAGTGTCAACGCCACATTTCCACAGAACTGCGCTGATATTCTTGCTCTTGGGTATAAGCAGAGCGGAATTTATAAAATCTATAACCCGGAACGTCAGTTCGCTCCATTTCGCTCCAGCAGTGAAATGGATGTTTATTGTGACATGGACACTGATCGAGGAGGGTGGCTCGTTATCCAACGCCGTCGCGACGGTTCTGTTAATTTTCATCGCAATTGGAACGCTTATCGTGACGGATTTGGTAACCTCTCGGGTGAATTCTGGTGGGGTAATGAAAATCTCGCCCTAATCTCGCGTAGCGGGAGAACTTTTGAGCTGCGCATTGACCTGGGAGACTGGTCCGGTGAGACACGGTACGCTAGATACACTTCTTTTCGGGTGCGTGGTGAAGAAAACAACTTTCAATTAAGCCTGGGGACCTACATCGGGGACGCGGGCGACGCATTATCTACGCAGAGAAACAAATATTTCAGCACTGCTGAAAGAGATCAAGATTCACATTCTGGTTTTAATTGCGCTCTGAATTACTATAAAGCTGGATTTTGGTATTCGAATTGCGGACATGCATTTCTAAACAGCCCATACATACATTCTAACGGAAGTGAAGTAGTAGTTAACAAAGGGATCCATTGGGTTACCTGGCGAGGACACAAACGTTCTTTGAAAAACGTTGAGATGAAAATACGTCCCATCAACTGATAACTAAGAGCACGGTCGGAACGATTAACTTCATAACCCATTATCCAAAGAAAGTTATGCGTTTAACCGATATAAATGCTGTCTTGTATATTTTAAGCGCTAAGGAGGCTTTTTATCCAAGTACCGGAAAACAGCGCAAAGAAAAATACTTTATAAACGGACTGATCAACGAAAAAACAAACAAACCCGTTCTTGTGACAAGTCATGTTTAAAAATGTCGCTTGTGATTACACAGTTATGGTGTAGGTCTTGCCAAGTGTATTGAGCTACTGTGATGGGCAAACGTTATGCTTTTGTTGTCGTGAGTTCTAATAACATCAGTTAAACCCTGGCGATATCACTACGCTCATAGAGTTTCCCGTTTATTCAACATTTTGACATCTTTACAATCTGTTCCAACCTTGTTGAAAGAAAGAACTTTCCCGGTATCGTAAAATATAGGGATACTGGAAAGGCACTAACCATCAGGATATGAAATGCATGCGAATCGTAAGTGCAAAGATCTAAACATTTGCTTATTTTATGTTTTAATTAAAAATAATTCAAAGTATACAGGTTTGTGTCATTCGTATTAACCTTTATCAATACGTATTAACTGTGTGACACTTTGGAAAATATGTTATTATTCAATTTTACTGAAATAGTGCAGCTCACAGGCAATACCTTTTAGAGTATACCTTATCATTTGTGAACCAGTGTCCTGTTGTTTGCAGATTTGCTTGGGAACTATAGGACAGTACATGATGTGATCATACTTTTCTTAACTCCATTCTGTCAAAAAGAAAAAAACACTATGCAGTTATTGTGTTTTTTAACTTTAACTGCAGTATCCATAACTTATTTTTTTAAAGAAATGGCAATTCATGGAAGTTTTTGATATGTATGTTAGTTCTCTTTTTAATGTCAATTTGTATTGTACCGCAATGAAAAAATAGAATTTTGCCATACAGGGGTCAGCAAAAGGCCAAATAAAGTAATGAGTCAGAAAATAAATGTAGAGCAAATTTGTTTGGTGGCCACGTGGCAAAATACTTCAGTTCATGTTTGCTCTACAATAAAAATGGGATATAGATAAAATGAAAATAGTTTAGAATTCTGTATGAACTCTGTGGATTCTGTGTTACCGATATTACTTGACAATCTTTATTTTCTTGACGCTGGATTAGAAGCAAACCTTCACATTTTTGGCAAAATTCCTTGAGTTTATACTTTTCCTCAATCTATTGATTCTAATGCTCTTGAAATACAGCGTAGTAGCTTAGTATTGCTTAATTTTTCCAAGCAAACCTGCACTTCAGTAAGCGAATGAAATTCTGTAAAATCCGTCTCATACTGCGGCTCAGCTAATCTTATCGGATCTAAATCCGTGACTTTTCATTCCGAGGATTTGCTTAAGATTAGCTTAGGCACCGTGAATTAGAACATGACGCGATTCTTCCGCGTTACGTCACTGCACTATTAATTAAGAATGCCAAGGTTAATGAGTAAGCAAATCAGATGTCTGTGGGCGTTTATGCTACTGTTTTCCTGTGACCGAATTAGCTAATCCAGTTTACGACTGGTACCAGCTTTACCTACTAATATGAGTGCTGTTCCGTACGACTTGTTTTAGAATGAAATCTCTGTGTTCGAATTTTTCCTTTAATAAAATTTAAAAAGTACTTTACTTGTTTTATTTGTGGCAGTTAATATCTTAAAGGTTACTTATCAATAAAAATACTGATAAAGTGGCAAAAACACTGTACTAAAAATTGTTACTGGTAAGGACTTTGTTTTTCTGTTCTTAACAATCGATTTCTCCACATTCGTTAAGCGGAGTTTTCAGTGACCTTCAATGGCCAAACTTTTCTGTCGATTGAAAAAAGAGGATACCACGGATTGCAATAGGACTTACATACACAGAGACTGTCAACTCATACTGATATTATTTCAAATGAATTAAAAACAACAAAAAACAAACAAACAAACAAAAAAGCAAAACAACAATATGTTACAAGAAGTGCATGGGAGATTACCCAGTTTTAGACAATATTGACAAGTCCCGACCGAGTCTAGCCACAGATCACCACTCCCTCTTCCTTCGCATTTTTAGCATGCATGGTAACACATATGCAGCTAAGTCCCACCATTTGGGACTTGAAAGCAGCTGAGTTATGCTACCAGTCGAAGAAAAAACAATGGTATGGTAAAGCTTGTAGGATTTTAAAAGTTTATTAAAAACTCACCTCGGCCACGATTGGACCAACCAAGGATAACAATGCTGAAGGAAGATCGAGAGATCCGAGCGATACACCTTCGTGATCGCTTCTGGTCTAAGGCGTAAAAGTCCTTACAGCAAACCTACTTCGTTTTGGAAACTGGTAATCATTACCTCAGTGGCTACGTGTAGTTATATTTAGTGCCGAGTCGCGGTTTCTGTGGTTTCAAAATGATGCCCTGCAAAGAGTACACAGACGGCGAGGAAAAAGGGTCGCAGAAGCGTGTGTTCATGCACTCGATAGATTAGGTAGGGTGGGGGTTGTGGTGCCTGGTCCTTCTCGATTTTGCAAGAAATCCCCTCAACTTCACCGCATTGCATTACGCGGAAACCGCACCAGAAGGTGAAATCATACCATACTGTACAAACGACCGCGAGACTTTCATATTTTGCATGTTTATTAAATCCGGGACCTACAATGGCCTCAGAGTTCATCTGACATGAACCCTATTGGGAACGTTTTGGATGTGCTCGATCACACAGTTCGAGTTAGACGACTCCGTCCAAATAGCCATGCGGAATTGAGACACACATTAATTGCGGAATAACTGAGGAGTCGGCAATGGAGGATTAATTGACTAATTGGTTCATTATGTCGATGCCTCGACGCGACAGTGCATTGAGTGAATGCTAGAGGAAGATACATGAGATCTGGAACCTGCAACATTATTTCAGAATGTTGCTAAATTACCGTTGTTGTTGAGTTTGCATTGTGTTGAATTTTTGGGTATTCGTTTCTAGTATCTGTTTTGTTGTGTGAAATTGTCAGAAAGTTTTGTTGAATACTTCTTTTAAATATTACAATTTACGCCTGTCATTGTGGAAGTGTGCAGATGAAATCACTTAATCGCATACCGGTTAAATGCATAAATCGGTTAACTGCATATGATTCGCAAATCCCAAACCATTTCCAATGCTATCTATTGGAAATTTAACCGGATAATTGCATACCGCTTAATCGCATAAACTGGATAAACGCATAGCTTTTTCACGTTAAAATGGGTAGCACACCGGTTAATTGCATAATTCTGGGTGACTATCCAAACAGTGCCACACTTAAAGGAAACCAAGGGAGTGGGCTGCTCCTCGTTTATTAACACTTGACAAGTCTTTAGGTTGCAAGGGTTATATGAATTTGTGCGAGCAAAATTCGTCCTTTTTTTCTTCTTGACAGTTTTTCCGATTTTTTGTATCTTCTTCTTCTCTGACACTATGGGCCCTACGACCATGAAACTTGAGACTTATGAAGAGTTAGTTCTGAACATATGCATGTTACTTTTTATTTTCGTCTTTGATTTCGTTTTCTTTGTTAAAACGCCATGTGAAAAGAGTGTATTTTTTGCAAATAAATGCGTAGCATTTAACAACAGCACAGAATACACATTTGCTCAGTGAGACTGATCAGTAAATAAAACTTTAAGTCGACAGCAACCAAACACTACTGGGCTTATAAGACGTTTTCAAGCTCTGTTGTTTGCAATATATTATTTCGCTAGCGGATTGAGCTTCTAAGTTATCTAATGCATTGCCTTCTGTTTGCTTGGCCCATTCTGTATATGTACCAACCCCACTCGCGGTTGTTAACAGTGAGTCTCGAACTCTTAATCACCGCACTCTCTCAGCTCTCATCAGATAATGGCAAATTGACTATGCGATTAACCGATTTCGTCTGTATATGGAGCAGAGAGAGAGAGAGAGAGAGAAATAGATAGATAGATAGACAGAGAGAGAGAGAGAGAGAGAAAGAGAGAGAGAGAGAGAGAGAGAGAGAGAGAGAGAGAGAGAGAGAGAGAGAGAGAGAGAGAGAGAGACTATTGAGTACAAGAATTTTAAATAGTGTAGTTTATATTCAATACGGATTTTATGCTCAATGGCATCTAGACTATTTTGATAAAATCGTTTACACCATGGCTTACATCCTTCCATAGAACCAAGTCGCTGCACCGGTTTCTTGTAGAATATCTCCTTACTTTTAGGCAGAAATACGGAAACTATCCGAAAAGACTGTCATTTTTCTGTGTAAATGGTTATGAAACTCTGTAAAGCCATAGGAAATAATTTTACGTGGCTGTTATAATAAAACTTTAACTTACAGTATCTGGATGGATAAGGAATATCAAAGAAATCTATGCTGATATTCAAAATCTAAATTGATCAGAGATATGTGCTCGCATCGGCAAATTAATAGCAGTATGATTTTCTGTACAATCCTTCATGGCTTATTTATAAAAATCTTTTTACCATTTACACTCAGTTCTTGTGAATATGTATTTCTGATATGGAAAATATTTGGTCCAGGTAATTGTCTTCATACTATTTAAAACATTGGAAAGCTACACTGGCTACAGGAATTAACTATATGTAGTTCTTATTATTTCGTTTTGACTTCGGAATTTTTGGATGGAAAAATCGCATAGAAGATAGATCAATTGAAACCGGGTCGCTAAGAAATCAACATCTTCATAAAACAATCGTGAATCTCCCCATACTGCCCTGTCATAGCATCAGACTATGACTTAGATAATAAATGATTACAGGTGCCCCCTCACAACCTGAAACTCTGCAGGAAGTATGGGTGCGTTTACCCTGGCAGTATTTCACTTTAGATCATCAGTGAATTCCTTAAGAGAAATGATAAAACGAAAAAAGAATAATACTTTTACATGATACCTGAATGGCACACTTGGAAGCGCATAAGAATAATGTACCCCTTACAAATGCTATAAATGAGATGAATAATGTAGCCCCTCCTCCCGTTTATGGTACAAAACTTAGTCTCTACTACAGTTCCACATATCATCGATACCTCGATGAAACAAAGGCCAATTTGCCAGCAACAAGCATTCAAAGTGGCCAATGAGTGCGCCATCAGGACCATAAAAATAATTTTGGGATTTTTAAACAGCTTTAACACACAGAATATATGTTCGGATCGTTCATATTGCAAACGAATTTCAAATTGTAAGCAGGACTAATTTATAAAATAAATAATTAAACCTTTTCCTTAGCAGTTAAGTGGCGGATACAACTTTTGGTCACACGGGGAGGGGGTCAACCTAATAAAAATCACCGAAGTAGCGAGTTCATAATTAATTTTTTTCTGATTGATTTCTGGGTTGGGAGATGCTTGTTCGGGGGTTGCAACCCCTACATTTCAAGTTCTTATATGCTCCTATGAAACCTATTATCACCTTCACCGTTTCATAACTATTCCCTTTTCTACGGACGCAATATTCCTAAGATGACAGGTTTTCTAACACCCTGGATAAGTTTTCCTACTCATGCCATATTTGATTTACTACTCCGGTTTTAACTTCTATATATGCAGAAATGTTATATGAATAATCCGTGGTTGGGGTGTCGATGCCATTATGATAGAAGGAGGGTTGGAGGCGTGTAAGGCAAGGGGAGAGGAGGAGGCTCCATTGTCTATTACTTATCATTGCCATATAAACTGCATACATTTATATAGTAATTCTAAGAATAGAAAGGGGTCGATATAAGTGGTATCGACGTGTTCGGATGCCTTTGTAGCAAGTGCTTGTCTATTAACATAATAATTCCAACCACTTTCCACAGCTCGTGGCAGAACAGTTAATAAAACCAAATACATAATATCAAATAAGCAATATGCTGGGGAAATTGCTTTTTGGATTTTGTGTGTCTATAAATATTGCGCAGTTTATCAATGGACAAACAACTGCCTTAAAATCTTGTGAAGCACACGAAACGGACACTGCGACTGGCTGCTTTATCAACTACGTCTCCGATAAATTTGAACAGTTGAGTGCGAAGCTGGACTTGGTAAGAAGCAGGGCGCCACAACCGTCCGGCGCGACTATCTGCACCGCCACAACCAGTGTCAACGCCACATTTCCACAGAACTGCGCTGATATTCTTGCTCTTGGACATAACCAGAGCGGGATTTATAAAATCTATAACCCGGAACGTCAGTTCTCTCCATTTCGCTCCAGCAGTGAAATTGATGTTTATTGTGACATGGACACTGATCGAGGAGGATGGCTCGTTTTTCAACGCCGTTGCGACGGCTCTGTTGATTTCTATCGCAACTGGAACACTTATCGTGACGGATTTGGTATTCTCTCGGGTGAATTCTGGTGGGGCAATGAAAATCTCGCCCTAATCTCGCGTAGCGGGAGAACTTTTGAGCTCCGCATTGATCTGGGAGACTGGTCCGGTGAGACACGGTACGCTAGATATACTTCTTTTCGGGTGCGTGGTGAAGAAAACAACTTTCAGTTAAACCTCGGAAGCTACATCGGGGACGCGGGTGATGGTTTAAATACGCAGAGAAACAGATATTTCAGCACTGCTGAAAGGGATCAAGATTCACATTCTGGTCATAATTGCGCTCTTAAGAATTATAGAGCCGGATTTTGGTATTCAAATTGTGGAGCTGCATATCTAAACAGCCAATACATACATTCTAACGGAAGTGAAGTAACACCTTACAAAGGCATCCATTGGCTTCCCTGGCGAGGAAACAATTATTCTTTGAAGAACGTTGAGATGAAAATGCGTCCCGTCACGTGATACCTAAAAGTACGGTCGGAACGATTAACCCTACAGCCCATTATCCAAAAACAGTTACGCATTTAACCGATATAAATGCTGTTCTTTATATTTTAAGTGCTAAGGAGCCTTATCAACAAAACACTGCAAAACGATGGACAGTAGAAACTTTATAAAACGACTTGTACGTAACACTTAAAACTCGTTTTTGTGACAAATCATGTTGAAAGCTGTCATTTGTGATTACACAGTTATGGTGTAGGTGTAGTCTAGTGTATTGAACTTGTGTAATGGGCAAACATTGTGCTTTTGCGTCGTGGATTCTACTCTCGCTCACGACTAGCAATCATAATATTATTGCTCATAAAGTTTTCTACCGACTTCCGTTTACTCCACCTTTCGACATCTTTACATTCTGTTCGAGCCTTGGTAAAAAAAAAGCTTTCGCGGTAACGTGAAATAAAAGGTTACTGGTAAGGTACTGAACATCAGGATATGAAATGCATACGAATGGTGAGTACACAGAAGTGAACTTTCGCTTATTTGGTATTTTAGTAAAACTATTTTAAAGTATACAGGTGTTTGTCATTTCGTATTGACGTTTATTAATAAATTTTAGCTCTGTGAAACAAATTTGTTGGTCATTTTTTGGAGGGCACAGTCAACACCTTTCAGAGTATACCTTATCATTTATGGCGCAATGTTCTGTTTTTTCAGATTTACATAACGTTTCACCTCTGGGATAACTGAACCGAGTGTGTCTGTGGCAGAATATTTATAATTATCAGTCTTCGTTATGATTTTTACACAACACTGGGGTAATTTTTAGGAGTTTTGCGATTTTACAAATTCTTTACTAGCCATATAGAAATTTTAATGTTTTTGTTAGGCGTTATGTATTAACTGCATATATCGATTCCTTGCGAACAGCAGGACAATACATGATGTAATCATGCTTTTCTTAATTCCATGCGGTCAAAAGACAAAAAGCGTCATGCAGTAAGTGGTGTTTTTCAGCTGTGACTGCAGTATCCATAACCTTATTCCTTTAAAGGAAATAACAGTTAAATAAAGTTTTTGATATATATATATATATATGTATGTTCTCTTTTTAATGTAAAAGTTGTGTAGTACCGCAGATAATAAGGCATGAAAAAATGGAATTTTGCTATACTGGGATCAGCAAGTGGCAAAATAAAATTCAAGAGTAGAAACTAAATGTAGAACAAGTATTTTTATTGGTCAGTTGACAAAATACTGCCGTTCCTGTTTGCTCTACAATAAAAATGGGATGTGGATGTAATGAAAACAGTTTAGAATTCGGTATCAAACAGTAAGCACAGAGGAATTTGTGATATCGATATTGCATGACATAAAACATTTATTCTCTTTCATCTTTTTCATAACATGTCAATTATGTGTTAATTGATTACAATGAAATCAGCATGGAGTTTATACTTTTACTCCGTCTGTTGATTCTAATGTTCTTGTCACACTGCGAATTAGTTTAGTATTTACTTAATTCTTCCAATAAACCTGTGCTTCAGCTAGTTAAGCGAATCCTACTATGTTTGTTCCATATTGCGGCTTAAAACCCAGCTGTACTAATCCTGTCGGGTCTAAATTCGTGGCTTTTCATAGATTTGCTTAGGATTAGCTTACGCACTGTGCATCAGAACATGGTGTCATTCTTCAGCGTTACGTCACTATGCTATTAAGAATATCAAGGTTACTGAGTAGGCCAATCAAAACCTGTGAGCGTTCATGCTGCGGCTTGCTTAGACTGGATTAACTAATTAATTAACTAATTAACTAATCCAGATCCAGGCAGGATTAATTTATTAATTAATTAAGAGTTATTTTTATACTGCGGATTTAAACAGATTAGTCAAGCTACTGCAAAGCAGATCCACAGTATAAGAGAGCATAAGTTTGTGCCTGGTACCGGCTTTATATTTACTACTACTGTGAGTGCTGTTCTGTAGGTCTTAGCATTAGGTCTCTGCGTTTTGTGAACTTTCGAATATTTCTTTTAATAAAATTCAAGAAGTACTTGAATTGTTTTATTTATGGCAGTCAGAATTTTAATGAATACTTGTCAATAAAAATGCTGATATAGTGTCAAAAACACAATACTACAAAAATGTTGCAGGTAAGTATTTTGTTTATCTGGATTAAGTTAAAGTGTCGGTTAGGGTTATTCACTTATATCATAAACGTTTGGAACTTTCAAAATTATTTGATTGACTAAAAGAGGCGAATATGGAAACGATTTGTATATGTAACATGTGACCTTGACGTGACCCAGTTAAACCAAACAGCATGTCCCAAATGCAATTCACTTAATCTGTCTTATGTACATATTGACAGTCGAGCTTCTGTGCACTGATATTTTTATTCCGTGACTATTCATTTAGTTTTCCTAGTTACTTTGTCAGTGGCCCACAGTTTGAAATTGCTCATCATTCCATCAGTAAATGTTATTTGCCCCAGTTTTTATAACATGTATGTACACAAAAATGCTACTTTTTCAGTTAACATAGCACTCAGCAAGCAAGTTCTCCATATTCGTCAACCGTGTTCATTAGTCATCAATGGCTAAACTTCTCCGTCGATTTAAAAAAAAAGCGCCGCGGATCACAATAGGGCATGTACATACACCTAGACTGTCAGCCTATACCCATATTATTTCAAATGCTTAAGTTAACCTAAAATAATGTTTAAACTAAAAAAATAATCCACAAGAAGTGCCAACAGTTTTAGGACCTTTTCTTTTTGTTGAGGCCGAAACAAGCCGCTTTCTGTGGGAAATGCCAAGTACTGAATGAAGACTAGACCGAATTTCGCTACACGTAGCGAAAAAGCACCCACTTGCAAGGGCAGACACAACATATTTGGTCAAAGACACATTTTTAAGTGTTTCGACATAATTGTCAGCTTCCGGATTATTATCTTGAACGAGGCCATAGAAGTAAATATAATACAACCTCATTTGAGCAGAAATAAATCAAATTCAGTTTTCTAACCTTTTTTGAGATACTGGTCAACTTCCAGTTTTTGACCTTGTCCATGATGGAGGATGTCAAGGTCACCGAGGAACCTCTTATATATCTTCTTTTAGGCCCAAAGGGTCGAAAATGAGCTCAAAATCGCTCTATCTCTAACCGTTTCGAGATAATAGTCAACTTCCGGTTTTTGACCTTCACCATGACCCAGAAGATCAAGGTGACTGAGGTACCTCTTATGTAACGTGGTTTAGGCACAAAGGGTCGAAAATGAGCTCAAAATCGCTCTATCTCAAACCTTTTCGAGATAATAGTCAACTTCCGGTTTTTGGTCTTGACCGTGCCCCAGAAGGTCTAGGTCACCGAGGTACCTCTTATGTAGCATTGTTTAGGCCCAAAATATCGAAACTTAGCTCAAAATCGCTCTATCTCTAACCTTTTTTCGAGATAATAGTCAACTTCCGGTTTTTGACCTTGACCGTAACCCAGAGGGTCAAGGTCACCGAGGTACCGCTTAGGTAACGTCGTTAAGGCCCAAAATGTCGAAAATTAGCTCAAAATCTCTAACCGTTTTCGAGATGAGTCGGCCTGTCGTTAACGGCATGTGAAGTCACGTGACGTTTGACCTTGACCCCCAAGTGGGAGATTACCCCAATTTTGGACGACATTGGCACTCAACGTGGACCTCAAATTACCCCCGCCCCTTCCTTCGCCTTTTTGACACACATGGTAGCACATATGCTGCTCAGTGCCACCATTTGGGACTTGAAAGGAAGTGAGTTCGGCCACCTATGGAAGAAACAACAATTTTTTTTAAATTTCAAAAAAAATTTTTAAAATGTTTGCTAAAACCTGTAGGATTTCTTAACGCTTTCAAACAGACATTTGGGTTACTTCTGATAAATAGTTATTTAAGATGCCAGCTTTAAAGAGAAAGCAGGTTTTTTGTTTCGGTAAAAAAAACCTCCTCGATTATTATAGCTCAAAACTGAGTTTTCGCCAAACTTCGGAAGAATTCCACCACCCCCTCCCCCACCCCTCCTGAATTGATTACAACAAGCAGCGTCCCTCATATCGTTAGTGCCAGTCAATTCCCATGCCATTTCGACTCTTCACTATGCATGTTTATTGGGTTTAAAAAAAAAAAAAAGAGCTGTAAAAGTCGTGACTCGCTCTAAAAGCCTGTCCTAATGTTTACATGACTGCTTCAGACAAATGTTAGAAAATGAATTGACATAAATTAAAGAAAAAAACTTAAATAGGAACACAACTTTTGTGCAGATATAATGACTAAGTTTATAAATGAAGGCATGGCCCTTTTTTCAAGGTTTACAGTTATAAACAAGTAAAGAAGACATTAAATAACAGGCATGCATTTTACTTCCTCGTACGTTTCCTTAGAACCACATACTTGTTTGGAAGTTATGGAAGTGATAAATTTAACTTCCTTCTGCGCAATAAGGGAATTTTTAAAGTATGTTTCCAAAACCTTTCAGACAATTTACCCCTATCTCCCTGAACGCAAAGAGAGAGAGAGAGAGAGAGAAGAGAGAGAGAGAGAGAGAGAGAGAGAGAGAGAGAGAGAGAGAGAGAGGGGGGGAGAGGGCAAGAGAGAGAAGAAGAAGAAGAGAGGAGGGGGAGAGAGAAAGAAAGAGAGAGAGAGAGAGACAGAGAGAGAGAGAGAGACAGAGAGAGAAGGGGGAAGAAGAAGAAGAAGAAGAAGAAGAAGAAGAAGAAGAAGAAGAAGAAGAAGAAGAAGAAGAAGAAGAGAGGAGGGGGAGAGAGAAAGAAAGTGTTGCTGTTGAGAGTCCATTATTTTAAAACAATGGATTCGCTGCTGTTTGAAATGAAAAATAAACAACTGCCCATTTTACTTTCGTTTCGGACGATTTGGCGTATCGAAAAAATATTAAACAACTATATGAGTGACACTGATCATAGTCCCGCCGAAAGATATCTGAATGTACACTCCTTCGGTCAAAACCTCACTGAAAAATTGCAAGTAAAAAAAAAAGCAGGAGGGTGGTGGACGGAATTTTGGTTAGCGAACAAAAGTGGAAGCATCGTGCCTCCACAAACAAAAATTTTTGTCCTGTTGGAAGTTTCATATTTTCGTCAATTTTTGGTCAAATCCCAAAACAATCCCACGTCGCACAATCGCAATATATATTCCTTCGCTCCATAAACCTCAAAAGGCTGCCGTCCAGAATAACTGAGAAATTGCGCGTACAAAGGTGCCCCCACAGTACCCCCCCTCCCCACAAACAAAAAAATTGGTCAAGTTTGAAGTTTCACAGTTTCGTCACCTTTTGGTCAAATTCAGAAATAACCCAAGGTCGTACAACTGCAACACATTTTATTACTTCCCACAAAAATTAAAAGCCTGCGGTTAAAGGTGACTGAGAAATCGTGCGTACAAGTGGGGGCATCGTGTCCCAACAAACAAAAAATTTGGTCTCGTTTTAAGGTTCCCCGTTTCGTCAATTTCTGGTCAAATTAAACAAACAAAAAAAATCCAGGTCACACAACTCCAACATATGTTGTTACTTCCCACAAAAAACAAAAGCCTGCGGTGAAACTTGAGTCGGTAATTGCGGGTATAAATGTGGGGGCACTGGTGGGGGACAGACGGACAACGAGCGTTTTATAAGTTCCCCGCCCCGCGTGTACCGCGGCGGTGAAGCTAAAACAACCCCCGTTCCATGTGTTGACCAACCCCCCCCCCCCCGTGGCCCGTCCCACCATCCCCCGTCTCCCCCTCGCCGCTCACGTTCCTCCATCCGCCTCACGCCCCCTCCTCCGTCGTTTTATTTCTTTTGTGTGTGTTTACTAAATTTTACGAAAGAATTTGCATCCAGTGTGTAATTCAGCTGGGCATTTTCATTAACGATATCCAAGATCTCTTTTTCCATGTTTCCATGTTTGCACTTCGCACACCACCCACTGAATGAAAGACTCTGAACTGTCCATTATTTTTCTCACAACTTGTTTACTGATTTCAAACCAGACAGTGCGTGACAAAATGGGCCACAACAAAGTGGGCGATATAATTTCACACTAGACCTTTATTAGCGATGTGTATGAGAATGCCTGACTTCGAGGTATTCTCTATTTTCATGGCCCTGTCTATTCATACCGAGGGCGTCAGCCCGAGGTGTGAATAGACAGGGCCATGAAAATAGAGTTTACCGAGAAGGAAGGCATTCTCATACTTAATGTCCATGTACCAGACGAATTGGCCCCGCCTCCCTCGGCCCGTCACCCCCTATTGTTCTGCGATTAAGGTGACAAATAAAGAATAACAATCATGACAGGGTATAAAAAACTGAACGATCATTCATAACTACCTAGTTAATGCAAGAGTCAACACGAGCTTTTTTTTTTTGGTACAAAATTAATAATGAGGACGATTCAGAAAATGATGTTTTTTACCCAGACTCCTTCTGAATTGCAGAGGGAGTCTGGGAATTTTGACATTGGATTGGACATTGATGGATTTATTCAAGTATATAATGTTAACGAGCCTGCCGGATCTATCGATACCACAAGCATGTTAAAACCGGATGGACCTTACATAATTTTTGAAAATGAATTCCGACATTAGCTACAAGGTAATTTATTTGAGCTTCT